>OV651820.1:58312302-58768120 GCA_927349885.1 Psylliodes chrysocephalus
TTTTGTAATTGTCTATTATTGGGCGTGTTTTAGTAGAGATGTGAGACCATTATTGTTACTTGTTAGTAGAGTAGAGATGTGCAGAGTGCTATGTTTTACTCGTATTATTATAATGAATGATATAAAAATCTAAAAGTTAAAAATATGGTAATAAAATGGTATCAGTAGCCAAAAACAGGTAAAAAATGGAAAATGGTATCTTCAAAAATTTGCAGGTATCGGAGTAGAAAAAATGGTATGAATACCATAAAAATGGTATATCTGGCAACACTGGACCCAGCTGGTTTTTCGTAACTTTTTTGTAGCTTTTTTGTTACGCTAGTCTCTCTTTTGTAGCTTGTACTGAACCTGAGAAAAGCGCGGATCCGCTAGCTTAGCGGATATTTGTAGCGGCACCAGCTCGGACCAGGCTCATTTTTTGTAACTTTTTTGTAGCTTTTTTGTTACGCCTGTCTCCATTTCGTTGCGAGGCCTAAACGTAAGTAATAATCGTTTCTCCATGAGCGTGAGAGAAAAGTGGGTTAATTTAAAATCAAGTTTCGGCCTCTACAAGTAATATGTGCAACTCGATAGTGTGACTATCTGTTGATAGATGGCACCAGTATTGCATTTCACGAATTATGGCCATCTTCCATCCAATATATTTTTGAGAAATTTTGATATAATCTCAAAATCGGACATTTGTTTTTAAATGTTTTTTAGTGTTGTTTATGTATTTATACTTTTGTTGAATCAAGAATATTCTTACATCTTTTTTGAATGATTTCCTTAACCAATCGTTTTGCAGTATTTATGGACCAGTGTTTAATTCTGTCGGATCACAACTATACAGTGTGTTCCATCTCAGACGAGCCACCCCGTATATTTCTTATCCCATAGTAATTGAAAAAATTTCCCGAAACACGTCGGATGATTTTCTTTGGGGGACATCTTTTGACGTATATTTGAGGCTTGAACCAGCAACCCCCTATGAGGGGGCGCTTCAACCCCTCAAAATGGAATAGGGAAGAAGTGTTGAGTGATACATCATTTGTAAGGTCTTGAAAGCCTCTTTACAACGGTGTATGAAAAAAATCACATTCTCAAAAAAAAATTAATTGTTTTAATCACATCAAATGATCGAAAAAACGTGATAAACACCTTCTAAGAGCAAAAAATGAAGGCAAGATAAGAAAATGTTTTGATTTTTTTTTTATTTATTAGTTCGAGAGAATTTATTATTGCATGGAAGTCAATGGAAGACAAATTGAACATTTCATTTAAAAACGCAGTTTTGATTTTTTTGATTATAAGCATGATAAAACAATTGATTTTTTTAAGAATGTAATTTTTTTTCATTTCAGTTGTAAAGATGAGGCTTTCAGGACCTTACAAATGAAGTATCACCCTCTTCCCTATTCAATTTTGAGGGGTTGAAGCGCCCCCTTATAGGGGGTTGCTCGTTCAAGCCTAAAATATACGTCAAAAGATGTCCCCCAAAGAAAATCATCAGACGTGTGTTTCGGGAAATTTTACCAATTACTATGGGATAAGAACTATACGGGGTGGCTCGTCTGAGATGGAACACCCTGTATATAGTGAGAATAGGTAATTGCTTGGTAGCTATTACCACCGGTAGCAGTAAGTTTTTAGCAGTAAAAATAACCGAAAACACCCGATCGGGAAAATAGTGGCGTCCGGCAAACAACTATTTTAATAATTTTGTCAATATGTATTTTACATTAATATCGGACAAATAATTAATATACATACCGTTGAAAATGTCCGATTTTGAGATTATATCTAAATTTCTCAAAAATATATTGGATGGAAGATGGCCATAATTCGTGAAATGCAATATTGGTGCCATCTAGCAACAGATAGTCACACTATCGAGTTGCACATATTACTTGTAGAGGCCGAACTTGATTTTAAATTAACGCACTTTTCTCTCACGCTAATGGCGAAAGGATTATTACTCACGTTCAGGCCTCGCAACGAAATCGAGACAGGCGTAACAAAAAAGCTACAAAAAAGTTACAAAAAATGAGCCGGGTCCGGGCTGGTGCCGCTACAAATATCCGCTAAGCTAGCGGATCCGCGCTTTTCTCAGGTTCAGTACAAGCTACAAAAGGGAGACTAGCGTAACAAAAAAGCTACAAAAAAGTTACGAAAAACCAGCTGGGTCTGGATCTGTGCCGCTACTATGGAATTTATGGAAATTCAAGCTAGCGGGTCCGCTGTTTTTTCGGACCTGGGCTAAGCTACAAATTTGCAAATAGTGTAACAAAAAAGCTACAAAAAACCCGCCAGGTCTTGAACGGTGCCGCTACAGAGTGCCCGCTAGCTTGATATAGCTGCACAGCTTATTCATATAAATAAGCTGTTATAGCTGTTCCATCAATAAAATTGGTACAAATGGAATGATATTTTCAGAAGTAGTCTATAGTGTTGCCAACCCTACCGATTTTTCGGTAGATCTACCGATTTTTAAATCATTCTACCGATATACCGATTTACGAATTCATCTACCGAATTACGAGACCTTATCTACCAGGATTTGATTTTTTTCAATAAGTTACACTATTTTATTTTTTCTATAATACATTTGTAACAAATTTCTTTTCTTTATTAACAATTCATTAACTGAGATACTCAAATAGGTATGCAACACTTTTAACAGAAATCTCATAAGCGCTTATAGGCGAGTTCGGTCAGTCAGGGGCTGGAGCGGGACAAATTTTAGGGTGCTTTTAAATGACATTTAAGCGTGTTAAACTGTCACTATTCGGACTAAACCGAACGCTAAAAGAGTCGTTTGGAGTTAAAAGTGTTAAAGGAGTTAAAGGAACGTGGCAAACCGAACGCAATGTATATAAGCTTTGTTTTGGTTCACTTTTGTAACGGTTCCAGAACCTTTGGAGCATGAGTAGTAGTGGATATTCGCTGTTTTGCCAGAACTAGTTCCGAACTTGTAAGTTCTGTGTTTTGGTTTTTCTTGGAAATGGTTCCGTTCCCATTCTCGAACAGTAACTCTGGTTCTGGCCCAAATCGAGAACTGCTTTAGAATTAATATGTTTTCGCTTGCTCTTTTTTGCAAGTAATTTATTTTTGGGATTCTAGCCATGTTTTGTGTTGGCATTTTTACAAGGAAATTTCGATTGACTAATGAGAATGGGACAGCAACTGAATAGTTGATGTTGGATTATAAGTTTTTTTATGAATAAATTATTTAATTTATCTACGTTTTACAATATTATATGGCCTCTTTTTTACTTAGGTCAGTATTTATAAACAGAACTCAGCTAAAGTCCGTATTTATAAACAGAACTCATATGAGTCGGACTTGGGTAAGTCGTCCTTGAACTAAAATCGAAGTTCGGTTACAACTTCTCTAAGGCCCGTATTTATAAACAGAACTTACGTGAGTCGGACTTGGGTAAGTCGTCCTTGAACTAAAATCGAAGTTCGGTTACAACTTCTCTAAGGCCCGTATTTATAAACAGAACTTACGTGAGTCGGACTTGGGTAAGTCGTCCTTGAACTAAAATCGAAGTTCGGTTACAACGTCTCTATAGTTCGAGGTGGTTCCAATGAACTGGAGTGGGGTAGAAAGCTAATGTGCATATTGTATCAATTGAACAAGATGCGACTCTATGGGCGCAGCCATTTTTATTTCTCATCTCACTCGGGAGTATTTATAATAACCATTTTCTGTTTCACATTGTTATTGTTCAATCCACAGGCTGGTGGATCAGACAATAACAAACTGAAATAGGAAATGGTCGTTATAAATACTCCCGAGTGAGACGAAAAATAACCTGTCTTCGCCCATAGAGTCGCATCTCAAGCCTATTGACAAGCATTCTACCCCACTCCAGTTCATTGGGTGGTTCCGGTGTTATACTGGAATTTAGAGATGGCTATTAGCAAATCTGTAACCATTGTCTGTAACTGTTATGTTCATTTACGGATTTGTTACTACCCATCTTTAAATTCACGCGATATAACCGAACTTCGATTTTCTTTCAAGGACGACTTAACCAAGTCCGACTCAGCTGAGTTTTGTTTAGACATGGGTAACGCACTAAAATTCTTTGCGTTGATACACTAACTCCGGCGCACTCTATTGCGCCAACTCATTGCGTTAACGCAATTGCGTTATTAGGGAGTTTTAGCAAACAGCCGCTAACCATCCGCTAACGTTACCTTAGGGATAGACTGTAATCTACTCCGTTCAATGTTTATGAAAAAGGTCACAATCTAAGTTTAACGTAACGTTAGCGGAAATCTTACGTACATTTGCTAAAACTCTCTATTGCGTCACACCACTGCCTGCGCCGAATGAAGTCGATGCACCTCTGTGTATCGCATGATACCGGTGTTATACAGCGCGGGCTGTCTTTTGTTCAAGGCAATAACGCAATTGGGAATTTAACTAAATTTTTTTTATTATATGTTTAAAAATAAACGAAAATATAACAGTGTAATGCACTCATTTTTTTATTTCATTGTGTTCGGATTTTACAAAGAATACAAAAATTCCAATTTATATAAAAAGGATATAAATTTTGTATACTAGTAGCCAATCAAATTGAAAATAACTAAAAATTGACAGTGTACAAGATTAAAATTCATAAAATTCGACCTACAATCCTACAAATGATGTGACATGTTGCAAAGAACATAATTACTTGAAAGATTTTGGGTAATCTGCATTACGAGTTGCATCAATTACGTAAATTAAAATTCTCAACTCGTCACGGAAAACGGAATCAGTGCCTGGCGCATGGCGCACCAACAACTCGCGATCCTTTCGACTCAGTATCGAAAATTGCGTTGCGCTGATACAGTAACAACAGGATACCTATTCTCTAACTCATGGGAGCACTCCCACACTCTCATGCTCCCATACTCCCATGCCAACGTTGCCAAGTCGACAGAATAACTTTGATCTACTATTTAAGGACCGATCCACCGTTGTGTTAAACAAAGTTTAAAATGACATTTTTACATTAACAATGTCATTTTAATCTCCGTTTAACTCAACGGTGGAATCGGCCCTTAGTAGTTCAAATTTGCTTTGTGATAAATACGGACCTAATCTGGCAAGCCCGCAATTCTCCCTCCCATAGTATAAAATCTGACCTTACTACGCATGTACCTGGGCTAAAAATGAGTAAGTACGATATACCCACCTAAGAGTAAGAGAGTAAAATATATGGGAGCACTCCCATGGGAGCGCTCCCATGACTTAGTGAATAGCTATCCTGGTGTATCAACGCTCGTAACGCATACAACTGCGTTAACGCAATAACGCAACGCAGCGCTGCGTTACCCATGTCTAGTTTTGTTTATAAATACGGGCCTAAAGTTCCAGGGGTTCCGGTGTTACACTGGAATTTAGAGATGAATAGTATCAAAACTGTAACTGTTATATACGTACATTTACGGATTTGTTACTACCCATCTCTAAATTCATGAGATATTTTTCACGAAAGAATCTACCGATTTTAGAATTTTCAGGTTGGCATCACTGCGGGCAACCATTGTGTTGACAGTTGACATTTCATATCATTTTATTATGAGTGTGCTTTTTTGTAATTTTACTAATTTTAGAGTATAATTTCAATATTAAAGTGTTTAATAAGGGTATTTAGGATGGGGAGGAAATGTGTAGTGTGCCAAAATACCTGGAATAAGAATGTTAAGCGGTCATTCCATAGGTAAGTTTATAATATTAGCATAGGCATAGGAAAAGATTATGTGGAATAGTGCTTGATTTCTTTAACCCTTAATCAGGCCTTTGAAACTATATTCCCACATAAAATATAGGTTTAACATAATATTTTTTTGCTCAGGCCCAGGAAAAATATTTCACATGGTTTTTTTTTGAATGTCAAAAATAAATATTGCTCTTTTTATTTTTAACTATTTTATTGAAATAAATGTGTATACAACATTACTTTTGGTCTCGCTTCTGGTAACTATCTAGTTTGACCTCATTTCGATGAAAAACTAAGCATATGTACTTTAGATGCTAATGATAAACAAAGGACCTAAGTTCCATAAGTTTAACCACTCTGCACAAAGATGCACTAAACTCGTATCTTGTCCAATTTGTGGTAAAGGTCACGACCTGGAAGACTGCAAATCTAAGAGGAAAAATTACTCAAATTGTGTAAATTTAAAAAATATAATGACCGATCATGCTGTATGGGATAGGGACAAATGTTCAGCTTATATCGATATTCTTAATAATTTTAAATATAGCTTTGGGCTCGAATAGCAACCATAGACTAATTTTCTACTGACCCCAGTAAACTCATTTCAGATCAAGTCAGATTCTAATGATAATGAAAACCAACTATCAATCCTTTATCAGAATACTGTCTGCCTTAGAACAAAAACAACTGAAGTTTTTAATTATGTTGTCCAATGTAATTGCAAAATTTTTGCCTTAACTGAAACTTGGCTGGATTTGTCAATAATCAACTCGGAATTATTTAATACAGAATTTAATGTTTTAAGATCTAACAGAAATTTTTCAGTAAGTGATAAAACAAGGGGTGGTGGGGAGTTGATTCTGATCCATGAAGAATATAAATCTGTAAATAGCCATCAGTCAAGGCATAATAAATCAAATAAATACGATAAAGGTTGTTATAATAGGGATAAATTTGCAAGAATGTCAGCTGAACATCATCTGTAATAATTTTAGAATTATAAATGTAAATAGTCAATCTATTGTTAACAAAACAAATCGAATTGAACTTTTACTAAATCAATATAATCCTGACCTTCTTTGTATAACTGAATGTTGGTGTAATAATACCTCGATGCCTTTTATCAACTTTAAATATTACATTATTGTCCATTCATAGAATAGAAGTGACACAATTCATGGTGGATCACTTATTTTAATAAAAGAAACCATTACATATAAGACAGTAAATTTTATAAATAGCCTATCAGGAGAAATACATTTTGAAAGCTATGTTATATCGTTTTTTGTAAAGATTATGAACTCGTATTATAAACATCTACAGATCTCCCTCTGGAGGTATTGAACTTTTTATTGAAAAATTGTCGTATATTTTGAATCGTGTTGTTCTTTATGATGCTGTATTTTTATGATGAGATTTTAACTTTGGATTTCTAACAGATTCTTATAATAAACATCTCCTTACTGATATTATTCAGAGTTTTATCCTAACTTGTCAGAATCATGACCCTATGTGGGTATGTGTAAAAACAACTGCATTGCTAAAACTAAAATAGACTATTTTTTAACAAATGTTCCTATATATAATGAAACTGTGGTCAAATTTAATCTAGGGGATCATTTTGGCTTGGATGTTATGCTGGGAGAAATCCCATGTGCACAAAGCAAAAATAATAATGAAATAGTAACTTTTAGAGATATTTCTTTTACAAACTTAGCAAATCTTAATGCAAAACTAATTTTTTCATGCATGTATGAGTTAGATAGTACTGATGATGCTTTTGATACATTCTTTAGAATCATTTCATAATATATTGATGTAACTTGTCCGCTTGTCAGAACAAAAATGGTTAAAAACAATACATCAAAGCAATGGGTAAACAAAAACATTAAACATACAGGTAATGATCTTAAAAATTTGTATTGGCTTACTAAAACTTGTGACAGCTCAGAAATTACAAATCTAAAAAAGAGATTGTTCAGTCAATAAATCTAACTAAAAAGGATCATTATCAAAAATTGTTAGAAAAAAATCCTCACCAAAAACATAAACTTGTATGGAATACAGAACATACTATAACTGTCAAAAACAAATCTATGAAGCCAATACAGATCAATGTTGACGACATATTAATATCTGACAAAAAAACTGTAGCTAATTTTTTGCTGACTGTTTTTCAACCAAAGCTAGTAACACTGTTAGAGATAATTTTGACAATACAAATTTTCATAACTACACAACCATGCATGTAAAAAATACATTCTTGTATGATGGAACAGATTCCCAATATGTAACTGCAGTCATTAGTTCTTTAAAAAACACTAATGCAATGGGAGTGATTGCATTACAACTAAAATAATTAAATCTATTGGTCATTATATCGGGTGTTCAAATTAAAGTGTTACAGTTAAATACCGCCGAAAATATACATTTTAGAAAAAAAAGTTTCAGACAAAAGTTTTATAGTTTTTTGGGGGAAACATTTTGGCTAAATTCATTTTTTTATAGCTGACCATAATATGGCCATACCGAGGTGAACTTTGTTTTTTTAAATGGGAATCCCATTTTTTCTTACATATTCTTAAAGTACATAAAAAAATAAGAAACTTTTGAGGGAAATATTTTTTTATTGGACTTTTACTTTTTGAGTAACAGCTACTTGAAAATGTTGCTGCGCGAAAAAAAAGTTGGCCATATTATGGTTAGCTATAAAAAAACGATTTTAGCCAAAAGTTTTTCCCTACAAAACTATAAAACTTTCGTCTGAAATGTTTTTTTTTTTTATAAAAAGCTGTATATAGCTGTAACGCTTTAATTTAGAACACCCGGTATAGCAGAACGAATTGCATAAGTAATCAATATATCTGTAAAAATGGCATGTTCCCCAAATAACGTAAAACTGGTATAGTAGTATCACTTATTTTTAAAAAAGGCGATTCACAACTGCTCTTGAAAATTATAGATCTATCACAGTGCCTACTGTTCTCTGTAAAATTTTTGAAAAATGTATATATAAATTTTTTTTATCATTTTTATTTAAATTTAAAATTATTATAGATCAAAAATTATGTCCATAATCAGCTGCACAGAAAAAGGTTATTGGGGATGCTCTTTTTTGATCTATCTAAAGCTTTTGACACCATTGATATCTCATTATTATTGGCAAATTAAGTGGTTTAGGTTTTAGGGGTATCTTTTTGCAATGGATTAATTCCTATATAGATTCTCGTAAAATGTCTGTTAGAATCAATGGTTGCTTATCAGAAGTAAAGAACATGGATCGCGGTATTGCCTAACTTCATCTCATCCGGTCACATTTCAATAGATGTAGATGATAGCAATGTTGTTGTCGATGCAGAATCACCTGGGGAACTTCATTCCAAATTGTCTCTTGTTAGAGAATTTACTGCATGGTGTAAAATAAATGCATTAATTGTTAACTCCAACAAAACAGTACTCGTTCAGTTTCATTCTAGATCAAGAATAAATACAGATTTTTTTTTAATACAAATACATACTGATTCTATTCCACATGTGTGTGTGTGTGTGCGCGTGTGTGTGTGCGTGCGTGTGTATGTGCGTGCGTGTGTATGTGCGTGCGTGTGTATGTGCGTGCGTGTGTGCGTGCGTGTGTGCGTGCGTGTGTGCGTGCGTGTGTGCGTGTGTGCGTGCGTGTGTGCGTGCGTGTGTGCGTGCGTGTGTGCGTGCGTGCGTGTGTGCGTGCGTGCGTGCGTGTGTGCGTGCGTGTGTGCGTGCGTGTGTGCGTGTGTGCGTGCGTGCGTGTGTACGTGCGTGTGTGCGTGCGTGCGTGCGTGCGTGTGTGCGTGCGTGTGTGCGTGTGTGCGTGTGTGCGTGCGTGTGTGCGTGCGTGCGTGCGTGTGTGCGTGCGTGCGTGTGTGCGTGCGTGTGTGCGTGCGTGTGTGCGTGCGTGTGTGCGTGCGTGCGTGCGTGCGTGTGTGCGTGCGTGCGTGTGTGCGTGCGTGCGTGCGTGCGTGCGTGCGTGCGTGTGTGCGTGCGTGTGTGCGTGTGTGTGCGTGTGTGCGTGCGTGTGTGCGTGCGTGCGTGCGTGTGTGCGTGCGTGTGTGTGTGCGTGTGTGCGTGCGTGTGTGCGCGCGTGTGTGCGTGTGTGCGTGTGTGCGTGTGCGCGTGTGGGCGTGTGTGCGTGTGTGCGTGTGCGTGTGTGTGTGTGTGTGTGTGCGTGCGTGTGTGTGTGTGTGTATATCCACCATAACTCTTGAACCGATACAAAAAAAACACTTAATTTTAAAATTAAGCTTTATTGTGGCCTGCAATGAACTGATTAGATTTTGGGCAGAGTCGGAACATTTGGGGGGGTACTTTATAGGTGGTCATTTTTATATATTATGGAATATATCCGTTATTCACGTTTGGAGAGGAAAATTCTTTAAATAAAAGTTACTTACAGTTCATCAAATTTCTAGAGGTGTTCGACGCCCAGACAGAGAACGCGCTACGTGTGACTAAGATAGCTATTGTACAGTCTGCTAAACAAGTTATTTTAAATAGGTTTTAATATTTTTAGGTAATTAAATTTTAAAAGTGTGGAATAGTTTAGGGATTAAATTGGTCTGATTGGACTTTCTTACAACGTTTTTAAAAGCAGCTAAAGATAGTATGTAGAATTGAAAATAACTATTATGCCATAAAAGGTGTTTTGGAATTCCTTCAACCTTTTGAAATTGAGTCAGAAAATATAAATTTTATAGGATAGCGGAAAATACCTATAATTTTTTTGTAGGCCGTGGAAATAGTTTATATTTTATTTCTACCTTATTAAGGAAAATGGTACCTATTATTAATAACGGTTGTTTCTGAAACATTACTAAAATTTTCGAAATTTTGTTTTTCTACAAAATAATAAACTATACTATTTAGAAAAAAATTTATTTCTCTTATAATTTTATAAAAAATAACAGGGGAATATTTACATTTCTTGATCTATTAAACAAAACGATAAATTATCTCGACGAATGACACCATGTTCTAGTACGGAAGCTAGCTTTACATTTTTGTTGGTGGTTTCATGGGTTTCATATCAATTTTTTGTAATTGTAGTTTACACGTACATATACCTCTTAACACTTGTTTGCTTTATTAAAAAAGTGTGTTGTTGTGATTTACGTCGAAATAAGTCAAAAACAACTTGAAACCCCATATAAAATCAAAAAGGAGAAACGGAAAAAAATTGAGCTTGTAAATGAACACAACTCAGAAACAAAAATAGCTATCTAATAATAACAAAATAAAATTTGATTCTTGTGTAGCTTCATTTATATCATTAACTGTTTTTGGTTTTTTAATGGTTTTTCTTGGTGATGAAAATTCCGATATCTCACGGTTATCGATTCTTTTTTTCTCTCCAGAAATGCGGACGACAGTGTTTTTAGATACTCCTGTGGCTGCAGCAACACGATCATTTACATTTTTAAATGGTATTGAAGGTGAATTAAAGTTTCCTTCTCTTCTCATAAACTCTATAACATTGGCTATTATTTCGCGAGATTGACTGTTAATCAAGCGGCCTCTTAATTTGCTATTAAACTCCATACTTAGGTTCTATTAAACTGTAATGAGCAAAAAACACAAACGAAAATAAAAGAAATGTTTTAGCGAAATTTACATCTGACATTTACGTCAGAATGAAATAGTGAAATACTTGATGCGCAGAGTGTACTTTCATTGCGTAAATCCATCGGGATGCCTGTCAGTAGTGCTTTCTCTGTCTAGCCGTCGAAAGCCTCTAGAAATTTGATGAACTGTACAATATTATTATCTATAATTTTATACAAAATTTTCCTAAAATGGTCCGTATTCGAGAAATTTGACAAAATGTAAAAAAAAATATTTTTTATAAAAAAATTTCAAATAAAAGTTCTTAGGACTTCTTATAGATGCAGATATGAGCTGGAGTTCCAATACTGACACCGTTTGCAAAAAATAAATAGTGCCTACTATACAATTCTACAATTAAAAAATATGTTGAACATCAGACATCTTCTTCAAGTTTACTATGCGATGACATATTCACATTATTTAGCTTACAACATATTGCTTTGGGTAAATGCTACCGGTGTGTGTTAAGAGTATTTATTTGTCAAAATAGATTAATTTTTAATCTAGATTCTAGAAGTACCTGTAGAGATCTATTCAAAAGATATAATATACTGACTTTTCCAGCAATATATTGATATAGAAACCCCCTGTATATCAATTTTTTAATAAATTTGCCCAGACTCTTAAAAAGGGGTGGTTCGGCTCTAAAAAAAATTTACAATATAAAATTAAAAACCAAATTATAATAAACTAAAAAAAAATTTGAATGTTTCTTCTTAGGGGACCTGCTTTTCCTACTTCTGCTGCTTCTCCTGTTTCTCCTACTCCTGCTCGTTCCCTGTACTCCAACCTGCTACTTCTATTTGCTACACTTTCCTCTTATATTAAAATTAACACTTCTCACTACCTTTCTTTTATGTTTAACTCCTTGTCTCCTCTGCTCACTGTCTACTTTTTTGGACTGCTGGTTTCCTGTCTGCCTCGATTCCTCTCACTGCTCTATCTGTTCTCTAAACTTTGGAATAAAATCTCTTTTTTTACCTTTTTATATATTCTGGTTTATTTTATCTTTGTCAAAACAACATATTATCTTTCCAAAAAAGCTTTTTGACAATCTACCATTTTTATTGACAATCTTCCAAAATCAACAAAAACACCGACATTTTGATTTTCACTTTAATTTTGATTTCCAGACACTTCACCACCCCAGTATTGCTCAATTTAGATAATAAATTTTATGACGTCAGGAATTTCTATATCAAATCACCCAAATTAATTGTACGCCCAGTATATTTTTAAAATATACTGTGAACAATAAATTTTAAATTTTATCCAAATATTGAAATTCCCTGATTGGTTACTATTTTTCCATCTGAAATGTTGATTTCGTAAATTTTTCTTTATTCATTCAAACCAAACAAACTATTTACTAACTAATAACTCTAACTCAAAATGACAATATCTAATTCAATAAATAACTACCTAAATCTAAACTTCATATTTGTACAAATCTTGTACATGAAAAACCCCTCGTACTTTATCATCTTCCACATCCTTTAACATATAACTATTGACTTATTTAAATTTGTTTATTTAATTTCCTAAATATTATCCCTATTATATTTCACTATTAATTATCCTATCATATGCAGTACATTCTATATTATTTTCCATTTCTAAGAATCCGTTTTCCATAGCCTTATGTTCTTCTTTTTAAATTTTACATTTTTTGAAGCTTTCTTTGTACTTTTCTTTTACTTTGTTCCTGACTTTTTTTTTTCAGTCAATCTCCTATTTTTGGTTATGATTCTCCATTCTTCTCTGATTATGTTCTTTCTTGCTAATGTCTTATTTTTATAATCTTCTTCCATTTTCTTTATTCTTAGTTTTATTTTCGCTTTATTTTTCAAACAATATTTTCTCTGTTTTTCTTTTCCAAGATCACCATTTCTTATTTTACATTCCCTCTTATTTCTTATCATTTTGCTTCTATTGTCTTGATTTATGTTTATTTCTTTTTTATTTCTAATAGGTTAAAATCCCTTCTGTTGGATAATTGTTTTTTCAAATTACCTGTTTGCTTGTTTAACTTCTGACTATATTCTTCTTCTATTTGTTTGATATTTTCCTTTACTTTCTCCAAATTCGATATCCTACTATCATTTTTATTTACACTTGTTTTAACACTGTCTACCACTGTATAAATCTTTTTTTTAAATCTTCTCCTTTTTCTGTTATTATTTTATATTTCTTATCTTGTTCATTTTTTATTTCATTTATTCTTCCTATCATTTCTATTCTTATATTCTTCTTATTTTCTTCAATTTTTTCGTCAGTGTATATTTTAAAATCCTCAAATTTCTTCATTATTTCTTCTTTATCTTGTTTCCTATTTTCATCCATTTTCTTACTATTTTCCTCTAATTTATACATTTTTCTATCCATTTTCTTACTATTTTCCTCTAATTTATCTATTTTTCTATCCATTTTCTTACTATTTTCCTCTATCCATTTTCCTGCTTATATCTTTATTGTTTTCATCCATTTTCTTGCTGTTTTCATCCATTTTCTTGCTGTTTTCATCCATTTTTCCAATTAGCATTTGCATAAAATATTCCAAATTCATTCCTTCTTTCCTTTCTTGCGTCTCGACAATATTCTTTTCTAATGTCACTGTATTGTCCTGATTTTGTCCTGTTCCTCTATATTCTTCTTCAAAACTTGTATCTTCTATATTTTGCTGTTCCATATCTCCTTGTCCTATGTTTTCATCATCTCTCTCTTGTTCTTCAATCAAATCAACCTTCTTTCCTCCTCGCAAGTCCATCTAATATATCACTTTATCTTATATATAACTTTAATATATCACTTTTATCTAATATATCACTTTTAAACTTTCACCACTTTTAATACTTTATATTTCACGTTACCTTTGGTTTTTAATGTTACTTTCCCCCTAATTAAATTCCACCCATATCTCCTACAATTTATATCCTGTTAATGTATTCCTCCTCTTATCTCCTAAACCATACAAACATCACACACATGCAATATCTTCACCCTCTCTTTATAAAAAAAATATTCCAAAATCAACAATTCAAATAGAAAAAATTTTGATCTCCCTCTAAAAATAATGCTCCACGTTGGCTGGCGACACTTGATATAGAAACCCCCTGTATATCAATTTTTTAATAAATTTGCCCAGACTCTTAAAAAGGGGTGGATCGGCTCTAAAAAAAATTTGCAATATAAAATTAAAAACCAAATTATAATAAACTTAAAAAAAATTTGAATGTTTCTTCTTAGGGGACCTGCTTTTCCTACTTCTACTGCTTCTCCTATTTCTCCTACTCCTGCTCGTTCTCTGTACTCCAACCTGCTACTTCTGTTATTTGCTACACTTTCCTCTTATATTAAAATTAAAACTTCTCACTACCTTTCTTTTATGTTTAACTCCTTGTCTCCTCTGCTCACTGTCTACTTTTTTGGACTGCTGGTTTCCTCTGTCTGCCTCGATTCCTCTCACTGCTCTATCTGTTCTCTAAACTTTGGAATAAAATCTCTTTTTTTACCTTTTTATATATTCTGGTTTATTTTATCTTTTTCAAAACAAATTCAACATATTATCTTTCCAAAAAAGCTTTTTGACAATCTCCCATTTTTATTGACAATCTTCCAAAATCAACAAAAACCCCGACATTCTGATTTTCACTTTAATTTTGATTTCCAGACACTTCACCACCCCAGTATTGCTCAATTTAGATAATAAATTTTATGACGTCAGGAATTTCTATATCAATATATTCTCAAATGTGCTATATACATTAAGGGCCAGTCTTTTCACCTCTGAGTAAAGTTGAAAGACTTCCAGTTTATGAAGATTTGGAGATACACAGATGTTTTAAATGTCAAGGTTTCTACCATAAAAAAGAAAACTGTAAGAATGCAATCGTGTGCCACATCTGTAGTGAGGAACATGAAGCTAGCTTGTGTCCAAAGAATAAAATACACTGTAAGAACTGTAAAACTTCTAACGAAAAATATAAAACTGAGTACAACTACAACCATTCTGCACTGGATTTGACTTGTCCCTCTTTGAAATATCATCAAATGGTATTGCAAAATAAAACCGAGTATACAGATCAATAACATAACGTAACTAATATTTGTACAGGCATTCAAATAGTTTATGATTATTAATCAAGAAAATTATCTGTTAAATTCTATTCAAATTGATTCGATTAATGAAGTCGTTGATGCTGCTAATATAAGAAATAAAATTAATTTAAATGAAAAGTCCTAAATGTCTTACATTTCAATATTAGGAGTATTAAAAATAATTTTGATGAGTTGTTAGTATTTCTAGAAAGTTATAAAATTATAATTATTGTGATATAATAGTTTTGACTGAATGTTTCCACTTAGAATCTATTTCTCAATTTAACCTAGATGGCTTCACCACCCACTATAACAATGGTAACATTAACAGAAATGATGGTGTTGTAATTTTGGTCAGGTCAAATCTAAATGCAGAATTAAATATAGTTAAACTGGAATATTCTGATATTTATGTCACTAAAATAAATCTAAAAGTCAATCATCGGACCATTGGCATTACAGGTGTATACAGGTCTCCTCAAACCTCTGCACAAGCATTTATAAGGGATTTAGAAAATTTCATACCAGATCACCTAAATAGAAATATTGAAATATTCATAGGGGACATTAATATTGATCTCCTAAATGTAACCAATCAAGTAACTACTGATTACCAAGCAATTTTTTACTCCCATGGTTTCATGTCTTACATAAACACTATTACGAGGCCACAAAGTAAAACATGCTTGGATCATATATTCTTAAAAAACAATATTAAGACTGAAAATCTATCGGTGAACTCTTATGTAATCAGCTATGATATGACTGATCATGATCCTATTATGATAAATATCTCACAATCTGCCAAAAACTACACAAGTTCCTACAATACATATAAAACTATAAAATTGATACTGATAAATTAAAACAAAAATTCAAAACTGTAAACTGGGAAAGTGTTTGCAATGAAAATAATCCAGAAATTTCAACACAACTTTTTTATGACACGTATCTTAATATCATTGAAACATGTCAAACCACTCAAAATATTAAAATTAAAATCCATAAAAAAATAAAGCCATGGATAACAAATGGTTTAATTAATTCTATTAAAACTGGGGATAAACTTAAAAAAGATCTACAAAAAAAAAACTATACTATTAACAAACAAACTCACTATAAAACATTTGGAAATAATTTAAACAAACTAATATCAAAAACTAAAAATGACTATTATAACAATAAAATAAACCAAAACAAAAATGAAAATTTGAAAATGATAATGAAATGGCGAATTACTTTTCGACTATTGGCACTAATATGTTCACAAATATCCCTGAATGTAATGTGGATTTTCCTGTGTCACTGAAAAATCAATGTTTCTGAAACCGATATGCGAAAACGATATTATAAAACACATAAATAGTTCAAAAAACAATAGTGCCCCGGGATTTGATTGTATAACAGTAAAACATCTGAAACTACTACATCCGTATTTACTGGAACCTTTAATTCATATAATTAATTGTATTTTTAATACAGGAATCATACCTAAACAATTTAAAACTTCAATTATAACACCTATTTATAAAGCTGGTAATCCAAAATTAATAACTAACTATAGGCCTATTAGTTTAATTATTAATGTGGCCAAAATATTTGAGAAATGTGTGAAAGATAGACTGACAGATTTTTTAAAAACTAATGACTTACTTCTCAAGCACCAATATAGCTTTACTGAGGGTCTTAACTCAGGAGATGCTATGCATGAATTGATTTCATATGTTACTGATGAAATGAATACTGGTAACAAGCTATATTTCTAGATCTAGCAAAAGCATTTGACACGGTGACACATCAGAAGCTCTTAAATGTTCTTGAACAGAATGGAGCAAGTGTTGAAGTTTTTTGAAAATTATTTGACACACAGACAACAGAAGGTAAAGGTCAGAGACAATGTGAGTAACCCTGAAAATATACAAATCGGAGTGCCTCAAGGGAGTGTTCTGGGACCTATACTATTTAATTTATACATTAAGAGCTTAACTCAGATCGATATTCAAGGTAAAGTTGTATTATTTGCTGATGATACAGTGCTAGTCTTCAGTGATAAAGATTGGGAAGCCATTAAGACACGTGCTATAGCTGGAATGAAATATGTCAAAAACTGGCTGGATGTTTTTAAATTGTCTTTGAATGTTAACAAAACAAACTACATTGCTTTTTCAAAGACAGTGGCTGATCGACCTCAATTTAGAAGCTTAACATGTCAAAATTTAGACAGAACAGGAAACAGAAACATCCAAATATTTAGGTATAATTATAGACCAGCACTTAAAATGGGACTGCCATATAATATATATAGCAAAAAACTTAGATTTCTGATTTATAAATTTTATCTTCTAAAACAATTTCTCAATCAGGATCTACTAATAACATTATACTATAGTCTAGTAGAATCTATACTATGGTATGGAATCTTAGTATGGGGAGGCCTGTATGGAACTACATTAAATCAGTTATATGTTATTCAAAACAAAATCTTGAAGTTAATATATAAAAGAGATAGATTGTGTCCCACCATAACTTTATATAATGAAAAAATTAGCAATGTTAGATATTTATATATTCACGCAGTGTTGTTATACACAAAAAAATAAATTTTTAAAAAATCCTTTAGAACATAAACACACTAGAACTGCATCGAACATGTGCATTAAAGTACCAAAACCAAATAGTGAGTTTTTTAAAAACAGTGTGAATTATCTAGGGACAAAGTTCTATAACGCTCTACCTCTTCATATAAAATTATTAAACAAATATAAAAAATTCTGTAAAGTTAGCAAAATAATATACATTTTTCAAAATAATGCAAAGTTTATCAGAATATTCCAAGCATAACGGACTTAATACATGGATTTTTTTTAAATATTTTTTTTTCTGTTTCTTGCATAAATTGTTCAAGTTTAATTTTTTATTAAAAAAAAAAAATGTTTTTTTTTTAATTTCTCTACAATTCATTTAATTTAATTAAAATAAAATTTTAATTTTTGTCAACACATACAGGTGTTCTCACCTAGGTGCTTGTTATTATATAATTGGTATCCATTATTGTACTTTATTGTAAGTTATTTATTATTGTAACTCATTGTAACTTATATTAAACTGAAACTAGTTGCTGACTAAACTATAGGACTATTGTTTGTTAATCTGTCAAGTAAACTTGCATGTAACTTTACTCAGAGGTGAAAAGATCGGCCCTAAAATAAACCAGCTCCAAATTTACCTGTAACTCAGACAACCATAATTATGATACTCGTAGTGGCAATTTACTACGCATACCCCCTCATGTTTCAACCATGTTTGAAAAAGTTCATACTACTGTGGAATAAGGTTATTCAATCATTTACCTACCTCTCTAAAACAAATAGTCTGAGCTTATTTAAGGTAGTTCACTCGCGACAGTCGTACATAAAAATATCGCTTAATGGTGAATACCAATAGTTCGAGATTCTCAATGCTAATCAATTTTATTTTTGTAAGAGACTGTACAAAACACATGTAAGCTTATATATATGGATTTTAATAAAATCCATCCGGCAACCTCATAAATATAGGAATGGTTTGTTATAGATATTTGTGACTTCCTCATATTAATTTTAAGGGTTTGTTTTGGTTCAAACAGAACCACTGATTCCAGTTCTCAAATACAGTGGACGAATTAATTTTTCAAGAAAACGTCGCGAGGTTATAACATCCTCTTAGCTGATCGAGTGCACATCCAGTTTTAATTTGGTACAACGCGTTGATTGCAGCGTATACAACGTTGCCAAGTTGTAATAATTTTACTCAACTACGCGTCTATTGCTTTAAAAATATTTGTATTTTAAAAAACTATATCTTTTTACTAAGGTCAAAAAATTCAGCGTTTCTTTAGAAAATTTTATAACTTCTTGATTTACATTACATTAGTTTTAAAAAAATATGGTAAGAACCGTTTTCGAGATGTCTTGAAATAAATGCATTACTTGTGTATATGAGAGGGTTCAAGAGTGTTAATTATGCACATTTTGATTGTTAATATCTCGTTTCACAGAAGGTCAAAAATTTTAATTTTTTCTAGTTATATAAAAGACACTTTCATTGACCTTATATTTCAATTTTATTGAATTCTTAAGAAAAGCCGTTTTACGAGTGAACTACCTTAAGTTCAAATTAAGAAGCTATTTATCCCAAAAATGTCCCTATAGCATTCATAAATTTCTCCTGTAGCATTCATAAATTTCTCCTGTAGTTTTTGTAGTACAAGATAGAGCCCATGTCATATGGGTGTTTTCAAGCATATCAGTCCTAATTTTGATTTTGTATATTTATTGTCAAATTAATTGTGTTAGTTAGATTTTATATCTGTTTTGTAAATGTATACTATTGTACATCTTTACATGTAAATGACATCCCACGTATATTTATGATCTAAAAGGATTTAATAAAGTATTATTATTATTACTACTACGGGACGCGACCATATTTCTGCATTCATTTTGAAAGATTGCGACTCAAGTACTGGCTTATCCTCTGACAATCCTGATCAATATCTGCATCCGTTCTAGTACTATTCCGTCCATGTGGAAGAGCTCTAAATTATGTCCAATTTTTAAAAATGGAAATCAGACTGACGTTAAGAACTACCGACCTATTTCTATTATTTGTAATTTTTGTAAAGTATTAGAAATAATACAGTATTTTATCAACATATAAGTAGTGCATTATCCACTCAACAACATGGATTTGTGAAAGGTTGATTAACAGTAACACATCTCTCAGTCATTACTCAGCATAGGTATAGCAGAAAATATTGATAACCGTATTCAGACTGATGTTATTTATATAGATATGACTAAGGCATTTGACAGACTTGACCATGGAATTTTAGTAAAAAAACTACTTTTGGACGCTCAGATAGTCTTATTGACTTACTCAAATCATATTTGTGTAACCGTTTCCAATACGTTCAGTACAGCTCAATGGCTGTTAAGTACCTTGCCACATCGGGTGTCCCTCAAGGGTCGAATCTTGGCCCGCTCTTGTTTAATATTTTATTTGATATGTGAAATGCAACACACATGCTCAACTCATACGTTACGTACATTTATAAATAGACTTTATTTGTAAATTTTACGTTAAGTTTCTACGATGTTAAGTTACGTTACAATGGTTATAAATTATACTTTAACTTTAATAAAGGATGTTTTAGGGAGCTGGGTGTTTAAAAAACAACGTCAACACTCAACAGTTATAATATTATAAGTATTGTAATCGTGAAAAAATCACCTTCCGATATCATTTCATATTTTCACGTTTTAGGGTCCCTAGATTATGAAAAACATGTTTCCCTATTCCGTCGGTCTGTCTGTGTATTGACACGATAGATGAAAAACGGCTTTATAGAAAAATTTCAAATTTTGTATGCAGATAAGGTTTTTTTCTGGCTCAACACCAGTTATATACAGGGTGAGCAGTTTTTTTAGTTATTTTTAAAAGTCGGCTGATTTCGACTAAAATTGGTAATTGAAAATTTTAGAAGCCAAAGATAACATCCTAAATATCTTTTAAAAAATTCAAAATGGCGTTGAAAGGAATCTGATTTAATCAAAAAAGGTCCCCCTTGAATGGAAATAATAAAAATCCTCCTTTTGGTTTGTGTAACTGGAAAAGCAGCCAATAGAAATGTGAAAAAGGATTTTTCGTTTGGTGGTTTTAATTTTAAATTATTAATATTTAAGTACTTCGACGTTCCCTGTTTTTACAATTTCTATATCGAGGGAAGTTCTGGGTAAAATACTTTGCTGATTTTTTCATAAGCGAAAAGAAGTCAAATTAGATAATGATCTTACTTCCTTGCAAGCACATACTTCAAGCGAGTCTGAAGGGTTGACATTGCAAAATCATTTTAGCATTTAGCACTAGAATTGTTTCAATAATAATGTTTTTTTCTTTTTTGATCAGGTTGCCCAGAGAAATTATTCATCGAGAAACTTGGCTGCAGAATCTATGTTTGGCGGAGGAAGACCTTTTAAAAACTAAAGAAGCCTTAGTATGTTCCGACCATTTTTCGATGGCAGACATTTTTGAAAATTTAAGTGGCAGACATTTGTTAAAATACAATGCTACACCTATAAAGTAAGAAATTTGTATGTTTTTTTATGATATATACTTCCCAGATAACAATTTATACATTATTAGCATATTCTTAGTATAAACTTTTTAAGAATATGTTTTTTAAGAATATGCTGAGAATATACTTTATTTGCATTTAGAACATTTTCAGATTATACTAAATATATATTATGGGACGTTGTTGATATTTAGTCAAAAAAAAAACAACCATTTTTTACGTCAGTACGTCTGCACAATTAAAATAAAATAAAAACTACATACGTATAGAATCAACATACATTTAAAATAAAATAAAAATACATAAGTACACAGTACTTAACAACAAAAGAACAAGAAAAAAAATATCAAATGGCCACCAAGTACTTATGCATTTTTGTTTTAAATATTGCTGCGTTTGAAGAGCATTTAATATCTTCAGAAAAATTATTAAAAGCCTGTACACCTTTAAAAAACTGAATTTTGTGTTAATTTTTTAACATTTTTTAACAAGCAGCCACTGAAGCACATTTAACATGGAATTGATTGGTTCCAATCTTGAACAGATCAGTATTATCCTCATACCTCTGTTCTGCAACTTTTGCAATCGTTGCAACTCATTCTGGTTGAGCAAATACAATATAGTGGCACAATAATTAAAATTCCATCAACAGCAACACACTGCGATGCTACATTTTATTTTTTTAAATTTCCATTACCCCCAATTAACATCCACTTTGTCTTTTCGTAATTTATGTTCAACGAGTTTCTGTTACAATAATCATATATATTTTACTTATAGAACTATTAATTTCTTTAAAACAAGTTTCAGTGTTCTTATGGGTAAAATAGATCAGTGTATCATTTCGATTACACCAGCAATGTTATTATATAAATTAAAAACAGTAGCAGAACCAGAACACCCCCACATTATTCTCTATAGTATCCGAAATACAATTACCTTAACCTTCTGTTTCCTATTTTCCAACCAGTCCAGTGAACAACCCCCCCCCCCCAACCAATAGCTCTTAGTTTTATTAGTAATCTACCTCTATTATTAGTCTCAAATGCCCTCTGTAAATCTAAAAACACCGCCAGCCAAATTATTTTCGATTGACAACTTTCAGTCATGCAACAGCAACTGTAAAGCAATTTTACAGTTGTGTTTACTACGGAATCCTGATTGCACATTACTTATCAAACTGTTCCCCTCTAAATAATCAATAATTTGAAGATATATTACTTTTTCTGTTAGTTTTTAAACAGCACTGATCAGATTTATCGGTCTTAAAAAGACATTCACATAGTGAAAGCCACTTATCAGACTAGTCAAGTTTAAACAATATTAAAATTTTTAAAAACAATTATCTTAAAAAATAGCATAGACTTAATTATATACATAAGACTACTTATATAGGAAATGACCTGGTTAGTTCAAGAATTGAGGAACGCATCAATATTGTAAAATGTATTATTGTAGAGGAAGTTGATAATTTTATTCTTTATGCTGTTCCTTGGGCCGACTAATCGTGAGATTACAGAACGTCTGCAACTTTGCAGATCTGCAAATATGGCGGACTTACAGATGCAAGTATCATGTTTTCGTATTCCAAAAAATATCAGCAAATTCTCATTTTATTGTGGTTTATTACCCCCAACAACACTAAACTCAAATCCACCCTTAATGAGGTTAGGAACATCGTACAAACTTGTAGATTGTCAATTTTTACCTTTTTTTTTAATAACCATGAAGTCTTCTGTTCCTTTTGATTGAATACAGTTCTTGGTGTGACATTATCGAGTTTTTAAACATAGTAATGTATTTGGGTTTAGTATTGTAAGTCCGCCATATTTGCAGATCTGCAAAGTTGCAGACGTTCTGTAATCTCACCCTTAGTCGGCCCAAGGAACAGCATAAAGAATAAAATTAGTCATAGTCAAGTATATGTTTGCTGCAGTGTTGTCAGGATAACTTAAAAGTTCCTTGGCAACACTGCAGTTTCTTGTTTCATCCATACTTCCTTGAATTTCACAAGGGAATGTTTTTTAATTAGGTCTGTCACTACCGATTTTGTTAGACCAATAGAAGGGCCAGGTTCAAAAAGTATTTGGTTGGCTGCTTTCTTGGCTAGTGAATCAGCAAGACGGTTACCTTTCGATGTGGCGTGACCTTTGATCCATCTTAAGGTGACCTCATTGTTCATGGATACTTCGGCTAAAGCTTTGTAACATTTTAGTACTAACCCTGAGTAAGTTCGAGGTCTATTCTGGGCGAGTGGTGCTTGTCTGCTATCTGTATAGATCAGCATGTTCCTTCCAGTGATATTGTTTCTGGTGATTTCTTTTGTTGCTGAGAATTCCCGTGAGCTCTGTTTGAACTACACTGGCACTATTGCTCACAGCCCATTTTATGTTTAGGTTTAAGGATCTGGAGTATATTCCATAGCCTGAGCCTTGTTTTAGAACCGTCGGTGTAGATATAAATCGTACCTGCCACTTCCGGCTCTTCTATTTGTTCTATTATAACTATATGGCTTATAGAAGATATATCTTGGCTTGAAGCAGCGGGAGCATATCGAGCGCCTCCTGCCAGAAGCGACATCTCGCCTCACCAGATAGTACATCAGGTTCTATTCCAACCGTGCGGAGGCGTGTCATTGTTAGAGCAACCTCCTTGATGTAAATGTAGGAATGGCCGGGATTTTTTCAAATAAAACGAAGTTTAACTTTAATATATTCAACATTCATAATTCAACACGTGTATAAGCACAGGTCTCTTGGCGAACCTGTTACTTAAGCTTCCGGACATGGAATGAATTATTGACACAGATTACTTACTTATGATTGATTACATAAAACACAAAATAAATAAGGGCTACCACCTTGACCAATGGTTCTCAGAGGAAACCAAAAGTGTTACGACCTTAAATTGGTTGATGTTTCGAAGGGTATGCAATCCTTTATACAATAGTGATGGTGAACTGGTAGCCTATATACAATGGTATACAATAAGTACTACAATATCGAGGGGAGTGAGATTAAGAATGACTTCCATGGCTTGGGTCGGTGTTGTTTTCATGGCTCCTGTTATGTTGAGACATGCTGTTGTTTGAATTTGTTCTAGTTTACGGATAGCTATCAATTTTTGGGTTTCGGTACCTAGACAGCTGCACCGTATGTTAGCATAGGTCTTATGATAGCCGTGTAAGTCCATGCGACGACGATGGTTCGGCGGCATTGTTCATAAGCAAAGTATGCTCTTTTGACTCGTGTTTTCTAAATGCGAGTTCCATGTTAACTTGCTGTTAAAGGTGAGACCTAGGTAATTTTCCTCTGTTGCAAAGTTTAATTTTGTGTTTAGGAGTTCTGGAGGTTTTAATTCTATTTTCATCCTTTTCCTTGTAAGCAGGACAATTTCTGTCTTCTTGGGATTGTTAGACAGTGAATGGCCCTTGCATCACTGTTCTATAATTTTAAGAGCTAATTGCATTCTTTCGCAGATTATGTTCTTAAAATTCCCTGTTTGATAACCAGGTCATCTACATATGCTATTGTGTAGTGACTTGTCATTATTGAGGCGGCTGATGAGGGTGTCAAGCACCATGTTCCACAGCAGAGGTGATAGCACCCCTCCCTGTGGACATCACCTCGTAACCAAGCCTCTTATATTCACATGTTCTACACTTATGTTTACTGCTCGCTTTGAGAGCATGTTGTGTATCCACCCACTAACCATCTGTGGAACATTCCTTCAAAATATATTCTAGGCATGTTCTAAAAACATTCTAAAAAGTACATACCAAAACAGAATGTTCTTAGTATATTCATAGAACATTGATATTATGTGGGTTGAGCTATAAAATTTTACAGAATTTATTACTTTTACAGAATTTTAAAAGAAGAAAAAGAAGAAGCTTCAGAGACGGTAACCGTTGAAGGAAAAATAGCTACATCACCAGAAAGGTAACAACTTATTATTAATATTGAGAGAGACTAAAATTATATTTTTTTGTAGGGTTTTGCAGAGCAATGTAGATTCGTGCACATCTGGTACTTTGACAGCTGCTGCTAGTGTATTTGGAACACCACCTCTTAAAAGGTAACATTGTATGTGGATTTGTTACGTAAATTGTTAGATTCTTTTTTATCTAAATAATTTATTTAACAAAATTATCACTGCTGGATTGAATATAAAAATGTTTAATTGAAATGTACCGCTA
Organism: Psylliodes chrysocephalus; assembly: GCA_927349885.1. NCBI lineage: Eukaryota > Metazoa > Arthropoda > Insecta > Coleoptera > Chrysomelidae > Psylliodes > Psylliodes chrysocephalus. The sequence goes on from OV651820.1 coordinate 58,338,053, forward strand.
GTTCGTAACCTGTTGATATCACAATGTTGGTTGAATGGAGAAACAGTTGTGTAAATTTGAGGAAGTTTTGAGAGCTAAAATATCTGGGACGGTTTCCAAGATATTCGATAAAAAACAAATTAGTTCGATTTCTTTATCCCACTGCTGCACGTTTATTTTCAAAAGTAGACAAAACTAATGTAAGGTGTTTTGTTTTATATCTTTACTCTTTATCATTTACATGATTTAGCATCGTCAAAAGGCACATGTCAAAGTATAAAATACAAATATAAAATTTCAATATAGAATTTACAATTTTTTTTAATTTTATTAAAATTAACGTGTCTCGGCATCTAGTGGCCACTGACACGGGATCTGTGATACATTTGGTTAAAGATACATTTGGTTACATATAAAATCAAATTACATTATTAAGGAACTGAATCACAGCACTAAACTGGTTAGGTAGACCGAGAATGTTTTTAAGAGTTCCACTGAGCTTGTGTTTGCGACGAGTTGAGCTGTAGTGTTTGCAATCTAAAAGTATATGCTCAATTGTAAGTCTTACACTATCACAGAATTCACAGATTGGGGGATTCTGTGAGGACATCAGGTAACCATGGGTGAGCCGGGAATGATCTATTCTGAGTCTTCTTACAATGCTTTTGGCTTTTCTTATCTTTGGAGGCATCTTCTGAGCTGTAACTGTGGGTTGTATTGAACGGAGTTTTGTGTTGCGTGTATTCCAATGTGTTTGCCATGTGCTGCTGTTTTTATGTCTTGATGGAGTTGAATTTGCTCTACTGGCAAGTCGGAGGAGCAAGTTTGTTTCGCTGCTTGGTCTGCACATTCGTTGCCAGTAATTCCTACATGAGAAGGGATCCAGATTATATTCACAGCGATACCTCTAATACGTTGGTGGTGGCAGGTGTCGAGGATATCTTGAACTAAAAGATGTTGTGAGTAGTTGTTTTTGATGGAGTATATTGATGAAAGGGAGTCTGTACATATGACGAGTTTACTGTTATCCTGTACTGGAGTCCTCAAAGCTTGTAGTGTTCCATATAGTTCAGCTGTGTGTATACTACATAAGTCAGGTAGTTTGTATGTTGCTATTGTTGTGTCTATTGACGTAACAACGCATCCAGTACCATTAGCTTCTTTGGAGACGTCAGTGTATAGGATTTTGTCGAACGGCTGGTGATTTATCAAATCTTTGAATTTTTGTCTGAAGACTATGTTAGGCGTTTCGCACTTGTTGTAGATGCTTAGGCTTGTGTTCAATAGTGGAGATTTTTTGGTCCATGGAGGAGTTTTAGAAAGTTTTATGGGAGTTGTAACTTTAAGGTTAGTGTCTCTTATAATTTGTGGAGATAAGAGCGATGTTCTGGGTCTGTTTACAGGAGCTGGTTGTATAGAGTCAATTAATTTAAATACTGTGTTTTGTGGGTAGGCAGCTATCCTGGAAAAATAGGATAATAGTTGGCATCCTCGTCGTATCGAAAGAGGTGGTTCAGAAGATTCAATGTAGATGCTTTCAGTTGGACTGGATCTAAAAGCGCCTAGACATATTCGTAATGCTGTGGTTTGGATAGTGTCGAGAAATTTAAGATACGTTTTGGGGGCGCTCATATAAAGGATACTTCAATAATCTAGTTTGGATCTGTAAATCCTTGTTAATATTTCCTCCTCTGCTCCCCATTGGTGATGTGCTAATGATTTTAAGATGTTAATCCTATTTAAACAGTTGGCTTTGGTTTCCTGTATATGTTGCCTCCATGCGATCTTTTTGTCAAAAATTACTCCTAGGAATTTATGTTGATCATCCTCATGTAGCGGATCTCCATTGAGACTTAATTGTGGAAGAAAATGATTGAGTCTTTTGCTGAACTGAATTACTCTGGATTTGGTTGTTGAAAAGTGAAAACCGGATTTTAAAGACCAATTGTGGATGCTATCTAGAGCCTTCTGAAGTAAAGTACAAGTACTAGCCGTGACTGCCTTGGCAGTAGAGAATAAGATCGTCGGCATATAGTACATAGTTGACAGGTGGAATTATTGAGGAACATATATCATTAATACTCATCAGGAATAAAGTGGTGCTATGAACCGAGCCTTGTGGTACTTCATTCTCTGGCGCGTGCAATGTAGACGTTTGGCCATTTGTTACGACTTTGAAAGATCTGTTGGTCAAGAAGTTTTGAGAAAGGAGAGAATGTTTCCAGATAAGTTAAATTCTGTGATTTTCTTGAAGATGGAAGTTTTACAAATTGTGTCGAAGGCGCTGTCAATATCTAGACTCACGGAGATTATGTCTTTTTTGCTTTCAAAAGCTTTTGAGATATCTGTGTGAAGAGTAACCAGGTTATCCAATGTTTGATTTAAAATCTGCCTGCGCTGTAATTAAAAGGTTGTGCAATGTAGGCGCCTGTTGACCATTTTCTTAAGAAATTACACAGTGTGCAAGTAAGAGAAATTGGCCTAAAGGAATTTGGAAGATTAGTATTCGAGTCGTTCTTTTTGATTGGTATAATGATTGAGTTTTTCCATAGAGCCGGAAATTTTTGGCTGCACCATATTTTATTGTAAAGTTCGAACAGTTTAGTTTTTGTTGCTGGATGTAAATGTTTTAGAAAGATCATAGGTATATCGTCCGGTCCTGCAGCTGTGTTCTTTAGTGAAAGTAGGATTGAATTTAATTCGGAGAAAGTGAAAAGAAAATTGAGAGGATGACAGTTGTAGAGAATTTGTTCAGGATACGAGTTGTTTATTAAGTCTGGAGGTTCGGGGTTGGATTTGGTTTTATTTTGAAAGTGTTGGGCAAGAATGTTAGCAATTTGTTGGTCATTGGTAATTACTTGACCCTCGTGGGTTAAGTCAGATATTTTAGAGCTTCTTCCTTTCATCTGTTTCATCTTGGTCCAAATTTGAGTAGGAGAGGTGTCAGAGGTTATTGTGCTTGTTAATGTGTGCCACGACTCTCGTTTACTTTGTTTTAGAATCCTTTTTGATTTCGCTCTCATTATTTTGAGGTTTATCAAGTCTGGGTCATTTCTGGTTCTTTAGTATTTATTATGCGCCTTTTTATACACCTTCACTGGAATGTTACAGGGTTCATTCCACCAGGGAACGGTTCGTTTTGGAGGGTTGGCCGAGTACTTCCCTATTCATTTATTGGCTGCAGAAATTATGGAGTTAGTAAATTGACCAACAGCTTCGTTTACATCATTCGAATAGTTGATATTGACTGTATTTTCCTTTAGCGTTTGGCTGTAGAGATTCCAATTTGCTTTAATGTTAACTTGTTTTGGTTCGTTGTCTGAAATTAGGATAGGAAAGTGGTTACTGTCATAGAGGCTATCAAGCGTGTGCCATGTTAGTAAGGGCGCTGTTCCTGGATCTGAAAAGCTGAGGTCTAATGAGGAGAAGGATCCAGATTGTAAGTGGAAGTATGTGCTGCTGCCAGTGTTGAGTAGATTAATGTTGCAACTGTTGATTATGGTTTCAATCATTTTGCCACGGCCAAACGTACGTTCTGAACCCTACATTGTGTTGTGAGCATTAAAGTCACCTACCAAGATAAAAGGTATAGGAAGTTGACTTATGAGGTCCATTATATCTGTGTCTCTTACAGTGTAGTTTGGAGGGATATATACACTGCAGACTACAATTTTGTTAGGACACCATGCGGTGATGGCAACTGCTTCTAAGTTTGTAAATAGTTCTTGGTGAAAAATATCACTAGAGACAAACACTGAGGAACCGCCACTAGCACGTATATGAGTGGTTCTAATGAAATGATAACCAACATATCTTTTTAAAAGAGCGTTCAAAGACTTGGTAAAATTAGTTTCTTGTAAACAAAGAAAAAATCTTTATTTACTCGAAAAATAGATGTAGAGCATGTCAAAGTACATTAATATACATTTTTTACATAGTATACTTTTTTAAATAATTATTTTTGTTCTTAATAATATTTTATACAGCGTGTCTGTAAAAGGTCTTTACAAAAACATACCACATATTCCTTAGACCAAAATAAGTCGATTTAAGTAAAATTACCTTAGTACAAAGTTGCTTCGTTTGGGCTCCAGAGGGCCTTGAAGTTACAATTTTTAAATCGTTTTTCCCATATAAATTTAAAAAGGCATATGCGATTTTGCTGAAATTTAGTATATTGCTAGAGTTTTATGTGGCAAAAAAATGGTATTAAAATTTTGTTCGATAATAATACATAGGCGTAGAACTTGATTTTTTAAATAATTGCACATTTAAAAATTCTACGCCAATGGAAGAAGAGGAGTTTGAGTATGAAATTTAGATTGCGCAACTCATTTACTTTAAAAAAGGTACTCTTGATAAGACTCGATTACTCTCATGGTTTTGACGAAATTTGCATTTTAGTAATTTTAGAACATAAACAATAATTATTAAAATACAAACTTTGTCAAAACCATGAGAGTAAATCGAGTGTTATCAAGGGTACTTTTTTGTAGTAAATGAGTACCCAATCCAAATTTCATACTCAAACCCCTTTTTTGCCATTGGCGTAGAATTTTTAAAGGTGCAATTATTTAAAAAATCAAGTTCTACGCCTATGTATTATTATCGGACAAAATTTTATACGATGAAAAACATAAAAATGTACTTTTTTCATATCTTCTTCAACACCTCTAATCGAGACTTTAACAAAAATACTCGATTCTTGCCATGTACGATTTTTTGAGGAATATTAATTATTTGCCTGCAATACGTATACAAAAACATTTATTGTTGGTTTCCATAGTTTCATCTAAATGTGTAAAAATTGTAACTTCAAGGCCCTCTGGAGCCCAAACGAAGCAACTTTGTACAAAGGTAATTTTACTTAAATCGACTTATTTTGGTTTAAGGAATATGTGGTATGTTTTTGTAAACACCTTTTACAGACACCCTGTATAATTACTGCATCACAGAAGAATTCGTTGAAGTTGTTTTATGCTAATATGCACAAGAATGGCTACAATTTTAATTTTATTGGTCTGATTTCTAGTCTTTTGTGCAAAAGGCATCTTATTAACACACTTTTTATGTATGTTCAGCAACAATTCTTTATTGGGATCTGAAGATAAGCGATACGCCCTCTACTGTGAACTAAAAGTTACGGCATTTGACACTTGACCGTCTGTGTTCTGTCAAGTTTTGTTTATCAGGTCATGTCAATAAATGTTATTTTAAAATTTAACAAGTATTTTGTTTGAAATATCTTATTTAATAATAAGCTAATGCTTTAAATTTTTATCATAAATATTAAAATATTATATTAGTTGGACTATAAGTGAAATATCAGTGAAAAACACACTTGTGTGCTTCAATGCAGCCCTAAAACAAATGGACCCTTCTTTTTACATTTCGTCTGCTTCCTAAAATTGGTAAATGTAGGGTAATTTTTATAAAATGCAAGTAGAAATTCTGAAAGAAATGCATGGTTACAAAAGTTGAGAAGCCAGTATCAAAGTATTTGAAAGTTTGTTCCCATGCACAGCATTTTAAAGAAGATAATTATTTGCCTAGAGGTAATATAGATTTATTTTTCGATTGAATGTTTTTATTTTGCCTTTTTTGTGTTGTAGATGCCTCATCCAAAGTGAAAATAAATATTTAAAAAAATCGCTGTGCCTTCCTACCAATTTCTAACATCTTGTGAATGAGAACTGGCCTACAATAATATGGGGATCTGAATTCAATGCACTAGTTTGGAGAACAACTGCATAAACAGATATATGTTTATCACTAAATTCATTCTTTCCACAGGAAAATTAGTGGCCTGCATTTAAAATAGCATCTCTTTAATAACATTCCTGGAATTTTCAACTAAACCAATATACTTCATAAGTTCTATTAAACAGCCTTATTTCAGACATCTCACTAAAAATAGAATAAATACATTAATATTTTATTAAAAGATAACACAAATATCTTAAATTAACATAAATGAATTAAAGTAACTCAAAAACAAAATTAATAGGGGGTACTTACCAAATAAAAATATACATTTTACTTTAACCTAAAAACTATTGAAATAAAAGTGTCTAATTACAAAAAATTAACAATATGTTTTCCTTAAAATAGCACCAATATAAATTAAATACTTTTTATGGGTTGTTTGTTTACAAACTCAAAAATGTAAACAATAACAAGCCATAACAATTAGTTCAAATATCAAGTACAGACGGCGCTGCGATCTTAATTTTAGATCCCAATCACCTTGTCCGATTTCTATGATTCTTTTTTTGTTAATAAGGGGGTACCTCAATGGCGGTCCCCTATAAATTTGGTCAAGATGTGGTGATGACATCAGCACGATTTTGAAGTCGTTTTTTTAAAATTATTTTTAGTACTTGTTTCAAATCTTTTGAATTTCTCATTTTTTTTGGATATAGGTATCAAAAAAATAGGTTAAATGACATTTAAAAAAAATCGATTTTTTAAAAAAAAGTTTAACACCCTGTATCTTTAGAACAAAGCGTTTTAGGATCCATGTTTATATGAACCTTTTTTCATGAAATTAGCTCAGGAATACATCCTTAAATTTAATGTACACAATTAGGAAACATCCTGTATAAGAAACGGTTATTTTGACAAGATGTTTTTATACCAGTAGTAATCCATGTGCTTGCCCATTTTTTTTTTAATTATTTTAATGGTAAAATGAAGTCTGTTTTTATTTTAGAATGGAATAAGGACAGTGTATATGCTTAAACACAGCTTTTAATGGATATGGCTAATTAAAATTATACATTTAATTTGTAATTTGATTTTTAGCTATTTTGAGGGTTGGTAGAGGGCTAAACATATTTTAAAATTGTAAAAAAAAAATTACAAGCAGTTTTTATAATGAAACGCAGCTTTTAAATTCTATAGCAAATTAAAATTGTAACTTTCGTTTTTTCGGCCTATCCCTAATGGACAACCGTTTACGAGATAGCAATACATTTCAATTAAACAGTTAGTATATTTAATATATTTAATTTTTTTTAGGAGAAAATTTATTGAGCCCCATAACTCTGATGATTTTCAACTGCCCAATGGCCCAAATGCCAAAACAACTTTAAAATATGTAAAAATAATAGTAAAAAAACAACGTAGAAAAATATCCACTCTGCAAAGGCAGAATCGAAGATTAAGATCTAAAATGGCTAATCTAAATTCTCTAGTGGCCCAATTGAACGAATCTCTATTAGCCTATGTAAAAGAAAATCCACTAATGTCATCTGAGGTAGGTGATTATTGTCTGGAATCCAGTGGAGCTGACAGTTATCATTGAAGAAACAAAACAAACACGAAATATAGTTTTGAACAAGAAATACAAAGAAATCAGTTACACCGTTGAACTTTCCAAATTGAGATTACTGTGACTGAAAATATATTTTAACAACATAAGAAGAGATAGAGAAAAGTATTATTAATTAAACAAAAATACAAGACTATTAATGCACTGTGTCCTCCTAAAAATGCATATAGGATGGCAAAGATACATTGTATAGGAAGATTTTGACATACAAGATGCTTTAACTGTCAACAATATCATAAGCAACAGGAAAGCAGAAATAACTTTGTGGAGATGCGCAATAACTAAAACTTCCTGGGTGAGCAGTCAACATTCCAGTAAGAGATTCCAAATGAAATATAAAGCATGACCATTCCTGTGAGACTTCAGCCGTCCATAAACAAAGACTTAAAAAACCAGAATTTCTGCTTGTATAAAGATGTTCTGTGGTTTGAGGTTTAATAGTACCTCCTTTGCTGCAGTTGGTGTAGTTCGCACGGCCCATGTGGCACTCAGTCAGGCGATCCGCTGAATCCCTTTAAGTTGGCCTATTGCACTTGCCTATGCAGTTTTGGTTACTCACGTGACTGCCCCATAGGTTATTATGTGTTTCATCAGTTTTGTCTATAACCATGTGGCCATTTTGGGGCTTAGGCCCCAGTTTTTCCCGAAAACTATTGTAGTTTTGGTCAAATATGAAATGAAAATATGTTTACTAACATTGAACTCATTGTAGCATAATTTTCTTGAATAGCAATATAATTGGATTCACAGAATGGCATCTAACATGTTTATATTTAACCCACTGATCTGTATTATTTTACTGGATAGGATATAGGCTATATTTAACATACTAAAAAATCGTTCCAACAAGGAGACCGGAAGTGCTACAATGCTGGCCGATTTGGGCAAATTATGGTGGGTTCACAGAACTGAAATTTGTAATAATTTCACATACCTAACCTATAATTTGATTAGTTTTTCTTCTTATTCTTCTTCTATTCCTTTTGCGGGCGATGTACTTCATGAAATTTCACCCATGATTTGATTTTTTATGAAAGAAAATAGAAAAATGGAAACGTGAAGCATATTGTGTCTTCAGGAATGAACGTTTATTGTTTATTTCATACTCTTTTTACTTTGTTTTCCACAATAAAAACATCTCATCGTAGCCTGTTGACACAATTAAATGACAAATGGAAATAGAGGTTACGTTAAATAACATCCGGTCCGCCATATTATTTGCCCAAATCGGCCAATTTTTCGGAACGTTTTTTAGGGGGCTATATCCTATCCAGTAAAATAATACAGATCAGTGATTTAACCTATTTCTAGCTTTGCTTTTAACAGAATTCATGACAGAAAACACGTTCTACAACAGCATTGCTTATAGGCATACATAAGCTTAAAACATACTCGGCCAAATTTTTAAAACACTTCTGTTTTATAGCAATAGTATCATCTGGAATATTATCTTTTATAGCAGGTGATGTTATTTTGCTATGGGGTTCTTGTAAGACATTTAAACAGTGAAAAACAACGTAACTTTAGGTGATTTATTTTAAACTTGCCAAAAGAACTGAACAGAACAAAGACGCTGTCTTACGCGCCATGAAAGTTGAACGAACGTTTTTTAACATAACCTAAAAATGTATTGTCTTTCAATTGATCGGAATCATTGGTAAAATGAGCCACTGACGGTAGGCAATATAGTATACACGTGTAATGGTGGTGGCCTAATAGTAGAAGTGTTATACTTTGAAATAAATAGTCCAGTCTACACTCAATAAATTTCTCCACTCATTATCTAATGCAGTGCTTCTCAATCTTATTCGCAATTGTTTTCAATAGTGATGGTTGATTGCTTTCAAGATTAGGACGCCCCACTGAATCCCTCAGAGATAGTCTTTTTTTTATTTCTGGATTTTCATGTCAAATATCTTCTAACTTTCTTTTCATACCATTCCTGTGTTTCTTCTGGGTAACTGCGTTTTGAAACTTCCTGTTTAAAGACTGTTTTGCTGTTTTTATTTCCTCGCGCAACTTAACCCGTAACTGGTGACGTGAAATATTTTACATATTTTACATGGAGTCTGCCAGACTCTTCAATAATTAAGCATGGTAGGGCTTCAGGAATTTTTACCTGGGTTATAAATATTTTTCACAATTATACTCTGAGGTATTTTGAAAATGTTTATTGATCAAAAGAGTTACAATCAACAATTATTTTAATATTAAAAATAATAATGCAAAAGAATGAACATTTGTAGTAAAAAAAACTAACTTAACTTAAATCCTATTTTTTATAAAAAAAAAATAACTGATAGAGTGTAAAAAAAAGTGTTTCTACAAAGTTTAATACCTAACAAATACAACTGTATATAATAGTTGCGTTTAGTTACAAAATGACACCAAAACTACAAGTCTCTAAATTAGTCATTTTTTGTAAGACATTCTCGGCACACTTTTTTGGCGCATTCTAAGCAAATAGGTTTTTTGCATTGAAAACACTGGTATTTCGTTTTCCGATGCAGTCTGGATGTACATAAGTAACAATATTTTCTTTTTTCCAAAGTTTCCTCAACTTCTTTACTTTCTGGAATATTTAGAACACGGCCGATTCCTTTACGAATATCAGTTGAAATTCTCTTATTCAAATACCTACGTTTCAAATGCGGCCTTACAAGTTCCATGGCAAGTTGTTTCATAAAATCTAGACATGTAATCTGAAGGTTTCCTTTATAGGTCTGAAACATTATAAATGCATTTACTGTGCTCATATCTAGTATTTAAAAAAATACCGCCATTGGCCAACGCTGGGTTCGGCGCGATGAGCTATACACTGCACATTTCTCATCTAATGAGCCCACGCATCCCTTTGTACTATTATAAAAGTCTATTATTTCTGGCTTTTCATTTATTGACAATTTAGAGTGATGCATGGATGATACTAATACGACGGCTTTACCTTTTTTAGGCACAAAAGATATAATAGTTATGTCTTTAGTGAAACCATATAAACACGAACCAACTTCTCGTTTTCTGTTTGGTAAAAAACATGGCGGTATTTCCTTTTTATTTTTTCGTAGTGTGCCTACGTATGTGAGTTTCATAGATTTTAGCTTTTCTACTAATTCAATCGAACTAAACCAATTATCGGCGGTAATATTTCTATTAGTGGCTTCAATTGGTTTTGCAAGCCTGATTACTGACTGAGTAGGTATTTTTAGTTTTTTTTCTTCATTGTTTAAGCCCATGCTATCAGAACCTTTTCCGGTATAAATGTAACCATTATAAGCAAAACCGCTTCGAGCATCTGTAAGTAACATTACCTTTAAACCGTATTTCACTGGTTTTTGCGGCATATACATTTTAAATCGGCAGCGTCCCCTAAAGCCATTAAGCATCTCATCTATGGTAGTGTTTTCTCCTACAGTATACATCGATTGACAGTTTTGAAAAAACATGGTAAATAACTCATTAATTGCAGCAGCTGGATTTGATAAAATGCTCTCATAATCCTGTCTTCGGGATTGTCAAACCTGAGGCATGCGAGTAATACGGAAAATCTTTTTTCACTCATAACCAATCTAAAAATCTCTCTTCCCGTTCCGTCCCTAGCAAATAAAGCTGAGATATGTTCATGATTAGACTTAAAAGCCGAACTAAATACTAGAAGACCCAAAAAAGCTTTCATCTCAACATAGTTCACATCCTTTAGTTCTGGTTTATCTTTTCTTTTGTAGCCCTCTGCCATAGTTCGTAGTTTTACATTAGTCCATTGCACAATGCGATTTGAGGAGCATTCACGCAAAAGTAAACAAATCCATTTGAACTAATTATGCATAAAACGATATTTTTCGCTGTAGCCACAATTTTGAAAAAAATTTGGATTTTTTTTTTGTTAATTTTTTTTTTAATATTAGAAAATATGCTACAATGTTTGTTTGTTTTTTTACTAAAATATTATAGGAGTTTTTTCGATATATGATATGGATTTGTTTACTTTTGCTTGAAATGTGAGGATTTGTACTGTTTTGCTTGACCAGCCTGTTGGATTTGTTTACTTTTGACTTACATATAATATAAACAGCTTTAAGCAGAAAAATATTTATTAAATCAACTTAGAAAAACGTTACAAATAAACAAAATTTAATTTTATAAGTAATCCTACTTGGGAAAATACCATGAACATTAAAGGTGAAGCGCAGGATCTTCTTCACATAAACAGTCACAATCACTTTCCTGTTCTACATCTTCAGCGTTGTCTTTTACCATCTGTGTAGCGTTTTCAATATTACCATCAATGATAATTTTATACCAGGCTAGTTCTGGATCTGCCCGCCAGTCATCATTAAATTCCGCCTTTAGAAGACTTTCAACATTGGTGACTTTTTCAGGTGGTAAGTGGCGTACTAAAGGTAACTGTTCCAATTCATAATTTTTTGAAGAACGTCCTCGCTTGCCGAGATTTTGGAATATGTCAGTAGGTGATTCAAATCTGTAATTAAGTAGACCACGACACTTAACCACAGTATTATTCTTTTCAGTCATTAACTTTAGGTTAATTTTTTTCATTGCACTAATGCCTGGAAGTTTTCGATAAATCTCTTCCAGCCCTTTGATGTTATAAAGCATCCAATCAACACCCAACACCCTCACTTTCCCTAATTCTTTATACAAAGCGTGGTATTGCTCTTTATTTTTAATACTGGCCTCTTTTCGTAACATTTTTTCTGCCCTACCGAATACTCTATCCACTGGTAGAAAACTATGGCCCCTGACAGGGAATATTAGAGTAATAGATTTTATATTTTTTGTAGTTTGTTGCAGCCAAAATAATAATATATGAATTATATGAGCATTCTTATTTTGACCGCCGCAGCCGTCACAAAATAAACGTAACTCTACTATGTCTTCCTCAATTTCAACGTTTCCTAAAAAGTGAAACAGTGCTGAGCCAACTTCTGTGCAGCCCCTGCCGGCTTGGTCCTCTGTCCAAGTATAGAAAACCGGATCCCTCGCATTATTTTCGACAAAACAGAGCGAGTAGTATCCAATTTGCCTCAAATAGAATGCTTCACCTACAGCACTTTTTGGCAAAGGTTGAACTTGCTGCATGTCAAAACAATAAGTTTTTGAAAATGGTGGAGAGTTCTTCATCAATTCATAAAACGTTTTTGCTTTAAGTGTGTGAATTCTCTTTTCCATGATCAAATTGCTTTTTTTGCTGGGATTACTTTCCCTCCGAATGCTATTTTTTAGACGTTCACACATACCACATACATCCGTCGCGGGTGACTTAAAGCCAATATTAAATTCAGTGGAAAATATTCTGTGAAATGTTGACATTGACACTTTTGGGCATTTTGTCTCTTGAGGGCTACTTTTATAATCCCTGTACAATTTATTTATTGATAAATTACTATTAAGGTATATTCTCTTTGATTTCATACGTCCATAGTGGCTTTCTTGACCTCTTAATCCCTTTAAAAACGTGCGTACTTCTTCTTTGCTACTTTGCAACTTATGTGATACTTGATCACCTCCACGTGTTTCTTTGGGAACACCACCACGATTCAAACATTTTGCCACTTTTAGGAGCCTACTTTTGCTTAGTTTAGTGACCGACAAGAAAAAGCCTTGACAAACTTTTTTAAATCCGTGGCCAAATGGATTTGATATCTAAAAAATATTATTGAAATTAATAATAAATAATTTACTTCAAAGTACGGATAAGCCAGGGAAAAATACACTGCCAATTTATGGGTGCAAAGCTACTATATAACGTTTTTTATTTTTAACATATATTCAGTGGCACTAAAATAAAACTAAAGAGGGTGGAAAATGTTTTAAATCACAAATAATTAAGAACACGCGTAAACTATAAAACAACCAACAATTTTTTGTCCCTTGACCCCTAATTACGCCCTTGAAAAATATTTTTAATGTAATCTCCACAAAATTTCCTTTAATTTAATACCCCACAAGCCATGTTTTATAACAAAATGCGTAATTTTAGGAAAATATCCCCCTTTTCGCAAGTTAAAGAATTACTAATTTCCCCGTTCTATACTATAACCAAAAACTTACAATATACTCCATGGAAACGTTATGTATCTTAGTCGGATTTGGTTTTGTGGGCCTTCTTCTTTTTGGAGCTACTGGAATTATGTGATGGCAAATTTGAATATCTTGTGCAATTTTCTCAGATTCTGCATAAATCCTATTTCTACAATGCTCTATTTCTGCCCCAGTTACTTTTGAACACTCATATGTAGTTCGTTTTGCTTTATGATTGCACTTTCTTATGACATACGCACCAAAGTTTGGCTTCTTGTATCTATAATCAGTGCAATCACAAGAATAAGAAATGCAGTAAAAAAGTAAAACAGTGTATCTTACCTTTCACGCCGTTCCCGCTCCCTTTTAGTAGGTTTCCTTTCTCTTTTTCGAGATCCACTGTTACCTTCACCTACTGAGATCAAAGAGTCATCCATTTTAAATAATAAATCAATGAATAAATCACTAAAAACAAGTAAACTACTCCAAACACTTCTAGCTGACGGAATAGTAAAATATGTTTGCAGACGTCGCGGTCTCTATCGTTGCCTATGCCTATTACCGAAAATCGCTAAACAGTTTGCAGCGCTAAAACACATTTAGAGAACGTGCATCAACCGTTATTTAGGCTATTAAATACAAGATGGCACACTATTTAAAAAATCTGACATTTATTAGGCAGTTCAGAAATACCTCTGGATTTGTTCACTTTTGCATGGGTTATGACACCGCGTCCGTATTTTCGGCAAGGATTTGTTACTTTTTGAGAGAAATTCCGCTGATATTGACGAAAATTAATAGTTCACGGATTTGTTACTCTTTGGTTGAAATTCCTGATTTCACCACACCATTATACAAGGATATGTGTACTTTTGGTTAAAACGGGGCATGGGATTTCATAGAGATGATCGAGGTCTACATGATGCAACATCAATCTCTTTTTGTACTAAAAATGGATTTGTTTACTTTTGCGTGAATGCTCCTCATTTATCATATCGTCACTGAACAACAAGTTCCAAACGTTTTGAGGATTATTGTATTCCTGAATTTTTGCCGGTTGCCGTAAGTCTGTCAAATGAACGATTAAATTGTGTGAAGGGGTTCTAACATGCCTTGTAGGTTCTTGACGCGACCATTTGTACCTATTTATACCATAATAGTTTTTACTTGACTTTGATGTGTCGCTATTTCGCGGTTCTTCAAACACTTCTTCCAACTCTTCTTCTAGTCCCTCTTCCAAATATTCATGCTGTTTTTTTTTGTGTTATTAATAAATTCCTCTTCCGTCTCAGATTCTGATAATAAGTCCGGAACTGTATCCTCACTTTCCATGTAAAAGTCTTCATCAACGTTATCGACGTCACTGGACCGGCAGCTATCTTCTTCATACCACTGCATAAGAGTAGCATCATAATCTGGATCTCCAAATTTTACTCCTTCAGACGGTCCGGGTTTGTTTTCCATTTTTATTTTTCTAAACAGTAAAAAATAATGAGACCAAGTCGTTATAAATTTTCTTTGTATACTTACGTTATTGGTGACGTGGAGTCTGCTGGACGACACTAACGTTACCGCATGTGATTACTGTCGGCATTGGTAGAAGGTACCTAGGAGGGGGAGTTCATATATGTTAAAATTTAAAGATGGCGTGATTCAAAGAAGTTGTTGGAGTCTGGCAGACTCCATGTCACCAGTTACGGGTTAATGATCTGTTTATCAACTTCAGCACGGCTTGGCATAGTATTTCTGGCAGAATACAAAGCATTTTTTTTCGAGTAGAGATCTTATTTTTCATAGCTTCCTGAGAAGGTTTTGCTCTCTGTTTATCTGCATTATCATTATTTTCGCATTGCTGTTGTGATTCATTACCGGGTTTTATTTTATCTTCTTCCTGTTTTTTAATATTTGAAGCTGGCTATAATTTACAGGTAGTCGTTGCCTAAAAATAAAAACTTTCTATGAGTTCTGCTAAAGATTCTCTTATTAAGCTACATAAATACAAAGTATTCAATAAAAAACTGCATTTTAAGATTATTTAAAGCCTGTATTTTGTGACCAATTGACAGAGTCAATCTTAACACGTTCACGACGCCGCACAGTGGTCCCAAAATTAAAATTTTCGGCCAAAAATACCACAACTGCTGGATTTGTACTAAAACACATATATAGGGGTTTTTAAGGTGTCTAATTACGAATATGACCATAAAATGTCGTTAACAAGGTGTCGGGCTACAATATGGCCGAATTAAAAATAAATATTTGACCTTTTAAATTTTTTTATTTTTAACTGACCTGTAAAATTAACTAAATTAGTGGATTATTAAAGAAAACTAATTTGGGTAAAACTAGTGATAATATATTATAATAATTATTAATATAAGGAACATAAAAAAATACTATATCATAAAAAATTAATTGCACACAATAATCATTCTGAATCACTACTAACAGTTAACTCGGTTTCAGTTTCAGAGTCACTATCTACATCTCCGTCAAGTCTTAATTGATCTTGAGAACCGCTGGCTATAAGCATTTCTAATGCTTCTGGGGAAAATTGTTTTAATTTTTTCTTTGGAAGCTTTCTAATGCTTGAAATATAGGGGTCAGAAGATACAAGCAGTCTATTAAAAATATCTTCCATTGTTTTCACTCTTGAAAATTTTCGGGAAAAATCGGCACGATACGTTTTTAGGTCTTTGTTTCTTGCCTCCTGGGCTTCCTCAGATAATTGTCCAATAGGTAATAAAGCATTTTCTATGACTTGTTTTCCATGTATTAACACTTTATGAACGGAAGTGGGCATGTAATACCATGGATATAAATTAACAAATAGTTTTGCCGTTTCAATAGAAAAATTTTCAAACATGTCATAATGAATATCGTAACTACTAGATATTACCTGTAAGATCACATGAAAACGTTTAATTAGTGTCTCGTCAATGCCAGTTATGTTTGCGGAAATTTCAGAATTTTCAAAAAAGCGTCGAGCACTATTGCCGTCATTGGAACTTCCAAAACCAGGCTTTGGCTTGTCCACTATTAACCCCAAATGCAACCGAAATTCACGTTGGACCTCTTTTTTTCTATTATCAACTGCTTTTTTTCTTCAGCACTTCGTGCTTGTCATTTTTACTTTCCTATCTGTATACAGATATAAGGAAAGTATAGGAATCATGATTTTTTTCGACCTCGAGTTTTCGACGGATTTTTACGTTTTGAGGTCCCCTGAATCCGTTTTGACTATTTTCGCGATGATGTCTGTCTGTCTGTGTGTGTGTCTGTATAACGCATAACTCATGAACCGATACACGGAAAAACACCAAATTTCAAACTTAAGCTTTATTCCAGCGTCTAATGAGCTGATTAGATTTTGGACAAAGTCGGAACATCTGGGGGGGTACTTTATGGGAGGCCGTTTATATATTTTACGGAATATATCTGTTATTTATGTTTGGAGAAGAAAATTGTTCAAATAAAAGTTACTTCTAATATTATTATCTATAATTTTTGCCTTATGTAAAAATTTCCTGAAATGGTCCGTATTCGAGAAATTTGACAAAATGTGCAAAATTCTGATTTTTATGAAAATTGTTGAAATAAAAGTTGTTTGCGATATCGATCTCTATAATATTTGTTCATACATGATTTTTTTTAAATGGACCGTAATGGAAAAATTGTAGGAAAAGTGCTAAATTTAAATTTTTCAGTATTTTCATTTTCAATGAATATCTATAGAAAAATGTTTCGCGGTAGATGTATGTGGACAATGTATATATTTAGTTTATCCTCTAAACATTTATAGAGATGCTGCAATAGGTTGTACACAATAAACGGAAAAAGCCTGTAATAACTAGATAGGAAAGTCATGTGTTGGACACATCAGATTTTTTAATAACCAATTTGTAAGATAAATGCAAGACACACTCAAAGAATCTGATCCATGCATGTAGAGTGGATAGTCCAAATTTAAGATTTTCTTCCAAAACAGGCTTCTTTAAAATTTTACTTATGTCATTAAAATCTTTACTAGTTGCTCCACATAAATAACAACGCTGCGATGACTTTGTTCCAGTGATGGCACTGCATACTTTCCCATCGATCATTGTTAGATTCATAATATACGTTATTTTAACACTTTTTTCTCTAAAGGTTCTTTCAAAAGGCAAAAGTGTATTTATCTGGTTTTCAACATGCCTTACTTCAGATTTCGTCAATTCAGTCGTTTCTTGAAGAAATTGCATTCGAAGTGGTCTACAAAATCGTGGAGATGACGTTCTAGGATTCTTCCAAATAATTATATCTTTACCAAGTTTAATATCTGTGTAAAATAACTGCAAAGGAACGACCGATATAAAAAATATGCTGGCATCAGAAATGCTTTCTCCTTCAAATGTCTGTTTGTACTCACTTTGACCGGAGCTTCCATCACATCCCCATTTGCAAAAAAATTTTAAGTTTTGCAATTCTTTATCAGTCAAAGTGGCAATAACTTCTTCTTGGGTTTGTAGTATACGTTGAGCTGTGTGATTTAATAATTGCTGTAGTTCGACTTCAGAGCTACTTTCCGTAATTTTTATGGAACTCCGAGGAGGATAACATAAATTTTTTGCTTCCAATACTTTCTTATAAGAAGGATAGAGCTTGCAGTTTTGTTCCAAACTTATTAACCGTATACCCTGGTACTGGCTTTTTGAAAGCTTACACTCAATTAATATTGAGAGAGGTCCTTCACTGGTTAAAGGAGTTTCAGTTGTAACCTTAAAACTTTTTCTATATTTTGATGCTCTAGTAGGAGTACAAAGGGCGGCTTCTTTAACAAGCTTACTTGCAGCTAGTTGGCCAGTAGAACGCAGACTTACTTGCGTTGCATATGCCAATTCTTGTGGACTAAATGAGCTACGAAGTTCTTCAGTTTTTCTTCGTTTGGATCTTTCGCTGGATGTTAGAAATTCCTTTGTTGGTCTTGCTCTAACTGATGTCGCCAAAGTTGTTACAACTTCTAATATCGGAAATGTAACGGGTTTAATAAGCCAATCATGGTATTTTTGAAAAAAAATTTGCTCAGTTCTCTTAACAGTTTGCAATTTTTGCCTTATTTTAGAAAATAATGTTGAAAATGATGCCTTCATGTCTTCACGAATTTCTATTGATTTTCCACTTCGTTCAGACACCGCGGTCTTAAGATGATTAAGCAGATCAGTTAACCCGTCTCTTAAGTGATCCTTTACCATGTCATAAATCTCCTT
Organism: Psylliodes chrysocephalus; assembly: GCA_927349885.1. Taxonomy (NCBI): domain Eukaryota; kingdom Metazoa; phylum Arthropoda; class Insecta; order Coleoptera; family Chrysomelidae; genus Psylliodes; species Psylliodes chrysocephalus. Next base: position 58,356,650 of record OV651820.1, read on the forward strand.
TCTACTATAAACTACTTGCTTACAGGAAGAGCCTGAAACAAAAAAATATATTGAATTTTTTGCAATTTTGCATTTTAGGCCATTTATTTTTAAAAACTTTTTGACTTATATTTATGAGTACTATATGCAAATCTACAAACAGATCATGGAACAGAGTTTTATAACAAGGACTTTGCAAAAATAATGAAAGAGTATGGTATTAATCACTATTCTACTTATAGTACCAAGAAAGCGGCTATGGCTGAACGTGTAATACGCACAATAAAATCACTCTTATTTAAAAAATTTTCCATGAGAGGGGAATATAAGTGGATTGATATTATAAATTATGTGATTAACAAGTACAATAATACAGCGCATTCAATCATAGGGATGAGGCCAATAGATGTCCTGCCAACAACTAAACTCAACCAATATAGACAAAAGAAGAAAAACGAAATAAAGTGTAAAAAACCAAAATATCACATCGGTGATATCGTAAGAATAAGTAAATATAAAAGCACATTTGAAAAGGGGTATACTGCTAAATATACAACTGAATGATTCAAAATAAGAAAAATAAATAGCACATACCCCGTAACATACATTATAGAAGATATGAATGATCAGCCGATTAAAGGCTCATTTTATGAATTGGAATTATTAAAAACAAAATGGAGAGATGTGTATTTAGTGGAAAGGCTTATTCGGAGAAAAGGAAGTAAAGCCCTGGTGAAGTGGCTGGGATTCCCACAACAAGAAAACTCTTGGATTAATATAAATGATATTGTTTAGTATGGATATTAAATGAAATAAAGATTTAAAAAAAACAAGTTTTATTTTCCTATTTACTACATATACAATAATAAAATAACTTACACTTAAATATATACAGAAAGCTTAAATAAAAAACAATAATATTAACTATACAAATTAAATCTTAAACTATTATAATATATAGAGGGCCATTGACTCATAACAAAGCCACCGTACCTATTGCAACCCCTGACTCCTTTATTTCAAGCGCCAGTACATATAGGACAAACATTTGTGTCGCAGAAGTGGGAAATATGATTACCGCAAACCTCACACGTTTACGGGTCCTCTAAATTTTCCCCTTCTACAACAAAATGTTGGTGCTCATGTATGTACCTGGCATTTGGATTTCTTTCGACATCCATCTGCTCGTAATGAAGGAAGCAGGGGTTGCACAGACGTTTGCTCCGTTCCATGTCAGGAATAACCAACTTCACAATAACGGAGCTGGTTGTAACGCAGAAGTGGTTACCGCCTCTGGCCTGAAATACAGCCAGCTCCCTTCTTATTGAAGTCGGTGATCTAGGACAATCAGCCTCAATGCCCTCATCGTCGTCGTCGCTGGTGGGCTCATCGGCGGGTGGGGCTGGACCAACGGCGTCTGCACCCTCTTCGATGGGTGGTGCCGGACCAACAGCGCCCAAATCCTCATCGGCAGGTTGAGCTAGACCAGCCGCGCCTTCTCCATCACCATCAGCAGCGGCAGCAGCAGCAGCAGCAGCAGCATCAGCAGCCTGTAAAGAAGTATATTGATTAGATATTTTATAAGCATAATGAGTAGTAATTTTATAAACATAAGGTAATAGTTAAAAACTTACATCACGTTCTACGGCGGCCCAAAATTCGTCAATTCCTGGCTTGTTGGCATCAAAGCGCGCTACTAAGGCCAGTTGACGAATGATCTCCCTAACTCCTTCATCTTCTTCACCCTGGTATTCATTCTGGTTGTTCATGTCGGCGGTCAGGTCAGCTACACTTAAATGTCTGATGCTGGTACGTGGTCGGGACCTCCTTATATATGTTATGTATTTCCACCTCCACTCCACCAACCCACGAATTTACCACCTCCCCTGCATTACACCGCGCTCAGTTGAGTTCGGCTAGTTCCGGAAAGTTGGAAGTCAGAAAAAATTTTACTCTAGCATTAATCGGTGCCCTGCAGATAATACAAATAACTACGGATTGACTGCAACTTACACAAGATACTGCGTGCCCGCATGGTATAAAAACCATTTGCACCTCCTTATCGCCACAAATCTTGCAAGTAAGACGCTTACTCATAGAACAAGTATCACTTAATTTATTCATAGTAGCGCAGGGCCTTCAAGCTGAATTTAGACAATTGAATATCTGAGGCTATAGGAACTCTTTTATTAAGAGGTCGGTTGTTGGATGTTGAGGTGGGGGGATGTTATAGATAGTTCGAACCTTAACAATGCAAACTTTTTTTGTCTGGGCTAGCAATAAGTTCTATTTTTCTTGCTCACACCCATTCTAGTAGATGAGTATTTGGGTTAAGACTGTACATAATTCTTCAAAGGTAAAATAATAGTTTCCTGTTATTCTTATATTATTTTTTTGGAAGACGAAATATCTTCTACTTTACCATTTAAAATATGGTGGGAGAGATGTTGAGTGGGACCAATTTTAAATTACAATTGATGCAAAATTAATGTTTAGCCCATTGAGCAGTCCGCTAGTTTTTGTTGGTTCTAAAAGGAACCGTTTTTTGTTTGTTGGCCCTGAAAAGGGCCGTTTTTCTCGACTAGAGCATACACCCTTATCCGAGTCGGAATCGCTATCCGAATCAGATGATATATCGATCGCCGGTATATCGTCTGAGCCGTAGCCACCCATATCAACATCGTCGATGTCGATATCCGCCACTTCCACTTGCGAGGTGCTGTCGCAAGGCCCCGCAGGTGATGGCGGCCTTGGCAGAGGGGGAGAAGAAGAAGTTGAGTCACAAGGACCCAACTCCTCTTCCGACGTGGTCGGAAACAACCATGCGATGGTTCTCCTACATAGTCCGGGTGGGCTGAAACCAGAGCCACTTGCAGAATCGCACATCATGAAGCAGAATGATTGTATGCATATGTGCGATGAGTATTTATAGTGATTGAAAAAAGTGAGTAGAGTGGGGAGAGAGTGGGGGAGAAGCGAGAGTGGAAGACTCTCGGTGATACAACTTTTATATCTTAACATTTCGCTATTATATTATTAAATAGTAAAAATTAAGAGTGCAAGACTTTCGACAATAAAACTTTTATATCTTAAAATTTTGTTGTTTTGTTTGGCTCTGATTAGGGAGTTCGTTTCCACACCATCTTATATATTACAACTAGCCTATCATCATAAACTAATCATAATATATGAAGATAGAACTCATGGTGCGCTGCTTTTTTTTAACGTGGTTAGCTCCCCAGTAGGCATATCTCCACGACTAACAAACTAACAAATACCAAAAAATGTCTACCTGTCCTTATGCAAAACTATGTGCCCCAGAAACTGTTTGTAGTCCGCACTTTCTCCATCGCCATCGACAGCGGCAGCATCAGCAGCCTGTAAAGAAGTATATTGGGGAGTTCGTTTCCACACCATCTTATATATTACAACTAGCCTATCATCATAAACTAATCATAATATATGGAGATAGAACTCATGGCGCGCTGCTTTTTTTAACGTGGTTAGCTCCCCAGTAGGCATATCTCCACGACTAACAAATTAACAAATACCAAAAAATGTCTACCTGTCCTTATGCAACACTATGCGATCCAAAAACTGTGTGTAGTCCGCACTCCTAACACGCGCCCGCTCAATAAGTTCGCGATACCGGCCCTGCATCATATCATATGCAGCCTTCTTTTTTTCATACTCCGATTGGGTCTCTTTGACCCTAGCAATTTCAATGCCCACATCCAACTGTCTTTGGCGCACATTGTTCCGACGATGAATGGTCTCATCCATTTGTCGTTGCAAGTCAACCAAGTGCCGTTGGATGCGGGCATCTTCATCTGCCAAACCTTCAGTCTCGCGCTGAAGTGGCGCTAAGGTAACCCCTATATCTCTCGCCATACCATCCACCTCCATCCTGAGCTGTTTTACTGTCGCTTCAGTGATACTTAACTGCTCCCTATCAGCATTATACCGCGTCTCCAAATTCAATAGGACGGTGGCGGCGTTGTTGATTTTCTTCCTCATGCTGTCTTCTTCGCCGTCATCCTTGGGCGGTATTGGAATTGGTACCGCCGCACTTGTTGAGGCTACCGCCTTCAACTTCCTTACTGGTGCGGTCTTTGGTTTCGCTGCGGTGGCTCTCGGCACAACCAACCGCGGTCTAGTTGGCTTCGACCTACAGGGCGCATCTTCCATTGTGCCGACAAGTTTTGGCAATGTGGCTGACGAGGATAGCGTATCGACGCGTACATCACTGAGGACCCGGATCTTCTTGGGCGCTTCAAAATCGTCTCCGCTATCGTATACCGGTACTGGGGCTAGTAACGGAGCCGGTGACGGGAGCGGCAAAGGAGCCGGTAACGGGGCCGGTAATGGGATGTCGCACACTTGCGACAGCTCCATCGGCGATACCGGTGAAGGAACCGTCAACTCCTTGAAGATTTCTTCAAAATCGAATTCCACAGCATCGATTGATGTGATTGAGTTAGCTGCGGCGATCGTCTCTTCGATTGAAGTCATGTTGAAACACTGCTGATTACTGAAAAAATAACTTTAAAAGAATTAAATAGTTTACTCGGCGAGCCGTAGTAAACTGAATTTCTCAGGTCTGGTTCCCGTATATATAGTGATCGGAAAGTGGAGGGGAGAGAGTGGGAGTGGGAGAAAAAAGAAGAAAATCGGCCAGGCGCGGGCGCCTCCGGCCTATACGTTATATCTAAATTGAGCCACAGTTTTTCGAGGTCCATTACGATATTCCTGAATATCTTTATGCCCCCATAAGTTCTATAACGCTCATGGCACCTTTTTTTTTGTTTTTTTTTTGTTGGCCCTGAAAAGGGCCGTTTTTGCGGCTAGAGCATACGCCCTAATCCGAGCCGGAATCGCTATCCGAATCAGACGATATATCGATCACCGATATATTGTCTGACTCGTAGCCACTCATATCGACATCACCGATGTCGATATCCACCACTTGCGTGGTGCTATCGCAAGGCCCCGCAGGTGATGGCGGCCTTGGCAGAGGGCAAGCAGAAGATGAGTCGCAAGGGCCCAACTCCTCTTCCGACGGATCCAATTGTTGTGCCCGCCCGGCCAGCCTTCTGAGGATCGCTTCTCTGAACAACTGACCAAAAAAAATATCATCAAAATCGCCCATCGTCCAGTTGTTTACTCAGCGAGGAGCTGTGATAAACTGAATATCTCAGGTCTTGTTCCCGTATATATAGCGATCGGAAAGTGGAGGGGAGAGAGTGGGAGTGGGGAAAAAACCGGCCTCCGGCCGGGCGCGGGCTTCGACCGCGGAGGCGGGAGGCGGGAGGCCGGAGCCCTCCGCGGGCCCGGCCTTCGGCCCTTCAGGGAGAGAGTGGGGAGAGCATCGACGAGGCATTTTAATCGAAAAAAAGGGAAAAAAAGGGGAAAAAAAGGGAAAAAAAGGGAAAAAAAAAGGAAAAAAAAAGGAAAAAAAAAAAAAGAGTAGCATCCCCAAAACCGCCGAAACCGTCCCCCACCGCCCCCTACCCAAAATCGCCCGCTCCCCAGCCGCCCACCCGCCCTCTCCGCTTCCGGGGGTCGGCTGGGGAGCGGGCGATTTTGGGTGGGGGACGGTTTCGGCGGTTTGGGTCGGGGAAGGTGAGGGGCGGTTGGAGGCGACGGGGTGGTCAATAATGGTGAGATATTGAAGCGTGGTTTACAAAACCATGTATCCCTTACTATAATTTTTCGCGTCCATTGTCTACTGCCATCCTTGACTTCTTCAAAATTGGTTCGTTCAGTTATTTACCTGCTCCATCTAGAAATTTATATTTTAATTATCACTACGTGGTGACCTATGGCTTGTTCTCTTGCAGTTGTACTTACTATTTTGGTGTGGGTGGGGGGAAAATATAGACGGAAATTGGTATAAATATATATTCATGTCTGACATGAATATTTGGCAGTTGACAGTTCCTGAAACAAGTTCATACATTTTATACTCAAAGAAAATTTAAATATTAGGTACATCCTACCTACTGATTTTCTAACTGAGGTAAAAAAAATGTTCTGTATAACAGTGGCTTTTCGATTTGAAAACATTTCAGCTACTGGGAACCCATGGTGAAATTCATCAATCACCATAATCGATGTCATTTCAAAATCATATCCGTTAAGCCCATGTGTACTTACTACAGCTATGATATTGGAAAACCTTTGGATCATTTGCCTTTGGAATGTATTCATTAAAATAAGACAGAAATCATGCTTTTTCAACAAACTGTGATCCTGACCCTGTGGTTTGTATAACAGAATTTGATTTTCTTCTCCAGCCATGCACTCTTGGACCCGAAGATCGACAGAAAATGCATCATTATGATCTGGTCTGACATTGGTTGAACTATTATTGCCCTAAGTTTTGGCATTCAGAATGCGACGATGTGCAAGTTCTCTTATGAGGGCGAGTGTCATGCAGCATACATATCAGAAGATCTTCCTGATGAACAAAATAGGCATTTCTTTGAATTACAGGGTCTATAACACTTTTCAAATCTTGCTCTAGGTACCGACTACGTTTTTTCGTTTGTAAAACATGCTTTGCACCATTTACACATGATGAGTTGCATTTAATTTGAAACCACAAAGGACCATAAACCTTGACAATAAATTTGGTCAGTTCCTTTAATTCTGAGGTTGGATTTATGGTACTTACATAAAGACGTAATATGCGATTGGCCAAAGTGAGCCATAGAGAATGACTTAACTTTCCTGGGCTTTGGTTCAATAAATCCACGGAGCACTTTCCTGTAGAAACTGCAACACAAATTTCAAACAGATATTTTTGATCTTAAGTCAAGGAAATCTACTTCTGGTAACTCACAGTCAATAATGTTATAGTTTACAACTGGCATATTTTCGTACTGCACTATTTGCTTTCTTATAATTCCTGCAAAAGCTCTTGGACCCATAGTTTGGCCGTCCAGCTTCTGAAAAAGATGCAGACAAATCTTTGTAAAGGGCGTCCTAATTTTAATTCTAGTTAAGAAATTGCACCATTTTTTTCCCGTATTCACCACGGTTCCGTCACATCCTACTCCCACTAGTTCTTCTAGATTATATCCATTACTTTCTAAGAAGTTGACAATACTTTGAAGAATGCTTAGAGCCGAACCAGAAAGGGGTACTGTGGGACCTAAAAATATAGAGCCCGGCTCTTGAACTAAAGAAATGTGTTCTTCGAGTATGGTTTTTCTGTGGTACTTGCCTTCAATATTTTCGATTACGAAGGTTTCATCTTTTCTTCCGTCAAAGTATATGGCTTTCAAAGTTTCAGAGTTTTGCGTAAAACTTTTTCTTGATTGCTCTCTTGCTCTTCTCAGCTTACTTCTGTCTATTACGTTTTTTGTATTGGCATTGGAAACAATTCCAAGGTCGTGTAGCACTGCAGTTGCCACTGCTACTGCAGATCTATCCGATAATCCATAGCGGTCACAAACTTTGGCCAAGGTGGGAAGTTTGACGTAATTTTCTGTACACTGCATATCTGTATTGATACTGTCATAGGAAATGGAAGGCAATTCATGATCTATCTTGATATCAGTTTCTGACTTTCGCTTTTTTGATAAATTGATGTTGCTTGCATGTTGGACGGATTGTTCTAGTTCTTTCCTTTGCATAAATTTGTCTATTCTGCTGGCCTTATTTATCAGCTTTGAGGTTTCCTTTACATCAATGTTTCCAATAATCATTTTTCTAGGCCCCCTCTAATCTAGTAAAAAATCCCATTCATTTTTAGGTATCTTTTTTTCCTTATCGCAAGAACATTGTTCAAAAATGTCGCATTTGCAAGCGCTAAAATCAAACAGAGTGTTCTCGGTTTGAAATTCGTGGAAACTTATTTTGTAACTATTATTTTTCTTACATTTCGGATACCTCAAAAGTTTTAAATACTTGTCGTGGTGGGTTTTTATTAATTGCGAAAAACTTTTTCTTGTTACGGTAGGAATTGACGCTTTTTGCCACAACCTTAAAATTTTGTCAGATAGTATATTAGATATCTCAAAAAATGTTGGTTCCTTCCCTGAGTTTGGAGGTTTTAAATTATAACTGGTCCATAAATAACACTTTAAAACATCAGATTTCGAAGGAAGTAAGTTACCTTTAAAATCTGCAGGAGCACCAATTAACGGACACTCAATGTCTTGCCTAGTATAACGGAACTTTGTAGAACTCATATATTTTTGACACGATCGCCGAAAACCACAAAACTATTCAATTTTCACTTAAAAAACCGATTAACGCTACATAAAACACGACTTATTGCATACTAATACAGGGTGTTATTGAAATACACGTACATATTAAAACTGGGTATTGCGCAGATCCCCACTGAATGTAGAAAAATATTATTTTTTAAAAATACCCCTTATTAAGGGAGTTATTAATTTTTGAAAATTTATTCTAAAACAAACGTACTTCACTGATATGTTGAGGATGACCTATATAAATTAGGTTTATTTACCTATTTTAAACATCAACAGTAATTAATATGCAAGTTTTTGTCAGATGATAAGAAAACTAGTCTTGTAAGAAATAACCATGTTGCCAAGATTTTCGAATTAATTTCTATTTCCGAAGACTTGTTTTTTACTACCCTCGTTATCAAAAAACTAGAATATTTGATAAATGATTGTTTTTAAACTATACATTTTTGAAACTATAGATTATTAAAATTTTAGTTGATTTACGAATCTGGCTAACACGAGCGCGTCATTTCCAAGTTGGTAAAAAGTGTTGTTACGATTACTTTTAAATATTTTTTTACGATGCCACTATTTACAAATATTGAACTAACGGATATAGTGCTGGTTTATGGGGCAGCTGGAGAAAATTCTCGGCAAGCACAAATCCTGTATCGCGAACGGTTTCCAAATCGGAGAATTCCGGACTGTCGTACGTTTATTTCAACTGTTCAGCATCTAAGAGACCATGGAAAATTTGAGAGTGTCAATGCAGATCGAGGGAGAACAAGAACACAAAGAACATTGGCGGCCGAAGAAGAAATATTGGAAACTGTTGAAAACCGGCCTCAATTAAGTTGTAGAAGACTAGGTCTTGAAATTGGAGTGTCCTCATTTGTTGTGTGGCGGACACTTAAAGAACAAGGTTTACATCCTTATCACATCCAAAAAGTCCAGGCCTTATATCCAGGTGATGAAGAAAAGAGAGTGGAGTTTTGTGAATGGATGATTCAAAAATGTGTTGATATTCCTGATTTTCTAAAAATATTATTGTATACTGACGAGGCTTCATTCACTCGTGATGGCGTGTTCAATATGCACAATACGCATATTTGGAGTGATGAAAATCCTCACGCCATTAGGGAAACTGGGCATCAAAGAAAATTTTCAATAAATGTTTGGGCTGGCATAATAGATCAGTATTTAATCGGGCCTTATGTTCTCCCGAACAGATTAAATGGGCCAGGATATCTCCACTTTTTAGAAGATATTTTGCCAGTACTCCTAGAAGAGATACCGTTACAATTAAGGCAACGGATGTGGTACCTACTAGATGGCGCTCCTCCTCACTTTGATTTAAACGTACGGCAGTTTTTGAACATTAGATTTCCTCAAAAGTGGATAGGCAGAAATGGACCTACTAAGTGGCCTCCGAGATCTCCGGACTTAAATCCATGCGATTTCTTTTTGTGGGGTCACATGAAACAACTGGTTTATAATGAACCTATTAATAGTGTTGAACAATTAACCAATAAAGTTAATGCGGTAGCCGAGGAACTACGACAAAATCCAAGACTAATTTCTAATGTTCAAAGTTCTTTGGAAAGACGATTGCAAGTGTGTGTAAATAATAATGGACGGCATTTTGAACAATTACTGTAATAAACTTTATTTTCAATTAATTGGTTTTGCTACGGCAACAGTGCAATTTCTATGGGTAAGTTCAATTTCGATTTATTTTACTTCTTTAAATATGGAAACTAGTAGGTCGGAAAAGGGGACTCTTCCCCAATATTTAAATTTTAGAATTTGAAGTTAAAATTGGTGCCAATCGTTTTTGGTCATTACATACTATTCCCCATTTTAATATGTACGTGTATTTCAATAACACCCTGTATAATATGTAAATGAGATGATGCAATTATCATGCGGGAGTACGTAGCGCGCCGGACTTCCGAGCATTCTCGAAACTCGGCGTTTTCACCCAGACGCAACGTGCAGGAGGACGAGGTTAGGACCGTAATAGAGGACTAGTATAGGCAGTGGCGTAGCTAGCTTTGCAGCGGGGGGTGCATTATTATTAAAAGTAAATAAATTGTGTATAAAGCGGCTAGGGAGAGGGTGGGGAGAGCAGGGCCCCCTGGCTATGCCACTGTGTATAGGGCGAAAAATGTTATAAATTAATTTTATTATACATAATATATCTTAAAATCACATGGCTTAAATTTTAGTAATAATTCCAGCAATTTTTTTTAGTCTTTTTTGTAATTTTTCAATGGCTGATAGAGGACAGAAGATGTGATTTGATCAAAAAGTTGTATTAATACCTTTTTGTCAACATTATGAAAGGTAACTTTTGGTAGGTATTCCAAATCGATTTTTCAAAATTTTTATAATTTTTGCGTTTATCGCTCCACCCTATTGTACATGTCGGAGTCAGATCTCGTAGCCTTTGGTAGAACCATATCCAAGTAATTTGGCATGACTGGCATGGGTCTGTTGGTCCCTATTCTTTTTTTTTCTGTGAGTATTAAACGACAAGTGCTTACAGGAAATTTGACTATTTTATGTAAAATTTTATTAGATCAGCTATATCAGAATTTATTTAAAATTTTGTTAAACTCGCGCCTCCACATCTTTCTTTTTCCACGCACGGTGCACACACTTTTGTTCTATTCTCTTTACTAGGGGAAACTGTGTTTATAAATGACAGCGAATGACTAGCAAATAAACTTTCTAATGCCAAACACCTTTATTCTAAAAATGTTGGGAATTCATTTGGATTTTTATACAGAGATATCTAATTTTTGCAGGAATATGAAAATAAGTATTAAATCCCATCCTTCAGGGTTAACATTAAAATTCTTGAGAGCTTCAATATTTTGGTTTATTTGTGTAATGAACTCTCTAAGTGCTTGACTTGTGGTTTTCGTTATTGGGGAAATATTTAACAATGTTTGAAGGTGTGCAAAGACTGCCTGCAAATTATTATTATTATATCTTTTTCTTAGTATATCTAATGCTACTTCAAAGTTATTATGCACTAGTTGGAGGTTTTTTTTATCAAATGCAGGGGTTCTCCTATAAGGTATGATCTAAGATAAATAAGTTTTTGAACTTGTGTGAATGTACTATTATCGGCTATCAATGCTTCCACAGCGTAATATCTCCTGTGAATTTGGGACAATTCAACTCTGGGAGCTTAACATTTGAACTAATTTTATTGTCTACCATAATTACCTTTGAAGAAGTATCCGAGATAGTGTTACTAGTGCTAGGGGTGGGAATTAATGTTTGGACTTTTTCTTTTAAAGCGGAGAGAATATTATAATACTGGGGTTCAAACACTTCTCTGTCTGATTCATTCTGTATGTTTTCATTTTCTAATTTACATTGAATCTTATCGTATTCCTCGAAGGCTTTGAAAAGAGCATTTTCACGTGATGTGAACTGAAATATATTTGTTTCTGTGGCACCTGATCTTTTTAAGTAATTATCTATTCTAGTTATCTATCTAGTGATCGGGACGGTGGTGTAGCGATCTATCGCGCTTATATTCATTTATAGGCAAGTTTATGAGTCTGAGACTGCTGGGTTTCGAATCCCAGACCAGACCATGTGGATTTTTAATAAAATTGCATGGTTCGGTTTAGGATTTGATGTGTGGCGTATTAATAGAAATTCATTTTCTGTTGATATGACATGCAGATTAAAAAAAAATCGCCATACATTACCGTCTCGATGATGGTGGGTGAGGTTTTCCGGGTTTTCCTCACCTGTAAGTCCAATGGCACCATCAATCATCTTTAAGTCGCCCCGGAGCGCCACGGCAAATAATAATAATAATAATAATAGCCGTCCCTTCCCCTACACAAGTCGTTCAGTCGACTTCAGGGGTTGAAATTCACTCGTAAGGGGGTGAATTAGGGAGAGTATTATTATTATTAAAACTGATTTGTGTGCATCGCGCGTCTTTTTTAAGAATTCGATTTCTACGTCTGTTCGAGGCATTTTGAACCTTCTGAGATATACAACTTAACTAATGAACAATAAGAAAAATAACAATAGAATATCAAATCACTGACTGGTTTAACTGTATAAACCAAGAATATTGCGTTACACAGAGATAATGTACGATTATGAGGGTTTTATCACACAAATTTACAATAAAGCATGCAAAAGTGTACTTACAGAGATTTTTTACAAGTGTAAACATAAATATAAACAATCACAACTACCATGTGACCCTGACAACTGACATCCATCTGACACTAGTGTGTCAATTCTTCTTTTTGTGAAAAACTGCAATGACTGCCCGGACCACAGAACTTACTATGGAAAGGCACTGGAACCTGGAACTTTTGGCATCAATGGTCACTGTGGCGGGAACTTTTGGCGTCACTGAGGCGGGAACTTTTGGCGTCACTGAGGCGGGAACTTTTTCCTGTCTGAGCTTGTCTGGAGCACTTAACACATTTTTCTTTCACGGAGCCGATCTTGGGATTTCACCGACACAACATCCGGTGATTGGGGGACCAATTTATGTACTGTCTTTGTACTAAATGTTGAAGGAAGCAATCCCTAATATACACTATTAGAGATGATGCAAACTGTATCTTGAAGATCCATAGGTCGCTGTATCTTTTTCTGTCTTCATCTCAGTGAAATCATACGCTCTGGTTTTCAAACAATATTTATTTACAACTAACACTTTAACTAGTAGCCATCGACTCAAACAAACTTTTAACTTGTGGGATCTTTATTTGTTTATCCCATCAATAAAATATTTAACCAGTTTGAAGATATATTTACAGAAGTATAATTATTGTAAAATAGAAATTAATGACATGTCATGTATATAATTGTAAAATCAAAAATGTCATAATAATTTTTTTGTTTTTATCTTCAACATCCTCTCTCTCGGCAACCAGGGAGCCACGGTGAAGTGAGCTTAATATTTATCCATCCAAGACTGACACAAAGATTGGAGGTTATACATTTGCGGAAACTATGATTGAGGTGAAAGGTAGCAATTAGTGCAACAGTAGGCACTACATAATTAATAAAAGAAAAAATGACAAGTAAAACGAGTGTTTTAGAAATTACACAAAAAACATTTCGTTTCGCACAGTAGGGGTTCTTTTACAGTTAATTTCACTCGCGATCACGAGCACTACGTTTTACAGTGAATCAGAGAAATATCGTTTTGCACAGTACAAAACGTACCCTTTTGCTTGAAAGGGCTTGGTTGAGTGGTGTTTGAGAAATATGGCGGGAGCCCAGTGTTGCCAGATTGTTACCGTCTAATCCTCGCACGAACGTCGTCCGCGTTCAATTTCCAATGGTTGCCACTGCTATAACCCTACAAAGGCAATTTACCGACTCACGAAGATTTTCAGGTAATGCAAAAGTTTCGACTGTCTGATGAACAGCCCTGGCTCCGGTTTCGCTTCGAGTGGAGAAGGCGTGGTCCGTTTAGTACCAAAAATTCACAGGATTCTATTCTTTTGAGCGCCAGATCGGTTTAACTGCCAGATAAAATGCTTCCTTGTCTCCTACCTAAATCGATCAAACAATAGGAACGAAATGAGACAACAAAACTCCTGCCATACCTTTTTAATAAATTTTATACCTTTACCCTGTATAAATTGTTGACATACCTTCACCCTGTATAAATAACTGATATACTTTCACTCTGTATAAATAAATTGACAGACGTTCCCAGACTTTACCCTTAATACAGCCCTAACAATAACCTCAATATTAAAACAAACTAAACACATATGTCATCAAGAAATAAACACCTATAATATAGAAAAATGTACCCTGGTCTATAACATTTACTACTGTCGTAGCTAACACCAACTTGTGTATACAAATTACTATCTTTAGACCAAAAATGTTCACTATGTTGTAGTTATCCCCATAAATATATTAATTAAACACAGTAAAGTCCCCTGGACTCAAAATACAATACTTTACAACTAGGTTGTAGTTGGCGCAAAATAGATATGAATAATATATAATAAATATAGTAAAAATGGTCATGTACGAGTGGTTATGGCATTAATATGTTGTATCTAAAACTAAAGTTGATGTCCCTAGGACAGAAATCAAACCTGTAACTACTGGGGTAGAAATCCCCTACCGTTTAATTAAAAATGTAACCAAAAAAATGTCAGGGTCATGGGCGTTGGTACCAAAGGCATGAGTGACTTTTAGATGCTATCTGCACAATGTAAAAGTTAAATACCGATACAAAGTTAACTTGATTTCAGTCGTACACTTTTACTACAACTTAATAATAATTTAAGACCATAAAATCCCTATGTAACATACTCTTGTATTACATATAAAAATCCCCTTCCCAAAAATATTAATGATTAAATAGAAATGTTCATTAAAATTTGATCAGCAAAATGTGCCGTTAATTTAATAATAAAGTAAATAAAACCTCCTTCTTGGAGTCAGTGTCCCCCGTTGGTCACTGCTGTAAGCAACAGTTTGTCCCTGCTACCATTCCAAATCCATGTATGGTAAAAACACCTGCCTCCTCTGCAGACTGCTATAATTCAGCTAGTTCGAAGTTTCACCCTCTAAGGTGGAACACCAGAAACAAGTTCTAATTGGGACAGTTGGTTTAACTGTGCACTCCAGTAATAAAAACCCTAAAAATATGAAAGATTTTAATACCCAAGCGAGTTTTGGATATCAGTCTCCCTCCCAAAAAAAAAGAATTAACTACATTAAATAATTTACCCACCCAGTCAAATATTTAAGGAACAAACCGGCTTCTTACTAACTGATTCCCCTCCTAAAAAAAAAAACGAGTAGCAGAATGTACGCAGTTCTTTCTGGGTTTTTTTTTACTTCAGCTTCGATGACAAAAAAAAAAGTCTATATAAAAAAGTGTTTTCTGTACAACTATTGAGAAAAACAATACATACCTTACTAATAAGGGTTTTCTTCAAAAATCACAGGTAATCGGCTTGGCTACGACTTAAAAAAAGTATATATCCCACCATGGGAGTTGGATGAAAAACTGTTCCAAAAAAAAAACAAATCCAGTTTTAAACGCCAGAACAAATAACCATACGACGGTCATCCACAAATGTAGGTTAAAGAAAAATAATCCCCATATACTGAGTTGGGAGTTACAACATCCCTGGATTTTCTAAAACCTAAAAAACTTATTCAAAAGTCGAAAAGCCGGTTCACTACACAGAAAAACTTTTGCGTGCTTGCTGGGTCAGAATTCACACACGACAAAAATGGCTTCACCGTCAAGTCCGGAAACTGATAATTCGCTAATCTGCGCAAGTACGTCATCATCGAACATCCGGAATAACATGCCTACCTCAACAAGAGTCCAGAAAAGATAAAAGAAGAAGTAACTGAATAACACAAATGTCAACGTCCTTTGACAATGACATTAAACATTGACAGAAACTGCCGAATGTCAGTGTTTGATAAACGTCAAAATAATAGCCGAGAATATAATAACATTATCTTTTTTAACAAGGAAAATACTTAATACTTTGAATATAATATCCCAGAACACTACAATAAACGAGGCAAATAAATTAGCGAAGCGATTTGGTCCGTCAACTCAACGACAAGGTAAATAAATGTATGACAAATGTCATTAACAATAAAAAATAGTTTTACAAGATTATACATTATATAATTACATCTTAGGACTAGTCCAGAGATTCTAAGACCTCGATGAGCATATAGTTCTCACCAAACTGAAACTATAAAGCGTTGGCGACGCCTTACAGATGAAAAAAAGAAAACAAAAATAGGCACGTCGACCCAACTATTGACGAGCTTGGATCTAATTAACACAAGAGCCTCGGGTCACTCTGGATGTATTCGCATGGCTTCTATTTCCATGACTATCAAAAACTGAATAGTTTATAACCTTCTGTCGAACTGGAATCATTTACATTGTAGAAAAAACTAACTAAAAAGAAAATAATATTGAAACTCTACCCGCTGATGGATACTGAGGTGTACATTGACAGCAAAAAATGGGGTATTTAAATGTATCAAGCCAGCTCACAGGTAACCTCCTCAAACATCAAGAAACCTAGGTTAAAACCTGGTAAGTTTCACATCTGGACTAAGTAATAGGTCACAAGTGACACTACCACATAGCCATAACAATATAGCAAGTTTTATACATAATAAACACACTCGGAAACGCTCAAGTCACCACCATAGGCCCCGAAGAAACCTACAGACAGCCGTAAGCTGAAAACTGAAAATCCACCTAAGCACTATAGGGAAGAAAAACAGTTTCAAATGACCAACATTCACCCTCAGTCACTCTCACAAGGTATGCACTACCATAAATATATATTTAACTACATTAAGACACAGAAAGATACCGCCAAAATATTCTAAATACGTCAATAATGTAATTCTTTGCCTACAAAAGTTGCCAACAACAATCAGAAACCTATCAACAGCTGTACGTTTAAAAATTGGGAACTATTGATTTAAATTTGCAGAATAACACTCACCAATATAGGGTATGTAGGTCATATTTCAGATACAAACATAATGAAGGTCGCTAAAAACAAAACTAGCATATACGAGGGGTGTCGAATAAACAAAACTAGTTGCTAACAACATTAGGGCGAAATCAGATCGTAACAAGATGTTGAATATGAAATTATGGATCATTGTAGAGAAAATTATCGAATTGACCCAAAATTATGTTACACGCGTATTTTGATTTTTTTTAAGCTATGTGC
The DNA here is from genome assembly GCA_927349885.1 of Psylliodes chrysocephalus. Lineage (NCBI taxonomy): Eukaryota > Metazoa > Arthropoda > Insecta > Coleoptera > Chrysomelidae > Psylliodes > Psylliodes chrysocephalus. The sequence goes on from OV651820.1 coordinate 58,373,595, forward strand.
ATTTCTTTTATAAAATAACCTCTTACGTTTGTTTATTTAAAATTAAAAACAGTATAACAAAAAAAATAAATTTATTTTTAAAAAATTTAAGTGCACAAAGATTTGTAAAATAAAGAAATATCTTACCTAACAGAAAATTTAAAAAATAAATAAATAAATAGGCAGGTACCTACCAACTAATAAAAATAACAAACAAAATAAAAAAGTGTAGGTAACATAATAATATTTTACAATAAAAACGTCAATGTTCAAAAGAAACTTCGATATTGTCTTCATTGTCGCTTTTATATAAGTTTGTTGATTTCATGGCACCATATGTGTTTATCGGAGATGAAGCATTTCCCCTAGTGCCAAATTTAATGCGTCCATTTCCTAAATCGAGAGTTACTGGCGATTATCAAAACAAAGTTTTTAATTATCGATTATCCCGAGCTAGACAAACAGTGGAAAGTGGCTTTGGAATCTTAGCAGCAAGATTTCGTGTATACAAAAGACCTTTTGAATGCAAGTTAGATACCATAGATAAAAGAATATTGGCCAAAATTGTGCTTCACAATTATTTACGAACTGATACGCTCTCAAATTACAATACACAGGAAGAAGATGAAATAATAAACAATTTTAATGAGAGTAACTTTAGTTCTTTAGCACCAAATCGAAATAGAAATTCTAATGAAGCATTTTCTATTAGACAAAATTTCACGGAATGTTTTAATTCCAACGACGGATCTGTTGATTGGCAACGTAAAGCAGTAGAAAGAGGACAGTTTTAAACAAATTAAAGAATGTAATAATGTTGGTACAATATAAAATGCAATGTATTAGAATTAAGTTAAAATATTACAAATAAAATAACTCACCATCAGCGTAATTTAATTCTTTGGCTATATTCTCGCATAATTGATCTTTTAGTTTACCTCTCATGTAATCTGCATGACTAGTATCGTATAATACAGGAAAACTTCTAACCATTTCGATTAATTTTTCCATTTTCAAGTGCCAAAAAAATACACAAACAAAAGTTGATGCCCACGACCCACGAAACTGTGTTGCAAGCAAAACTCGACCCACGTAAAAATAGGTTGATGCTGTACTGTCCGTGGGATAGGTTCAATATGCGCTACTCCGTCTCTTTCCACGTTCTACATGTGCTGCACGTGTGCTGTGCGTGGGCTGGGTTCAATTTGCGGCGGGCCTAAGCGGTATTCAGCAGGCGCAGACGAGGCTGCTGAAAAGATGAACGAACGCTGCACCTTGGTCTATTTAACAGCTTTTGTTGTCTTATTTACATAACTGCACGTTTGCTTTATATTAGTACCGTAAAATGGGGTCAATGGAAACAATTTTGGACCTTTTCGACTTTGTATCTGAAAAACGCTGAACTCTAAAAATAAAGTGAAATCGTGAAAAGTTTGGTCGCCGCACCTAGTAGATTAAAGTTTAGTATATTTTTTAAACATATGCCCCCACCCTCCTTTTTTTATTAAAAATACCCTGTTTCTATTTACCTTAAGGTCGAGGTGAAAAGAAACACAGGTTACTTTTCACTTTTTTTGCTATTTAACCACTTTATGGGCGAATAGAAAGAGTTTTTGAATTTAAAAGGTTTTTGGTTTGGTGTGAAAAGAAACGCATATTAATTTCACATTGTGTTGGACATTCCAGTAGAATGAAACACTCAATGTCGAAAAGATTTTATTTCCTTAAAAAAATATTCACAAAATCCTTAAAAAACACTTTATTTTGATAATATAAAAAAAAAAAACAAAAAAAAAACTAGTTTAAATCAGTTTGGGTTACTAAAAACCTTAGCAATTCTCTTTTGGAAGGTCCCTGAATAGTATCACCTTCAACGGGGTATACTCGTTGGAAACTCAAAGATGTGTCCTGAGAATTGCTTGCTTGGACGATATTTCAAAAACGTTCCTTCGAAATCAAAGTCGCTTTTATCGGTGACTTTACCGATAAAATATTTGTTCTTTTTTGATTTTGCCGAAAGTCACAGGAAAAGCAACAACTAGCCAGTCTCCTTCCTTAATGGCGTCCTTTGAAGCAAAATGTACATTTTGAAATGTTTTTCACGAATAGGATACCTTTGGATTCTGATCAATGTTATCCTTGTGTGAGTTCGCCAATCTGGAACGTAGCTGAGCGTGGGGATATGCATTTCCTCATCTGACTCATCCGAATTTTCCAAATTGTATGACCCTATATCACTTTGCATGTCTTCATCCATTGGCTCGTCTGGAGAGTTGTTCGTCTCCTTGTCTCGCTCTTCATCTGTTATCTCCCCTTCAGACTCGATCAACTCTTTGTTTCTTTCTGGCTCTTCATCCGTGATCTCCCCTTCAGAATCTCCATTTCTAAATTCTTGCCCCGACACACTTTTTCCTGCGTCAACTTGAATTTTCTATCTTTTTTGACGTTGTGGCATTGCATCTGAGTATCTTAGCGATTTCAGCAGTGATACGACAACATTATCCACATCTTGTTGGACGGTTTCGTCGTTATTTTCCTTCGGGAGAACATTTTAAACTTGTGTGCGATCTAAAGGGATTATTCCGCATTTTCGAAACCCTGACTGTACATTTTTCTTCTGATTTTCCTGAAGTTCTGCCATTAAGTCTTTAACGAAGCTGGGAAACCGATTTTTGGGCACTGCAGCCGCCTTTCTACTTTCAGCGGTCATCTTCCAGCGCTCTAGGACTTTTCTCCAAGCCATTTTTAGTGGTCGAAAGAAAGCTGCATCGTGTGGTTGGGTAAGATGCGTAGAATTGGGTGGTAGAAATACGAATGAAATATTGTACCGTTTGCACTCATCCACAACTTCTGGAGAAAAGTGACTGGAAAGGTTATCTCCAATTAAGATTTTTTCCAGGCAATTTTTTTAGTTTTGGTATTGCTATGTTCTTACTTAGTACTTGTTCTACATTATAAACATCTGCTTCTTCTGATTGAATTAGATTCGAAGGAATGCATGTGCTTAAGTAAAATAATTCAGTAGTACCTTTTAAAAAGCGAGACTCTAAATCTGATATAATACTATTTAGCAAAGGAATGTGCACACCGACTCTGTAGTACTCCTCTAAGGATTTCGTTTGAGGATTATGCCGATTTCTCATTAAAGTATTTAATCTAGGGGTGAATAAATCAATGTCTAATTTCCTAACGTAGACTTTGATATCATTTAATTTGTGTTCGGCATTTAGGCGTTTTTCTTTTAAAACGAATAGTGTTAAATAAAATATCTTGTGCACTATTGACATCTAAAACATTCTTCTGCAATAGTTTACTTAAAGGCAGAGTTAGTGCCAAAATATCACTTAGACAATGTAAAGCAACTATAAATTCTGAATTTGATCTGGAAAGTATATGTGCCCTTACTTTGGTCAGAAATTAATTCAAAAGATGTCAAAAATTGTATCCAATGATTTCCGAAACAGCAAGACTGTCGTTCCACCCACCGAGTTTCGCATAATCCAGAAAGTTGTTGACCTAGAGTGTTTTTCAGTACAAAATTACGTTTTTACGTAAAAAGAAATTGTTTCTTTTATAACCCCTATACAATTTTTAATGCTTTGAACAGTGGACGATTTTGACAAACTTATGTTAAATGCATGATTGTAGCAAGGATACCATACTGCCAATTTTAAACTTTTCTAAAGTTCTTGAACTGCCCTTACTTGTTTTGATATATTTACACTACATCCATCTGTGCATATTCCAACACAATTAAGTAGCTAACTTCAACACTTCCCCTAAAACAGTGTGTCCTAATATACGATCTTTCACAATAAGTTTTGTTTTGTGAATGGCAATCCAAAAGTCTTACAAATTCCTCTTTAATTTCATTATCGACCATTTATTTTAAAACAAGTGACATTTGAGATATATATGCTTCATCGAACAAAATACATACTTTTTTAAAATAACAGAGTTTATTTCCTCTTTGTAGCATGATATTAGCTCATTCTGCGTTCTTTTGCTAATATATGTAGCTCGGGTAGTGGTCTTTTTAGATGGTTTTCCAAGATTTTGTCTCCAGCTTCAAGCCTAAAGCGGAGAAGCTGTCTAAAGTTTTCATAATTTCCATCTTCATAATCTAAAAATCTATGGCCCCGTAGAGAAATATTTTGTCGACCAAGAAAAATTATGGTTTGGATAATAAGCTTCAACCTTTTTATGTTTTCATAAATCTGCTGCGACCTGGCGGTATCCAACAAATTTCTGACATCTGTTAAATGGACGCTTTATGTCAATAAAAAATGATTAGCCTTCAAAACAGCTTTACCATGATATTTGCTTGAATTGTGTATATCAAGAAATTTTCCATTTGGATGGTTGTATTTTTGAAAATTTGTTCAGCTAGTTGGTCTTCCTCAGATAAAACCATTTTGTTTTTCACTTCCTCCTGTACCCAGAACCGCTTCAATAACTGGCCAATGGACAGTGGTGTGGTAGTAGGTGATTCCTATACGTGATCTTGTACTAAAAGTTTGAAAGGGTTGTCAATTTGACCCTGATTTGAAGTGTGCAAAGCAACGTTGTTATCAAATAAAAGTTTAAAAGGATTTTCCAGTTGGACATCATGAGAGGACATAGTAGAAATTCATTGCTTTGACTTGTACTTGCCTCTGCCTAAAACACAAAAATGTTGTTCATGTAGTTACAAACTAAACTGATTTTGTAACAATCTCACATAGCCATAGATACAGTTCAGCTAATTTGAAAATGAAATCATGTGCTCTACATTTTTACTTAGGTATTTATGAATCTGTTTCTTATATAAATGCATAAATACACTCACTAAAATTGTACTATCTGTGTAGGAATGGTTCCTCAAATAGCTACAGGATGGTACAGCATCTGAATCAAATTTATTTGGGAGATCATACACAGTTTTGGGATTTAAAATATCCAATATTATTCCTGTCGGTGAATCTCTCACTACTGATTCTGGTCCTCATCCTGTTCTGATTATTTCCCTTCTCTCCTGACTAACTTCTTTCCGTGTGTGTTTTTTTAATATTGTCATATAGTTTTTTTAATGACTCTTTTGCCCTAGGAATGCCTTCCGGAGATTGAGCATTAAAAATATCAGTTATTTTATTTCAGGCATCCTCTTTCTGTCGCCAGGTAACAGCATGTTTTTTTTATTTTCCAGTACCCCTTTGTAGTTAAAGATTATATTTAATTGGGTCGATTTCTCTCGCGCGGTAAAATTTGGATTCCTCTTTTTTTGAAATATCACCCATTTTAATTTTTACACTTTCACTTTTCAAAACCAAACGAAACAATTCCCTACCTTTAAAAATGTATGTCAATTGTCATGTCATATCTTTCTAGTTACGAATTAATTAATCTGAATTTCCCTAAAAGTAACTAGATTTGGCGGAGTTGCCACGTATTTTCGTTAAGTGGTACCTTAGCAAACCATCCAAAACTTAAGATGCACCGTAAGTTTAAGTTTATCTTAGTTAACCCTTTCACGACTAATGGGTGATATGTGTCCCAACAAAAAAAAGGTCCAAAAAATACGGATTAGTTTTTTTGAGAAATCTACATTTATTATCGTAAATGTGTGAAGTAGTAGATTGACAATATAGTCAAAAGTTACCATCTAAAAGTTTATATTTTGGAAAAAGGCGGGACATGTATGTCCCATTAGTACTATTTGATGGGATTTATATGCCCCACTAGTAAAATATTAATAATTAGTGTAGCAATTAGTCTAGTTTTATTTTATTACAAAAATAAACAAATATACTTTTTTGCGCATTTAACAATGTCAGATTTACATAATATATTATTTGTCTAATATTGATTAAAAATTAAAATATATCAGTTAAAGAATAAATAACTAAAATATTTTAGGTACACAGGTATTTTTGGCAACAAATTAAAAGTTTTTTCTTGAAACTAATAAGAACTAACTGCTAAAGAAAGGGGTTTCTATTCGTAAAACATATAAAATATCCGTATTATAACAACAAAAACATAATAGAATGTGATCAAAACTACAAAAAATTATTGTGTATGATAATTCAAAAAGCAACCATTACATAAGGGCATATTGCAAGCTGAAAACAAAATTTTGGTACGCTTTTCTATTTTTTTGTTTGTACAGTTTCGGCAACGTTTTCTAGTCTCTGAAACAACAGGTAGATGATCTCCAACATTTATTAGATTAATTTCCGATGAAGACGATCTCCCGTAGGCTCGTTTTCTAACTACAGATGCGTGCATGCGACATTTTGCTATTATACCTTCAGAAACGCCTACCAGAAAATCGATGAAAGGCAATTTGGGCTTATTACGAACCTCCTTGCAAATAATCCAGGCATTTACCACTGTAGTCAAAAGGAGTTTGTAAAAACTTTCTTCCACATTTCAGTGATTTTCTGTCGACATCATAGAGGCCTGTAAGCTGATCCGACAAATCGACACCGCCCATGTAAGAATTATAAAAGCTGATAGCCTCTGGGCATGGTAAATTTATTTTTGTACCGTCTTTAGCCGAACGGTTCATTTCCATCAATTTATTTTCATGACAATTGCTTAGCACCAACACTTCTTTGGTATCCATCCAGAGAAAGCCAATTGTTTTGTTGTCATTTCGCAAACATTCACTATCGCCCCTAGATCTTTTCTTTTTTTCGAATTTTGGCATATTCTTGCGAGAAGAAATACATGTCCCTACGGCCGGAAAAGGAATGGTATCCATTAAATTTACTGAGGTGAAAAAGCGATCAAAACAAAAGGATACGTCCGGTTCTCTCACAGTGGAAATCAACTTTTGTACAACTCTTTCGCCTAAAGTACCTTCTGCCGATTCACTTTCTTTGCCTGAATATATATTAAAGTCGTACACATAACCCGATGTTGAATCACAGCGTTCCCAAATCTTTACTCCTCTTTTGATCGGCTTCAAGGGCAGATATTGTTTTAGGCACGATCTGCCCTTGAATTTGGCCATTGATTCATCTATCGATTGATGGACACTTTCTGATCTTGCATTGGCATAAGTCTTCTTGAGATACTCAACTACGTCTTCTATGTAATAGATTTTGCTGCACCCTTCTGGTTTTCTTGGCAAATTGAAGTAGAGTTTGATAGCTAAAAGTTGAAACCTGTCTCTAGATATGGCAAGTTTTATGGCCTCATTGCCTAATGATTTCCTTGACGACCAATATTGGTGGAATGCAGGCACTCTATTATATGCCATAGTATGCCTATTTTCGTTTTGTAGCTTCTTCCAATATATCTAAACGTTCATTTGTACATTGGGCAATATATCAAAACAAACTGACTGGGAAAAGCTTCAAAAAAATTTCTACTTCTGATGTTTCCCTCTTCACATCAGTCAAAATTTTAGTAGGCTTGTCAAGTGGTATTTTCATCCGAGGTGAAAAATTTTCTTCTACTTCATCCCATCCAACTGTATTTGGTACGTCATTCGCATTTTGTACGATTCCTCTGTCCTCTGAGTCAGAAAAGTCAGATGTACTGCTAGAATCGCTGCCAACTTTACTGTCTGTTCTGGGACCATCAGCTTTTTGTTTCGCCAAAATCCGGAGTTTTTTTTGGAATTTCAAACTCCGAATCGCTGGAGTCCAGTTCTAAACCTATGTAAAGGGCGTCAGCAACTTGATTTTCTTTACCTTTTTTATATTTAACTTCAAAATTGTAATCGTCCAATTTTAATCGCCATCTCGCTAAGCGGGATGTAGGGTCTTTGATTTTGTAAATCCAAACTAAAGGGTTATGATCAGTTTCTATTAGGAATTTTCGTACAGATAGGGTCGGAAATGTCTACAGGAGTCAATTATGACTAGAAGTTCTTTTTCTGTCGTAGAGTAATTTTGTTCAGCTGAATTTAAAGTGCGGGAATAATATGCAATAGGGTGATTAGATTGCGTTAATACGGAACCTAAGGCTATGTTAGAAGCGTCAGTAGTTAACGTAAAGGGTTGTGAGAAGTACAGGTGTGTTAGAAAGTAGTGTTTTGCATTTTTCAAAACATTCTAATTATGTTTTCACTCACTCAAAGCACTTTTTAAAAAAGGATGTTTATTAATTTAAAATATAAGTGGTATACAATAATTCAGTATAATAAAGTTTTCGTACTGTAATTTAAAATAGCGCAGAATTTTTCTAAGTCGTAATTACCTAAAAGAATATCAAAATCTTTACTCCAATCGGCAATACGTGCGTCTATAAATTCGTTGATACCAATTTCTTTAAATAATGCGGTTTTTATATTAAAAGAGTATTTTGTGGTTTTTTTCATGGACGTGAGTGTAAAATCTTTTTTATATTTATGAAGGGGATTAAAATAATTAGAAGCTTCGGGGTTATAATTGTATCGGATCCTCCAGAGTCGATTAGTACTCTAAGTTGACTAAAGGGTAGTATAAAATATGGAAGTCTGGGGAAAGTTTAAATATTGTTTAATTGGAATGAGGTGGTGGTTGTTCTTCTAACGAGAGGTTCTGAAAATTCTCGTTTGAAAGTTCATAATCTTGGGGAGTTTCATCGATGGGAAAATCATCGCTTGGAAGATTATTAGAATATTCTTCGAAATTTTCGGGGGGTTCGAAGTAATTTTCGGATTCGATATTAAAATTATGCGTCCTCCTAGTCGAAATCGACATGGGTTGAGCAGCTTGAGTGTGTATGGTTTTGTAACAACCAGTTAATCCTAAAGACCAACGCTCGTCACCAGTTAGCCTAAAGACCATTTGTAACTACTGATAGGTCTTTAGCTACTGTTACTATACTATTAAGGGATAAAGGCAGCGCTTGTCACCAGCGCTAGGGTCCTGGAGTCCTGAAGGAACATCCATTCGCCAGTGGCAAAATCAAATAATAAAAGAAAATAATAAAAATACAAAAAAAAAACATCCCTTAATAGCATATGTCGAGCGGTTTTGGCAACTGACTTAAGACTCCCAAGTCCTTAAGGGTAGGAACGCCGAGGCTTAACATGCTCGGAATATTTCTTACTGGTTTTTGGAAAGAGGTGAGAATAAAATAGGTTAATAAACAATAACACGTATATTTAAATATAAGTAAAAATTGAATAACAAATTTCAATAAATCAAAACAATCTCTATTTTTGAAATAAGACAAGCAAAAATTACTACCCATAATTATAAATCTTTATTATGATAAACCATGTTAATATAATGAAAGCTTTTACATCACAAAACCTTTTTAATATATGATAAAACCCTTAAAATTGATAAACATTTAATAAGTAAACTTGGGACGAAAATGAAAGAATTGGCATTTGAAGAAGACTAATGAACTGTTTTAAAATACATAACCCAAACAAGAGATTTAAACATGTTAAGATAAAATAGATATTACCTTTGAAAACAAAACACTACAACACACTTTACTATATAAGGTAACTGCAGGTAATATGGCCATCCTAAGGAATTATCCTTCCAAATTGCAGATGATGAAAATATATCATATTCCGGATAATACATTAAATAAACTAAAGTCTTAAGCACAGGTTTTTATTTAAAAAATAGGTAAATTCTTAAAAATTTAAATTTTATGGCTATTTTAAAAATACGTTACAATTGGCCATATTGTCAACCCAGGGTCGGTAATATGGCCACATACTTAAATCTAAAAATTTTACTTTCATAAAAAAATAATTATTACTCAAAAGGAAAACTTAAACTCATAAGCATAGTTTTAAATACAAAATATGAAAACACCGACGAGTATTTTTATTTTCCATCACAATTTGGACAAAGAAAAACTTCTATCTTGTCTTTTGCGGTAAGTCCCATGCACTCTTCATGGACATATTCTTTACAGGCAGTGCATAAACGCATATTAGCTACCCTGTCTTCACAGCATAATTTACAGTACCAGGATTCTGTTTTATTTTTAGACTCCTTATTCGTAGCGGACCCCGTATTTCCTTTAGAACAAGAAATTGTTTTTTTGGTAACACTTTTTTTACTAGTGCTTACTGTATCGTCGATTGATTTAAAAGTGCTAGTAAATAAATCTCGCGTGACTACTTGCGCCCTGCTGTTAATTGCGGGGTTTCGGGGTTTTTTGGCCTTTATTACTGCTTCTTCCGGAGTATTAAGCATGTCGGTAAATGAGACGTTACAGGTTTCGTAGGAGTCATTTTCCATGTTTATAGATTCAGAATCTTCATCCGTACTGAAATCGTGGAGACTAAAAGAAGATTCAGAGTCACTAGTATCCGGGGAAGGGATAGTAGGTCGGAGGGGTTTTTTTTGTTTAGTTCCCGATGTTGAAGTGAAACTATTATCTCCCATAGTGGAAGCTCCGCTATGTGATTCTGGTGGTTTTACGACCTTTTGTGTTTGTGGTAGTTGATTCGTGACGGTACTGGGGGCAAATGCTATATCCGGAATTGCATCTGGGTTAAAAGGATAAATTCCTGTGGACGAGAAACCAGATTTGATATTAGCAGGAGTCATGGTTTTATCCCAGACTGTAGAAAAGATTGCGCCAAAGCGTTGTTTGGTAATAACACGATCCTGGTGATTAGAAAAATACTTCATAACTTCGTCGTCCCAGTAATATTCAAATGCTCGGAATACTGCCTTGTCCATCGGCTGAAGTTCGTGTGTGGTGTTACTGGGAAGACAGTACAAGGTAATCTCGTATTGATCCGCAGTCTCGACTATCCTGTGGTCTAAATGACTTTTTGCTCCATCAAATATAATTAGACAAGGTCCGGGAACCTTGAATTTTGCAAAATGATGAATCCAAGCACAAAAAGTTTCGATGTTCATACTCCCTTTTGTTGTCATATTCACAACTGCCCCTGGAGGTAGGGAGTCAACCCATTCTGGCTTCAGACGTTTTCCTTTGAAAAGCACCATAGGAGGTATTGATGAACCAAGAGCATTACCACACGAAACAATTGTTACATTCTCTCCATGCTCATTGGCCACAATATGCACCCTTCTTGCCCCTTTTTTCGCCAGAACTCTTTGTTGGTGGTGAAGGCTTAATCTACAGCCTTTCTCATCAATATTGTAGATCCGTTCAGGCTGGTTAAAAATGTTCATTTCTCTCAAAGTATTGCCTAGCTTTGTGAAATGATCTTCTACAATGAACTTATTCATTTTTTGGGCTCTAGCTTGATTTAAGTTTTGTGCTCGCCTAGGTCTAACTTGGGGATTGCGTTTCATAAATCCACGAAGCCAGTAACGACCAGCCATTTCTTTGGCATTCTGAAAAGGATTTGGGATATTATTAGCTTGAGTAAATCGGTAAACGCATCTGCGAAGAACTCTTGTGGTTAATGGGTATCCAATTTCTGAAAGCCGAATAATTCGTTGAACCAATTCTTCTTGTATTTTTGTAAGTATTGTCTTTCGTCCTAAAGCTGATTTATCTTTCTTTCCTTCTTCTAAATACCGTCTAAGTGTTCTTCGTGGTATTTTGTATGTATCACTTGCTCTCTTAACTGCCATACCGTCCCCTACCGCCGTTAATGCCGCAGACAAATTCTCTGTAGCCCATGTACTACGCAATCCTTTACACTGGTAACGTGGCATTTTTTTATACCTGCAAAATACTTTGATTCAGTGTCTTGATTCATTAATATTACCACGTGTAGAGGTATATGGCCATGGCTATATTGCTCTACTTTCCCCCTGGCCATATTGCTATACAATGACATCCACAAATGTTTACCAAAATATTAACTTTAAAAAGATAAATAAACGAAAAACTAACATGCCTATCCTCTTTCCCACACTTCTTACATAAGTACAACATAAGAGAGAAACCAAAAACTTACCAGATTAAGCAAATAAATTATGATTTTTACTCTAACTGTGTTAATAACCTGTTGACACTCTTACCACCAAATACGCTTATGGCGCCAATGAATATATTGCAGGCCATCTAGCGACATCTATCTATTTCCTCGGGTACTTTTTAGACTAAGTTAAGCATTTGGTGTTGCAGATCGCTGTAAATAAATTTCTAGTAGGAAATGAAAGGCATGGCCATATTGGTCTACATGGCCATATTACCTGCAGTTACCTTATAATAGATATTAATACATTTTTGGGCATAGGTTTGGCCCAACGGCCGCCCCTTGAGTCTCTTTTGTCAATGATTGACTCTATATTTATATCAATCTTAACGTGATTATTTTAAAAAGAAACTCGACTTATTTATTTTTAATGATTATTCGCACGATTTGTCCTTTAATTTTCTAGTACAATGAACTATTTCTAATTGTTTGGTTTTAATAAATATGTTGTGTTAATTTAATAGATTAAAAATATTAGATATTTTTGGGATTTTTGTTAAATTCTTTATATTTTAAAAATAATAATGCCAATTATTACAGTTTTTACACCACTCATAGGTTTGGGAGCAGAGTTATTGCTCTGGTTTTGAAACGTGGGTCTAAACTGATATGATTGATTTTGAAATGGTTTATAAGTATTATTTGGGGCAGTTGGATTTCTTTGTTTGAAATTATAATTATTTTGATGGGGTTTAAAAGGAAAATTTTTAATTTTATTGCTAGGTGGAAAAGTTTTTGGGTTTTCAATTTTGTGCCTAGTATTTTGTGATTTTAAGTTATTCGTATAAGAAACTTGATTTTTGTGGTTATCATAAGCTATACATTTTTGTAACGCGGTATCTAACGAATCCAATAAGAAATGCGAAAGATATTCGCAATATGGATTGTTAATACCTGTACAAAATGTTTTTAAAGCTATATTTTTAAAATAAGGTGTTTTAAATTCTACCGTTTCGCGGTTATCATTTAATGATATGTGTGAGTAAATCACTTAAATTTTTATTTATTCTCTGATGATACTCATCGTATGTTTCAGATGGTTTCTGAACAGAAGTTGTAAGTTGTGTGACTAGGATTTCTTCAGATCTCCTATCACCATATTTTGCTAATAAAGCTGGACGTATTTCGGTCCAATTTGTTTTATTTGAAAAATTTAAAAAATCTCTCGGCTCACCTTTAATCCTAGATAAGATATTTGAATTTAATATGAATTTTTGGGGAGCAGTAAGATTCTGTCCCTGAAGAAAATTTAAAAGGTTATCTGCGGATTTAAGAAATGTTGACAGGTTACTTCCCGTCGAATATTCTGGGAGAGTTGAACAGAGACTGGAAATGTCACTATTGTTCAACATTCTTACAGGAATAGGGTTTTGCACTGTCAAATTTACGGGGCTTCGATTAAGGGGGCTTCTATCACGAAAAATAGGATTTTGTAAAATAATTAAATTAATTTCTTCCTCAGTGGAATTAGAAAAGGTGCCCATAAGTGAAACAGGTCAGGAAAGATACTTACAGGCAGATGATCAGCTGAAGTTGACCAGGAATTCTTTGTAATTCTGTATAGATGATCCTGTTCGCAGCGCCAATTATGTTTTCACTCACTTTATAAAAAAGGATGTTTATTAATTTAAAATATAAGTGATATACAATAATTCAGTATAATATTGTTGTGTTTACTGCACAACGAATAGAAAAATAGTAACAAGCTAACATGGTTTCACAAACTATGTATAGTTAGTTTACCCTATTTGATTACAGTAATAAAAACAATAAAAGAAATGGGTATTGCGTCCGTCGTCGCTATCTTATCTTGGTAGGGTCCAATATGTAGGGTGGTTACGCTAACGTTTCTATATATATATAAATTATAAACTAAACAAGTTGAGTGAAAAAAATTAAATTTATTTTTTTTTGTGTTGATAAATGTCTTTTTTTTGAAATTAATGGATAAACAAAAATTTAAACCTTAACTAGTGAGGTGCCCCTACACCGTACTCTCGTGGCATGGACATAGACAACTGCTGCACTTCTCTATCTTCCTAACCTTCTGTTGCGCCTGTCCGAATACAGGCACTTCCAGCTCCAGGATCCGCCTTTCCGGTAAATTTGTTTCTTTTCTTCGAGGGTCCTTGTGCGACGTCCTGTATAATTTAGTGATTTCTTGGACGTCCCGTCCTGGAGTCAACGGGCGTCCAGTATCCCCGTACGTCACTATCATTGTTCCGTCGAGTTGCACCTCGAACTCTAATTTACTAATATTTCTTTTCGCCCACATTCTCTTTTTAAAATTTGTCCTAACATCTTCCTCTGTTAATTTTACACTCATTTTTTTTTATTTCTTGTCTGACATGAGAAGTTTAAATTTGAAATGATTAGTTTTGCCTTAAACGAGATATTTTTGTTTAAATTCCCTTTCTCTTAGGGTTAATAAATTAACATGCCGTCCGCCTTGTTTGTTACTTAGTAGATTAGTGCTGCGTTAGTCGGTGTGGTACCGTAACAGATTATCCGTATTATACGTCCCCCTTTTCCCGTTTTCGTCGAGTGTACTGATTTCATATACGTTATCATGTGGGATTCGTGTAATTTTATAGGGCCCTTCATATAATACTGCACATTTTTCTGCAACCCCTTCAGCTGCGTTTGAAATTATATTTGTTTTTAACAAAACGAGCTCCCCAAGTCTGTAAGTGACACAGTTCCCTTTTTGTTGACGTGTCTTTTTTCTGACATTTTTATGAACTCTCAAATTTAATTTCTCAGTGGGGTCTGTGGGCTCTTCCTTTAAGTACTTGTTGATTACTTTGTCCAGTTGGTATAGAGGTCGTTTTTGCTTTACCAATTACGTGGGGCTGCATCCTGTTCTAAAATGTGGCACGGTGCTTAGGCACTCTTCAAATTTCTGCAGATAGTTGGCATAACTGGAATGTCTTTTATGGCAATACGTGCGAAAAAGGTGCCCTAGCTCCTTCTGCGTTGTTCGATTTTGCATTTCTTATTGTTGCGTATGTAAACTGAATTCCATGTTTTGCTAATTTGTTTTTCCAATGGTTTGATGTGAACTGTGTTCTATGGTTGATAAGGATTTTTCTGGCCTTCAACGTAGGTACAACATTTTTTAATACGTATTCTCTTGACCGTCACTGCGGCATTCGCCTTTTTTAAAGCAAATAGTTGTATATATTTAGAGAGGATATCCACTGCCACTAAAATGTAGGTTACACCCCCTCGTCCTTTGGGCAGTGGTCCATAATAATCGACGGCAACCAGCTCTCCAACCTCTTTTGCATGTATTGGTTTTATTGGTTCATGTGGTAATTTGTTTGGCCTTTTTGCCTTTTGGCATATGTCACAACGTTGGATAGAGTGATTTATGTTCTAGTGCATACCACTCCAATAGAAATATAATCTAATTACCGAGAACACTTTTCCACCAGTAAAATGTCCCTTCTCTTGGTGGTACTGGTTGATGACCTTCTCTTGTAGTGATTTTGGTACGACTATGGTCTTCGTTTTACGAAATTGGTCGATATATAATAGGATACCTTCTTCAGTAATATATTTGTCCACCACTCGGTCAATGAATGTGATCGATCAATTTAGATGTAAGAAGGTCTTTCTCCTGTAAATGTGATTCAAGTCGTCAATGCCTTCGTTCCCGCTATCATAAAGTTTACTAATTGGTTCAATCGTTTCTCTTATATTGTCTTTGGTATCTGCCGGATACCGGGAATTATGTTTTTTAATAACAAAGTATTTATACTTAATGAATATATGGTATACAAATACTAAGCTTACACCAAGACTTCAGTAACCACAATGCTACTCTCTTGAAGTCTAGGGTCCTATTTATAATATGCCTTATCTTTATTACTATAAAGCAAACATACATCATTAGTGCAAATTACTATACATTATTAGTGAGGAATGTGGACTACATAACTCCTCCCTTCACAGAGCAGAAAATAGGAGTTCTTCTGTTTTCTGATTGTCTTCGGTCGTTTTATGGTGTCGTTGGTCTCGTTGGCGTCGGTGTATTTTAAGTAGTAAATAATGGTCGCTGTAGCAATTATAGTTAGTATAACTATTAACGTGTAGATCCATGCGTGGATGGAACTGGAGTTGTTATGCAAATTGTTAGCCATGGTTCTGATCTGTTCTGTCCTCGCTGTTAATTTTCTTCAGGTGGAAAGTTTTCTTTATTTTTTTCCATTTATGTAATGTTTATTGATGGAAGTTCGAATATGAATTATTCGTGTGTTGTTTGGTCAGCTTGGAAGTCTTCGCCATTTACAGTGATTTTGCATTTTTCAAATGACGCAATGTAAGGTTTGTTGGTCTCGTAAATACCTTCTGTTTCACAAGATGTTTGAATGCTTGTCGTTTTGGCTGGTATAATTAGAACGGTTTTGGAGGTTATTTGGGAAACACTAGTTTCCGAGTAGTAGACTTTTGTCTTGGGACATGAGTTTTTTCGGTTCTTATGAGGTCAGCTAGGCATGGTTGATATTTGTTTAGGTTGTTTCTTGAGCAGAAATAACAGTTTTCAATTTCTGGGCAGTTTTGCGACGTCGTCCAATGTTCGTCGGGAATTAGAATAGGAATAGGGTATAAATGGAACATTTTATATTGGAAATGTATTAGTGGGGTGTGAATTTTAAATAAGACAATTTTATTTTGAATTGTTACTTGTGTTGAAAATAAAGAGTAATAATTTAGTAATTGTTTAAGTTAGGGTACTTGATTTATCCCGTATATTTCGATTAATTTATCAATAATTATTTGATTTGATCTGGTTCTATTATAGAACTATGCAAGATAGTTAATCTAGCGAACGAGATAGCGGTTTCTAATTTGTTAAGTAAATGTTGAATTCCTTGTAATTGCATTAATAAATTATCTATAATATTTGAAAACGAAAAAGCTTGTTCTAAACTTATAGATGCGTTGATTTCTCTTGATAGATGTTTGATTTGAATTTCTAAAGTTAATTGATTTTCATTTAGTTTTTGAAAATTGTGGCTAAATGCATTCGAAAGTTGTTTGAGGAAGCTTCGTTGATTTTTTAAATCGTTATGTATCGTTTGTTCTTTTATTTGTAAGTTTTTAAAATATGATGTTTTTCGTCGTCTGAGTCTAACTTTTGAATTTTGCCTACGGCATTAATTAATCCTCTTTTAGTTCTTGGGGTTTCAGGAAATGAATTAATTTTATTAGTGATTATGTCTGTAATAGTTTTTGCATTAGATAATTTATGTCTCATAAAAGTTGAAAAATGGTTTATGATTGATAAGTCGTTAAGGTTATTTTCTAATTGAGTTAGTGAGTTTCTTATTCGAGAAAGTGATTTTTCGGGGTGTGTTATGTTACTGTGGTATTGAAATGTATGTCGGGAAGTTATTATGTTTGCTCGTCCAACGTGTACTGGTAAAATCGGATTGTTAAGTTCCTTTATGTCCAGTGCTTGGATTAGTTTTATTGCGAAGAGTATAGCGATGTAGTGATTCATTTCTTTTATCTAAAACATTACGTTAAAATTTTAATAATTTATTGTGGTATGTTTTAATTTTACTTTAATATCATTAATTATAGTTGGGTCCTGTAATTTTTCGTATCGGTTTACTGTTTTCCTTTGGGATGCATTTTTCTTTTTAGTTTTGTATAGGGGTTGAGTAGTGTCGATTTCTACGTCTGTTTGTCTAGTCTTATTAATTTTGTCTAAAGTTTTCTGTTGTTTTGTTTCAATGTTTACAAATTATCTTTTCGACCAAATTTTCTTAAAAACAAAGTATATTTCTTGTTCCGTAAGCGCATGCGGCGTCTCACTTATAGATGGCAGCGCTATCGTACTATAAATAGAAAATCAGCCCCGGGCTCCCCTATACCCTGTAGAGTATAGTGAAATACAAGCGAAACGATATATCCTATTATTATTTTATATTTAATTATATGTAAAAACAAAATATTGCTGCACAATTCGGCAACATTGCAGACTGCATAATCATCGCCATAAACACATGAGTTATCGCATATCGTATCATAAAGTGTGAATTTTACAAAAATTCAGTTGAACGTAGACCTGGGTGTCATCTCACGTTCGGTGAACTTAATGTTTAAATGTAAACTGTATTATGGGTTAGTTTAGGTGCTAAAAATACATTTTTATTGTATACTAGCGCCTAGTTACAGGCATTCTGACTGGTCATTGCCAAGTACGAAAGCAAATCCATATCATGGAGCTGTCAGAATCTGCACTCTGCAGAAGGTGCAAACAAGAAGATGAGACCATCGTGTATATCCTTTACGATTACTCGACGCTCTCATCTATTAGAAGATTTGTGTTCGGCGAGTATCGGCTAACACCGGCCGATATAAGAGAAGCACCTCTTGGCGACGTTGTCAACTACAATAAATCTGTAGGCTGGCTCACGAGCTAGGAGGTGCCTATCATCTCAGGAGGATGCACAATGGGCCTAGTGAGACCTAAGTGCCGTGGGGGATACACTAGCTACACTTTGTAATAAAGCGGAGGAATTTGTAATATAATAACGCATTCGCCTTCTTAACCCCTTTCACTTTTTGTTTATTTTGGCATTGATCTAAAAATTTATTGTATTTAGTTTTCTCAAATTCAACTGTTCTTTTTTTGTATTGCTTAAATGTGGTAGGTCTCTTAACTCTGTTCATCAGGATTTTTGCCGGAACTACTACCCCATCTATAGGAGTGGTTCTTAGGTCTAGATGAAGTGTTCTGAAGTGTTTCTTTCCCTCTCTTCTCATTCATTATTACCGCCTGTACTGCATCGTCAATTAATCCAGCTATTATCGCTGCTTCCTCCTTAGTTAATGTACCATTAGACCTTCCTTCTCGGACACAGTACAGCGACAAACGTGCGTTAAGTAATGTATCCAATGTTCTTGTCCATCCCTGAAACAGAGCTCTTGGGACTGCGACTTTCTTGTGGTAGCCCCTTTTGGAGAGAACTGCAGTTATCTTTGTCCACATGGAGTTCATATTAAGGCACTCTGGTGCTTTGGTGGTTTGTACAACATAGTCATGATGCTCTCCCCATGCTGTTCTGTCAGCCTGAGGACTCCATCCAGAGACATCATTAGACACAATTATAGCAACCCCTTTCTTGTCCGCACGAGTAAACTTGCATATCTCATCAAAGATTTTAGCGACATGTCCTGCCCCTCTCGTAGCTGTTACACCCGCATAAAGCATGCTCAGTGGAATAGCTACTTGGTCATAACAGGTGGTCAGCTCCCTGGTGATTGCATCTGCAGACCACGTTTCACGAACCTTTACACCAGGTTTAGTGTTTTCGCTCTTGGCTGCCATCTCGGCTACTCGGTCCCACCTGTCTGTTCCATTGGTAAGAGCCTTGTATATATCATCTGGGTGGTATTTTGGGGTGATCATTGGAGCATGTTCAAGTACGTACATAAGCTCATTTCCTAGTGCCCTGTCTTTGTCGGAAAATGCCACCATATCGTGAAAAATGTCTGGTTCGACCCTAGTTACATCAGCAGCTGTGTAGTACCATGTTGGGAGTTGATCTTTGTACTCGTAATACCTATAGATCCATACCTTACCCATGTCTTTATCTGGTGGCGTCTTCAGCTTTCCTTGAAGGCAAGATTTAGCCCATGGCTCATCATGAAAACTATAGTTATCAGCAGTCTTATCCTTTGGAAAGTTTCTTTCTCTAAGTATGGCCTTACAGAAATCCACCGCCTTCACGTAGTTCATAAACTTTCTCCAAAAAGAACTGTCAATTTCTCTAGAATTCTGCATCACCTCTGAGGCTTTCCTGAAGAGTAATGGTAAGGTACAATCAGGAGCTGGAAGACAGTAATAAAGGTTGGCTATGTCTAGTTTTGCTCTATCATTGATAGGTAGAGTAGATATCCTATCATGCCAATATGTTCGGAGTTTCACAATTTCTGGTATGGACTCCCGCATTGCCCTTGTTTTGTCTTCATAACCTGTCTTGAGCTTCTCCGCTTCCGAGTGAAATTCATTCTGAAGAAGTGCAACAGACTGTTTCATTGACCTAGCTATTGCATCAGAAAAACCTGTCTCTTTTAAAGCCCTCACCAACCAATCCACTCCCTTGCCCAGTGCATCCCTGAAGCCCAAGCGATCAACTTTAGGGTCTCCACACAGCCTATAGTTTTCTGCATATTGATACATGCCCTCAACAAACTTGGAGACTTTATGCATATGTTCACTTGCAGAAAAGTCCAGTATCAGTATTTCGTCCTCGTATTCGAGTATGTTGAGACCTACAACTCTGTGAAAGGAGGTAACTCCAAGTAGTTTTGCAAACCTGGCTTCAGAGTTTTCGAACAAAGCAGAAGTGGCATTCTCATCTTCGCTTCTCAGTCTATCATGTGCATCATGTATGTCCTTGGTCATACCTCTCATCCTCATCTGCTCCATTCCCCTCCACCACGAACAGGCGTACTTCCACTTCTTTGAGCCTTTGCTAACGTCGCGGCTTTCTCTGGTGATCTTGTTTAGTACATTTGCCCCCATCCTGCATGCACCTAAACCAACAGCACAGAACTCTGTTGCTAATGATCTTATTTGTGACTGTTTAGCCATTTCTGCACTCAGAACATCATTGTCTGGACTCCCCTTCACCCCTATGTATCTGTGAAGCATTCTCAGCATGACCGGATTGTCGCAAAATACTTTTTTTCCTTTACCAAATAATACTATTTGTTTGACTAAGCCGAAAAGTAATAGATTTACTGCTGCGGCTAGCATTACATGAAACTACAAGGTAGTAAATATCTCTGCCGTGTAAAACATAATTTTTTCTACGATTGTTTATATAATGTGTTTAAAAAAATGGAAATATAATGAAAATCTCTTTTAAGTATAACGGATATAACTCACGCATTTTTAATATTTATTCTAATCGTTGTTTTTAACTATATACCTTCAATTCCTGTACAAATGTACTTAGAGTAACTTTGTAGTTAATTTATTAGAGTAACTTTTTTGTCAGATGCTCATGCAGATCAAGACTTCAAGAGAGAAAAGAAGAAAAGTAAGTGTTTAATGCATAGGCAGTAAAAATGATTTTTAATGCCTAGACAGTAAAAGTGTTACTTCTATGATTTAATGTCAATCGGAGAAAAATATACTTTTTAATTCACAAGGCACACCTGTAGTATTTGTTAAATAGTTTGAATAGGTCTTTCAATAAATTCTTTGGATTAAGGGATCTATGTGAATTAATTAGGTGATTCTCAATTTTTTTAAAGGTATGGCTAGAAAATTCTAGCCCGTTACCTGTTATAACTTCAACAAGAATGCCTTGTCCTGAAAAGATTGATTTAAGTGCCTGAATTACATTTTGGCTAGTTAATTTGTTTTTGTAAATAACTTCTATAAATTTTGAGTTATAATCACATGCTATTAAAAATACTTCTTTTTTGAGGTGAAACCAATTTTATACCAAGGGCGTTTTTCAATGTGAATGGATATCAAGGGTTGAGGACTCTGTGTTTCTTGAAAAGTCGGGAAACTGTTGCAATTTAAAATTAATATTCATGATTTGAGTATTTATGTTAGACCAAAAGAAAGACAAGTATGCTTTTGAAATAGTTCTGCGAATATCAATGCAACTATAGTAATTTGTTTAAAATATTTCTGATTTTTTAGGAACAACTAAAGTTTCTCTTTAAAAATGAGTTGGCCCACTAAGGTCACCTCTGCTTTGTATTTAAAATAGACTTTAAGCCTATCATCTACTTCTTTAATTTTTGTTGGCCACCCATCTTGAATTTGATGTTTTAATATTATTAGAACTGGGTCATTTATGATCTTTTTTTATTTATACTAAGATAGATTTATATTTTCTTGAGTTAGACAAACTTGAGTTCTATATCTATATTTTATTTTAAAGTTTTATTTTAAAAGGCTCTAGATAATGTACCAGCAAAATTTTTTTGCCTGGTTAATATACTAACTCAAACTGATATTTGAAGGATTTTATCAAAAACAATTAATGTCAAAAATTCGGAATTTTCAGGATACACAACTGAATAACCCGGAAACTGATTGAGTTTTCCTTTTATAAAAATTATGGATTTAAAATCTTGATTGTTTTACGATATTTTTCACCATTATGAGACCTGTTGTTCTTTAGGAAAAAAGAGAACCTCATGACATTAGCTGTTTTTGACAGAAATTTGAAAAGTGAAACTATAGATCAATGGCAATTTTTTTATTTCAGTGAAAAAACTTACAGATAAAAACTTATAGTTTATTCGCAGCCATCACTGTTATCGTCCTCGTTAATGTCTACGTGGGTAGTTGCCTGCGTCACTGAGAAAGCTCGATATAAAGGTAAGCTTTCTGGTTTTTTAAGAAAGAAGCCAAAGCCGTGATGTTTTTAATTTTATCTACACTCAAAGGGATTTTTTCTTGATAAAGAGGTCTTAAATCTATCAAATTATTTATTTTTTTTGTTGGGAACTGCGCATTGTGTCCATAAACCAGTATATATGTTGCTCGAGTTTTTACACATGAACAATTTGAAGAAACTTCAATGCAACGTGCTTTTCGTAGATTCAAGCTTGGTCTTGGCGTTTTTAGGAAATATGGAGCGCAAGATTCTCCGATATTGAAAAACATGTTCTGCTTTATATTCACGACTTCAAATGGCGATGGTTTCTCCCTTGCTTCCTTAATTAACCCTTTCAATACGACTTTTGGCTATTTGTGTTTTAGGTGTTTTATGATGAAAACCAGTTACTATAGCAATAAATACCATGCTCAATCAATTTGAAATTTTTTCTTCAAGCCGTTTTTTAGAAAAAAAACTTGGGACGTATATATCCCTGCAGTATAGAAACGTGGGATATATATATATCCCCGCAGTGTTGACGCGGTAAAATAAAAAATAAACTTATCCAGGAAATATTTATTTCTACAAATTTATTTCATAAATCTATGTATGATATGGAGTGAAACAATTAACACATAAAGGTACTTGACATTTCTTGCATATTATTTTGGTTCTTTTTTCAATTTTTCTGGACTTACAACGAATACACCTATTTCGATCACCTTTATCAATAGGAAGATGATCACCAATGTTTTCGCAATGTTTTACCCTCTTTGATGTTCTACCCTGTCTTCTCGATCGTTTGTTATCTGTTTGAGACCTTCCTTCACTAATAAGGCCTTCAGCCACATTTTCCACGAAGTCAATAAATGCAATCTTTTTTTTAGTTAGCTCTTGATAGACAATGTGAGCATTACATAGGGCAACCATTAGCAATCGGAAAAAGACTTTCTTCCACCATTTAGTACTTCTTCGGTCTAATTCGTATAATGTAGACATCTGATCAGCGTGATCTACGCCGCCCATATGTTTATTATAAAAAATAATGGCCTCTGGACATTCCAATTCTTTTGAAGTGCCATCTTTCATTTTTCGTTTTGTTTTTTAGATTATAGGCATGTGATAGTTACTCATTACCAACACGTCCTTAGTATCCTTCCATTTTATTGCTAGTATGCCTTCTTTACACCCAGCCATTTCACAGGCTCCTCTCTCAATCAGTTTAGATTCTAATTTGGGAATATTTTTTCGACTTGATATATAGGTTCCCACTGCAGAATATCCGATTGAATCTAAGAGTATTGTCGAACAGTAAAAAAGCGATCAAAGCATATTGCCACATTAGGATTTCTTATAGTTTCCGCCAACTTTAGCACAACTCGCTCACCTAGAGTTCCTTCAGAGACTTCATTATCTTTTCCGCAATAGATATTTGTGTCATAAACATAACCAGTTTTCAAGTCACACCTTGTCCACAATTTTATACCTCTTTTGATCGGCTTCAATGGAAGATATTGATTTAGTGAGGACCTCCCTTTGAATTTGGTCATAGATTCATCTATTGCCTGAAATGTGGAGTCTGTTCTAGTTTTTATAAAGGTGTGCTTCAAGCAGGATAGAACTTCTTTCATATAGTAAATTTTTGATGCATTTTCTGGTTTCTCCGGATAGTTTAGGTATAGTTTTGATAATAACAGCATAAATCTGTCTCTAGAAATGGCCTCTATTATGGTTGGATTTCCCAGCGTCTTATTTCTAGACCAGTACATGTGAATAGCTGGTACCCGATTATACGACATGATTAGTGAACACCCTAAAATTATTTTAATTTCTCCTGCTGAGGTTTTTTTGATTGGCTTTTTCTTCGTTTTTTCCAATATATCAAGACGCAAATTAGTATAATAACTAATCTGCGTGATTAGACTTTTTGGGAACAACTGGTAAAAACTTTCAAGCATAGTTGACCCTCTATTTAGGTTAGCAATAATCACCGGGTTTTCTTCTATCGGAATGTTTCGTTTGGGTGAAAAAGTAAGAAGATTCTTGTTCCAAATATACTTGCCTGCAGATGAAGAAGGCATTTTAGTAGTATCTTCCCTCTCTTGATTATTGGTACCTTCAGTTATTTCAGATTCCATAGTATTTTGTTCAGTTGTTTCAGATTCCATATTATTTTGTTCAGTTCTTTCAGATTCCATATTATTTTGTTCAGAATCAGTTTCACTTTCCTCAGAACCAGAATCTTCATCATGTGAATAATCTGATGAATTTTCAGAACCATCTCTATAATCCTCATCGTCACTATCATCACTGTCGTGAAAAGGATCTTCTTCACTATCTGATTCATCCACAAACATCCTTTCAGCAATCCCTGATAGTTGCTTTTCAGAGAGTGGACGCCTACTACTCATTCTGAAACAAATGATACAAATCAGCACTGCGGACAATCAGCACTGCGGGGATAAATATATCCCAACTCCCAGCACTGCAGGGATATATAAATCCCAAGCAATTTTTTTCTGCAAAAACATGCAGAAAAATAACTTTTTATTATAAAAAAGAGAATAGAATCACTTACCTGGGTGTTATATCCTTGAAAATAGTTAAAACACTGCCCAAAAGCACAAATAAACAAGTAATTAGTCGGACGATAGCCAATGTGCCAACCAACCTGCGCAGTGGATAGTCTGAACCATAAACAACTAGTAAATCCCGTCCCAATATAATTTAAAGCTTTCTAATTCTATACCGATTTTTTCAAACTTTCTTTGGGACGTATATATCCCCGAAGTATTGAAAGGGTTAATATATCCCAATCGTGTGGAACTTCCGGACTGTTAGTTCTTTTTTTCTTTTCGATAAGAGCAAAATCTTGATCGTTGGGTAAAAACGAGTGACCTCTTTTTGGAAAAATGTGTGTTATCTTCTTGAAAAGCTTCAGAACATGTACCAGAATATACTGAAAATATCCCATAACCACAGCTTTAAGAATATTTCAGCTAGGACAGTCCAGCGTGCCGCTTTGATCTTTTTACGCACGAATTTGCAACTCGGTGGTGGAAGAAAAGTAGGGAGATCTTGGTAGCGCGCTATTCCTCGAAAACGGTTCTAGTCAGCCAGCCAGAGGTGTAATATAATTTTTTCCACTTGACGTATACTTAAAATTACTTTGTTGCTAGAAAATAATCTATATAAATGTTTTTAGTATTATTTTTGGGTTTAAATAATAAATAATACAACATATTAAAAAAACAAAATAATTTATTTACAATATATTCATTTTACATTATCTACTTTTTAACAGCAAAAGAAATAGGCAAAGTACATTGTTACATTGATTTTTTTTATTTTTTGCATATTTAAATTTCTACGAATGATTCCAAATTAGGAGCTTTCGGTTTTTATTTGGAACACTCAAATTCTTATTAATATTCTTTAAGGTATAATACATTCATATTTTGGCGTATAATTTTAACAAATACATTGTTGGAAAATTTTGGCAAGGATGATTAAGTTTAATTGTTTGAAATAGTTCGATTAATTTACATAATATATTATCTTTCAAAGAAAGTTCTTTAAAATGTTTCTGAAAAATAGCCTCCATTGAGGACACAAAATAAACGAAAGAATCATTAGGCATTAGCAGGCCTCCAAATAAGTGGTCTGTATCATTTGTAAAGGCTTTAAAGTGCGAATATACTTTGGAATCATCCAATTCAGTCGAAACTTCATTTCCATATAATTGGCAAACTAAACATTCATGAATATTGAAACATTTCTTTATAAGGTATCCAGAAATATATCTAAAAAAATTTTTTTCAAGAATATCGCTTTTGGCGTAATCCTTATCGATTGTAGTTGTGCCTTGCTGATTGTTAGGCACATCGACATATTGATTTTTTGGGATATCAGCAAACTTTAAAATCAATTTTGAAGCATCTTCTTCACAATTCTCCATTCCCGAATTCAATATTTGCATACAAAAAAAGTTTCCTAAAACTTCTAATAAATTGTATAGGGGTGGGATTAACGCAATTACCACTTCGATGTCTGACGCACCCAAAAAAATTTTCAAGGCAGTCTTGCTGTAGATTCCTTGTAAACAAAAATTTAATACCCTCATTTTTTACTTCATCCCATAAATCTATTGCATTTCTTATGGTAATTTTCCAACCCTGGATACATTTTATTCGTTTGGTAACATCTTTGCCTTTTGAATTTAGAACCACTAGATTCTGAAATAGACTGAAGCACTGTTCAAGAAATGTTTCTGGTCAAAATTGCCATTATAGGCATTTTGATATAAAGTAGCACCAAAAATATTAGAAGAGTTTAATAAATCAAAAAGGTTGTTGATTTTTTGCACAAATTCTTGTGTTGCAGTTGCTTCTGGAGGCAGCTTTCCAAATCTAATATATAAAATTAATCCAGCTGATACAGTGTTGCTAAATAGTTGGGAAGCATATTTTACCTTCATTTTTTGAAAGTTATTCGGGTTGATATGCGCTTCGGTAAGTTTTGTTGCTGCTTTTACGGGGTAATTTTGGTCCTTCCTGTAAAAAGATTCAATAAACTTCCAATATATATTTCTACCATATATTCTAAAATTATTTTATAATAAGTTATTGCGAAGCGATTTTAATAAGTGCGGTGTATCAAAAAAAAACTTATTTATTTTCACGGTAAAAATATGTTTTTTCTTGACTTATGTCTAACATTTTTGATAATTGAACATTGTTTGAGCCCATATCAGATATTATTCCCTTAACTTTTAACCCAATGGCACTTAATTTCGATATCATTTCAAAAACAAATGTAGAATTTACAAAAAAAATATCCCAGGGGTTCTTTCCATTTGGAAGAAATACCTCTGGCCATCAAAACTGTTACATTTAGAGCCGGCAAAAATCTTTTTACCTGTTTCCAAAATCCTGAAATCCAATAATTTTGTCTGTATCATTTCCATAAAAAAAGTTAGCTTTAATACTCATCTCATCGAAACAGATTGTACAAAATTTGTCTCTTTCGGGAAAATTGCATACTTTCTTTTGGAGACTGTTAAAAATAATGTCATTAATACCAGGAAGAATTTTGACATGTTCAATAAAGCGTGCCAGCGTTCTGACAAATGGTAACCCTAGTTTTGAAACAAATTCTTTTTTGTATAATTTTGGTCCAATGAAATACAAAGAAAGGCAATAGCTTTTAAAATCATTTGAATACCGTCTCCCTTTCGTTTTTTTTTTAATATGGCTCATTACAGCAATTATTGAAGGAGCAAGTTCTGATGACGGGAAAAACTTATATGTAAGTTTTTTGTATTCTTCAAACGTAATTAAATTTAAATAATTTTCTTTTTGATGAGTCCTGTTAAATTTTTGTTTTAATCTAGAATATTTTCCTGTTAAAGACTTATATTTGACCCTGATTGCTGTCTTTCTTGGGGTTCTGGCTGTTAGTGATTTGCATGTTTGAGAAGATTGGGAATGTGTACCAGCAGAAACGCAGCTTGAAATACTTCAGGAGTTTTCGGTTCTGCAAAATAAAATAAAAGAGGAATATCTACAAAATAATTAACATTAAGTTTTTACCATCTATTTTGTCCTCCAATATAACAGTTTCTGATCCTGCTACCGGGCTTGCACAACTGGATTCCAAATTTATGTGTTCTACAATGTTATAATTATCATTAGTAATATAATATAACAAATTTAAAGTCGGGCGCTCGATGTACGAGAAATATGGACCCACGCTTTTTTCACAATAATACTAGTATTTTCCATTTATTATTGTTTTAAGCTTATTTGAATAAAAGCGTGTTAAAAAAAATATTTTTTAGTTTGATATGCTCTAAAAGCGTGTTTTTTAGTTTTTTAAACTATATTTTTTACGTTTTAGTTCGAATAATTATTAAAAAAAAATTGTAAGTTGAAATTGCTGAAAAAAAAATTTTTTTTTCTGCCGTGCGGATTAGAACGCACGATCAGTGAGTCTGGCAATCGAAAACCCGCGCCTTAGACCGCTCGGCCAACGAACGAACTTGACTTGGAATATACTGCCAGTAATAAGCCACTTGATTCCAAAGGAGAGTTACAAACATACATACATACTGTAATGTTAATTTCAAATATGTTTATTTATTACATAACTGTCATTTTGACATGAGCTACACGTTGTCTTGTCAATGGTAATGTAAATTTATTTTAAACCCTACGTTGCATATGATGAATTTAGTTTAATTTTTACTTTATATCTGGCTAGCTAGATTTATTGTTGATGAAATATCATTATTAGATATGCTTTATTATATCTTTAATATTATATACTTGATAATAAATAATTTACTGTTATATATGTTTACCTTTTATTTCAACTCTTACCTCAGGATTAGTAGCAGGTTCATTTACGTTTTCAGTAACCTTCATAACAGAATATTGAAATTGTTAACATAGAAAGTAATTTAGCATATCGATTATTACAGATAGAGAAAGGTAGACAACACATAATACATTTATTTTAAATGAAGAAAAATATTAACAGTATTAACATTAACTACGATTCCTATGGGAAAATAGGTTAAATATATGTCTAATTCATTCATACTCAACACTCATACTTGCCTAGGATGACTATAAAACTTAAAATTAATGACAAAAATTAAAAAAAAAAATTAAGTTGGCAATATGTAAATGGCAAAAATGTCTATTTGCAATCACAGGTCATTGGCATGATCGTGAACCTCCAAATATTTTGGCTTTTTATAATTGTACAAATGGAATACAACTTATTAAAAGTGAAGAATAATTATGCCAATAATTTAAAGTAATTTAACTAATTAATTTTGTACCTTTTAAGAAGAAGTTCAAACTCACAGTTATAAATCACTTTGTTGTTCCTTTCGATTTGTAGGTTAAAAATCCATGATTCTGGAATTATTCTTGAGATTAACTTAAGGAACTTCAAGAATATCTCAAACTGTTTCAAAAGACACCTCCAATCGTCCAATTCTCCGGCTTGTCTTCATGACGTCACATGTATGTTATAATTTTCACTCTTATTATGTAAATTTTACATTTTTGAATCGTTATTCTAGGTTTTAGATTAATATTCACTATCACTATAACAATTTTAAATTGTACTACCTTTCTGTAATAAGTTTTACATTAATATTTCTTTCTTTTTAGAGAAACGAAATTTGCGTGGCACCTTCAACAAAAATTCTTGCCAAACTCCTCTATACTACCTTTTGTTTTATAAACAGAAACAAAAGAAACATTGGATCCAACGGCTTGAAATTATGTTTAACCAATCAGAACAAAAGTCTTCTGATTCTTTTATATTTAATTGATTCTTTAATGGTAAGTGAGTTTATTTTAAATATTCATTAAATAATTTTTCGAACAATTTCTTTTAAATTTTGACAACAGTTATTTTCATGTCTGTGTTGTCAATTTTAAGTAATTTGAATTTTTATGTAACATAATTTTAGGTTGGTACCTTGTTAGTTTATTTTTTAAGATTTAACAACCTTTTTGATATACAGGGTGTTAAAATTTTATCATCCATTTTTTTTTAAATTTTGTGTTGAATCTGTATTTATTTATTATAATTAATTACATTTTTAGATTATGATGATGTTCATATGCCAAGGATTACTGGAATATTGTCTGCTGTTAATATTTTGTTGCCTGAAATGAAATTATAGCACCCTTTTGTTGCATTTACTTTAAAATAAAAGGTCAGTTTCCTTTTTCTTTACATATATAACCATAGATTTATTTATTATATTGGCTTCGCTATAGCCTTAATAAATATTTTAAAGTTTTCGAGAGATAATTGTGTCATGGTTTCATTGTATCATGCTCACATTTTCTTTACATTACAATACATACATACATACATACATACATACATACATACATACATACATACATACATACATACATACATACATACATACATACATACATACATACATACATACATACATACATACATACATACATACATACATACATACATACATACATACATACATACATACATACATACATACATACATACATACATACATACATACAGGTGAAGCTAATATAAGCGTGTTAAAAAGCATTTCTATTACCTATTTGGATAATTTTAGAAAATTCAAATAACAGAAATGTCAATTTCATACCTTTTTCGTCTTTGGGAAAATTAAAAAGGCTGTATTTCGAATTATTTCCATAATTATTTGTGCAACCAACAGCTGCATATCCCGAAAAACCTTTTCCCATTTCACGAACAAAAATAACCTAAATATAGGGAAAGATATCAAATATTTTTTTTTGTAATGCAGCTCTGCTCAATTAGACTGTTTATCTATCCACTGGCATCGACGGAATGCCTGGCTCGCTTAATTCAGTTAAGCATCCGCGGAGAGGGGCATTTTTATTTCGAGCGTGGAAAAAATAGGCGAGTGTCCTAGCTGTAATATTCTTTAAGCTGTGCCATAACGTGGGTTTTATTCTGGCCAGAACGCCCATCACTAAATATCACCAGGTGTTCATGCACTATATCCTTATGATTCAGGTAATGCAGGAGCATGAAAGTAACATCATTACTGCCTTTTTTGTTATATCTTTGGTGTAGACAAACATAGAAGCAGAATCTTTTTCCAGCCAGGTCGTGAATTCCAAAAACATAATATTATAGCTGACTTTTAAAAAATACATCATTGGTTCTTATGTGTGGCAGAGGAAGATATTGTTGGCAGCCAAATGATATAGCTATCCAATTCCTGCTCTAGCTTCTGCTCATGAAAATGCACAAAATGTGTCTGAATGAAGTGAAAGTCAACTTTTCATATCTGATATACTCCAGTATAAAGAACGAGTTCAATATTTCGTTTGATATTCCAAGGACGACACATTCGCTAAGTGCAACGAACTGAGTTTGAAAATAGAATGTACTAAGGATGTGACAAGAAAAAATGAGCTTCTAGTTGAGAAAAATCTTCACTTGCGAAAGGCCGAAAAGTTTACCCAGTTGAAAAGACATTATATACGCACAATCCAAAGAAAAATCCCGTATGGCCTAAGGAGAATACTGCTATATCGAGGCGGTGCACCTGTTGTTGGATCCAACTAAAAAGAAGATGAAACACATCATACCATTGCCCGGCGTGCGTGAGAACACCATACCTATACATTGGCGATTGTTTTGAAAAATTTCACAAGAGTAAATAAAATATAATTATTTTCATGTTATTTTTACAAAAATAAACGAAATATAGTTAGATCTTCTCGTTTTCTGTTCCCAAATTCAGTGATTTCTTTTATAACTGGTATAAAATAAGCTACTGGAAAAATTAGGGCCAAAAGAGACATGACATCTAAATAAGTCATCAGCACTACGTTACCATTATTTAGACGTCATGGCCATTTTGGCCCTAATTTTTGCAGAAACTAATTTCAGGACAGTTATAAAAGCAATTTCTGAAAGAAATACCTCAGATTTATGTAAACAAGTACGTTAGCACTGGACGTCCTCGTTCTAAATCTGAGTCGCAGCGAACGTGTTAAGTTTGCTTTTCAACAGTCCCCAGCGGAAAGGTGATCCAACAAAAAAAGTTATATATTTGTTGAAGTGTTTCGAAAAAGGTTTGCTTTTTTGGATTTATCTAAGCAGCATGAACTCCAACTAAATTAAGACTATGAGCAGTACAAGAAAAATCGAACATTATCATTCAGTAATACAATTCGAGCCTGAACACCCTTGTACTTACCAGCCATATTCGCGCAATTATCGTATTATTGCCCTCTGATGTTAGTTATATCCAATTTTTCCAGCAACTAGTTTTTCCTCTATTTCTTTTGCAACCCCTTCGCCAGTTTTCTCGTGGGTATTGATAAAATCAATAAAACTCTCTCTAACAGTACACTTCCTGTTAGATTCAATATTAACGTAACGTATTAGTTGAACTAATTGTTCCTGATGCGGCCCACTATCGTGCGCCCGTGGCAAATGCCACCTTTGCCACGCCCTAGCTACGGCTCTGGCTTTGGGTACATGGGAAGGCCGAGTTTCAACGCGGGAACCTAGGTTAGCGCGTTTGACTCAAACCTGTAGTGGGTTGGTCATCTGTTAACCTGGTATCATATCTGTAGTGTATAATTTGTTTCTGCCTTGGTGAGCTTGGCTTAATTAGCCTGTTATTAAGGCCCGATTGTACAATGCGAGTTGAACCTCGGTTTAGCATGAACCTGGTTCTGGGCCGTTGTACAATACTAGTTCAGAGCATAAACTGCGTTCATATATAGGTTCAACAAAGCGGTCATGTTTCCACGCTTAAACCGAGTTCAGACCTATTTTTGAATTTAGTTAGTTGGTAAGACACTACAAAAAAAAATTTTTTGGGTTGGTCCCGTACACAAACCGTACACCATAGGTAGATCAATAGAAAACAAGACAAATACGAATTACTGAATTCCTAATTTATATAAGTTGTTTTATAAAAATGGATGAAATGTTTGAAGATGAGCATTTTTTTAGAATTAGTAAATAACTTACAACAACCAAAAAGGCAACTACAAATATATAGACCAAGGGACAATCATTTTATTAAGTGGAACAATACTGAAATTGTACAAAAATTTGTGAATTAAATTCACTTTGAATTTTTATCCAGCACTCATTCTTCTTGCGCGTTACATTTACATCCGTTTTTTTATTTTCTAAAATGTCTTTATATTTTTTCGTTAGTTTCTCTAGTAAACCTGCTTCGTCATACATGAAGTTTGGCGTTCTTTTTGATTGCACATTCATATTTTCCATATTATCAGTCACGAGGAAAAACTACGTATAACCTCTAAAAATAATTTTAGAGCAGAAATGCCAAAAATGGCATTTTATATAACTCCTTTATTTTCTAATAAGAGAAACAAAGATACCATACGTATTTAGTAAAATTGAAATCTGGCAACCCTGAACAATGAAGTTTATCTAAACCGACGTTGAGCGGGGTATGTATAATTCGTAGCAATTTTTAAGGTAAGTTCAACCATTTACCGAGTTCACCTGAACCTAGGTTTTAGCTTGCTTTGTACAATCGGGCCTTAGGGTACCTGGGTTACCTTAACCCCTTTGCTTTAGTATATGCTTATGTATTTGGTTTTATTTGATATTTATTTATATATTTCATAGTTCTGGTATCTCAACAATTTTTAAGTTTTGTTTCTTGTTATTGCTTGCACAAGTGCAAGCAGGCAAGAAAAACTTGGAAATGATAGTTCTGTTTTAACGCTATTACATAGCGTTAATAGACAAGTCTTTGAATACGCTTTTGTGTGTATCTGTTCTAAAAATTTTGCTTCTCGACTTAGCATGTACAGTACATTTAATATTTTTGTCGCGAAACCGGATCTGGCTCGCTTCAGGTTTATTGAGCTTTTATTGCTCATTTCGATTTGTTACTCAGGCTACTCTATATTGTCGGGTTCAAAGTCTGCAAGGACTGCTGAATTTGGGGCCAATTGCATTATTATATCGGCAGGATTTAAAGGAAACCGGTCAGTTATGATGCACGCAGCCTGTCTGTTTCGATTGAAATCGGTACAATACAATATCCTGTGTATTGGCGAATCCTCGGTTGAGCATGTAGCACAATCCGATGACAGCCTTACCTATGCGGTGTAGGTGTAGTAGTTTAGAGTTGCCGTGCCCCGAAAACACGTGTACCGCCTTCCTAGGTAGTGGTTTACTGTTTGTTTTAAGCCAAGCATTTATGTTTGGGAAGAATAGGTTCGTAAACCTACCCTTTGAAGAGTTTTCCCACTTAGTTTGCCACAGCTGAACCATTTTGTCTATCATATTAGTTTTAAGATCCTTCCAATATCTATAATTGCCTACTAATATTTCAAATCCCATAAATTATGCTCTGCCAGTTTGCTTTAGTTCCTTTAAAGCTTTTTCGTGTTTTAAGTGAATGTGTAATGGTGGGAACTTTAGTGCGCACACTGTCTCGCATGGGGTTGAACTATATGCACCTATTATAGTTCCTAGGCAAGTTGCCTGCAATGTCCTGAGTTTCCTCTTATTTGCCACTTGGCTTACTGTGTCCCCACAGTTGTATCCCGTAGGATAATATTGGTATTATTACCAAATCCTGTCTGCTGTCTCCGCCTATTACAATGGCTAGGTCGTCAGCATACGAGGTGACTCTACTCTTAACGGGCCAGGCCCGCCGCAACACTGTGTCCATGGAAAAGTTCCAAAATGTAGGACTCAGCACGGATCCTTAGGGGCAACCCTTCGTCGACGGATTTTCAACTGTTGTGTAATTTGTAGAGTATTCTACTGATCTGCCTCTTAAGTAATTTTGGCTAATTCTTAGGACGTCACTAGAGATGTCCCTGTTCTCTAGTTCAATTATTAGTGAAGGCCACCAAATGTTTCAAAGGCGCCAGATATGTCTATGTATACTGCCATTGAGTGTGTGTAAACACTCCCTATATTGCTAGATATTACAGCGAGAGCATCGACAGTAGATCGCCCCTTTCGAAATCCGTACTGTGAATCTGAAAATATGTTCGCTTCTGGTAGTTCAGTGTGTATCTGATCTAATATAATTTTGCCTAGTTCTGACAGTAGGCTTATAGGTCTGTAGAATTTAGGACCCGTTGGATCTTTGTTCGGGCTTTTTAGTATCGCGACTAACCTGCCCGTCTTCCATGCTTTGGGAGAATATCCGAGCCTGAAGCACGCCTGATACAGCTTTAACAATTGTTCGTGTATATGTTTAAATGAAAGGGCAATTATTTTAACATGAATTTGGTCTTTACCAGGGGCCCTGTAGGGGCTTATTCTTGTGACAGCATCCACCAATGCGTCTTCAGATATCTTTACTAGGACGAATTCATTGCCTGTGGCTGCAGTTGCCTGTTGCCTGATCTCTGTGTGCATTGGCAGATCATCATCAGGGTTGTCGTCCGGCATTAGCTTTTCGAGGATTTCGGTTAATGTGTTTTCTTGGGCAAGCGTGGATGTTCCATCCCTTTTTATTACGCTATGCTGTATGTTGTTTAGCTTTAACTTATCGGCTGCTAATTTGTAGTCGACACCCCAAGGATTATCCGCCAATTGTTCTAGAAAGTTTCGCCATGAAGTTTCTTTAGAGATTTTCATTTGATTTTTGTATATGCTCAATCGTCTTCGATATTCCCCGTGGCCCAGAGTCAGTCACCATTTCGCCTTCTAAGCTGTTGGTAGACTCTTCTTGCACGGTTTACTTGGGTCTTTTGAACGCTTAATTGATCATTCCACTATGGAGTGATTTTTCCGTTTGATTTAGAAATTTTACATGATCTTGATGTGACAACAAGTAAACCTTGGGTAAGTTTTCGAATGAGTTGTCTATGTTTAAAGCACTGTCTACTGGGTAAATTTCCAGTTCGGTGTTTAGTTCAATCGAAGCATCTTCGAGAGCTCTCAGGTCTATATTGCGAATGCAGTATTTGTTTTCTGTGGCTATGTTAACATCTGATGTGTCGACTTCGAATTGAATTGGCATGTGGTCAATGCTTTTTTCATTTGACAAGACTTTCAAATTGTTTATTCGATTTATAAGTTGACCTACGCAACTTTCATGTCAATATTATCTTCGTCATTTTCAGTAGAGAATGTGTATGGTTGCCCTGCTTGATTCATGATAAATAGATCATTTGCGCTTATGAAGTCTTCTTCCGCATTTGTTCTTTTTAAGTGCCAAGCTGCAGACTTGCTATTAACATCCCCTGTTAGGATAATAGGAGTGTTTCTGTATTCATTTTGCTACCTACTTTCTGTGCCTAATCACCTGAGGTAGGATTTATATTAATACAAATCCACATCCAACAATCAAACTCCAAATAGCCAAACTATAAGCATCTTCTCTACGAAGGCCTTCAGGCGGCTACAAATTGAGTATGCTCCTATTATAATATAAACGTTACCTTACCATAGGTCTTATTAACCAACCTGACTATGTAATCGAACAGACAATTAGTAAGTGGGGTTAAATAACAAGAAAAGTTCAATTTATATACCCAAGTTTTAATAATATAAATTATTGTGTTGACATAGGGGGTCAACTTCGTTCACACTTCGAAATATAACAGTATTTAACAACTAAATGCTTTAGTACATTAACGATTAGATTCCCCAACTATTAACAATAATCCAGTATCACTGGGAGTAATATTCACAACTAAACGCTATATTAGTCTTAAAAAAATATTTAAATGGGACTAGGGGGTAATCTTAAAATGTAACATATGATGTGTGTACTGCCTTTATCAAAATAAATAAATAACACTGATCTATTTACGGTCGCTAGGGGTAAAAACAAGTAAAACTTATTAAAAATATTAGTTACCCATAAGTAATATACCCCACGAAGAGCTCTTGGTGACGTTTTCGGGTTTATTAAAATGTACTATAATTATACACTCCGAAACCTCGTTACATTAGGTTTAGATAAAGTTATATACTAATAACCCCCCAATAAAATAGATTAAATAGTAATATAGTAATATAAAAATAAGTAAGCAAAAACTTGCGGTAAACCGTGACTTCTGTCCAGCTGGAAAAACTTTAGTAGACGGTTGATGTCCTACTATTTCTGCTTCGTTAACAGCATACAAATCAAACTGCCTGTCATAAAGGTTGCTAGCCTGTCACATGAATACTAGCTGGTCACAAGAATACTAGCTGGTCACAAGAAATTCTAGCCAGTCACAAGAAGTATAGGCCCGTCACAGGGAGTGTTGGCCCTTCACAAGGACTATTGGCCCGTACCAAGAACCCTAAAGAAAACGTGTAAAATAAAACACAGCAATAACTATTTATCCCTGGTTAATAAAGTTAAAATTAGATAACCAGGTACCTACAAAGCCTTCTCGTGAAGCGAGGTCTAGAAATAGGTAATAACTACTCAACATTTACTAGTTAAATTAAGTTCGGCTTATTAATTTATGTAGAATCTTCAGATTTACGAAGCAAAAAGATAGACGGCTCGTGAAGCGAGTTCTACCCAACAATTACATTTAATAGGCAAATTG
This sequence comes from Psylliodes chrysocephalus, assembly GCA_927349885.1. Taxonomy (NCBI): domain Eukaryota; kingdom Metazoa; phylum Arthropoda; class Insecta; order Coleoptera; family Chrysomelidae; genus Psylliodes; species Psylliodes chrysocephalus. Next base: position 58,410,872 of record OV651820.1, read on the forward strand.
CACCCTTAGACTTCAAAATACTACCCCTAACTAAAATAAAACTATATTTACCCCTTTAACAGCAGAAGGAGGAAGACGAACACCAAATCACCAATTTCGTGAACAGCTTATTCAGCCATTTGTGACAGGCTCCTGGTTCACCTACAGTGAATCAGCGAGTCTGTGGCGCTACGAATGTAATTCCCGAATAAGGGTTGCTCAGGCGCCAGTTTTGATATCGCAGTTTGCTCTGCGACCCTGTGGTACACCAGAGTGTACTCAAGGTGAACTCAGTGGAGGTAAAAATAATTCCAGGCGGTCACTGCTAGGTTGCCACTATAGTAGAATAAATAAAAATAAAACACTTATCTCCATTACACCTCGTACCCTACGGTACCCAGAAAGATAACGGTTAAGAACCAGCAATAAGAGAAACACAGGAACAGGGAATAAAATATATATTTACAAAAAAAAATACACCTGTAATTATATATGTACGGCTTCCTCCATTCGGAAAATCTATTATTTAAAAATAAATTATTAAAACTGAAAAGTATTTAAATATTGACGGATCCCTATATCCGGAAAATTAAATAAAAATGAATTATTAAAGTTGAAAATTATTTAAATATTGACGGATCCCTATATCCGGAAAATTTAATAAATAAATTATTAAAGTTGAAAATTATTTAAATATTGACGGATCTCTATATTCGGAAAATTTAATAAATAAATTATTAAAGTTGAAAATTATTTAAATATTGGCAGATTCCTATATTCGGGAAATTTAATAAAAATAAATTAATATTATTGAAAATTATTTAAATATTTACGGTTTATTAGCTTAGGAGGCTAATCGGACTGGGAATCGTGAAATGCCCAGTATACGGAAAATGTATGAAAATAAATTATTATTATTGAAAACAATTTAAATATGACGGTAATCAAATGCAAATAAAAAGTGAACTTAAAATTATCGGAGACCCCTGGTATCTTAATACCCAAGCGATGGAAACGCAAAATTCTCGCCTATTGATAAATAAGGTTTATTACACGGTGTTTTGGACGGTGACCACGACGGTCGTAGAAAATAATATTTTTGAATTTTGCCCAGAGTCTAACGAGAGCGTATGTGTGAATTTAATTTTACAGAACCCGTCTGACTTCATTCAATAACTAATCGTGGACAGGAGAAACGGAATGATTCAAATACAATTGATTGAATAAATAAAAGAAAATAAATTTTACACGAAGTGAGGCGCGGAAATTAGTTTAAACGTTGTTTTTTTTTCTTTTTGGGAAATTAGATACGTCGTCAGAAGAGAGCACTCTAGTCCGAGGATAGATCGAACCTCCAAAAAAAAAAAAAATAAAACAACAAATAAAAAAAATGAAACAGGTCGAACCTCTCACTTGGATGTTAACTGGGCGGTTTTTAAAGGAAATTGGATGTAGTCATTGACTGAGAGAGCACTCGGAGTCTAGTCTATATCCAACCTCAAATAAAAAATTGCCAACGGCTTCCCACTGAGGGATGAAATAATAAATCCTAGGTATGAATCAAAATTCTTGATTTGTGACACGGGTGTCCCAACTAATTATATGAAAGCCAATGTATAAAAAAATAATATACGGTTCCTACCTTAACAAATCCAACGGGTTAACGAATTATGTATTTAAGATCACGGCACTACACGGCGTCGTCACTATAATTTTTAGAAAGATCAGTACTTCTCGCGTATCGGGAGTCAAGAGGCGGCATTTTTAGCTTTCCATCAATTTATGCTTTTTCGGTAAAGAAAGATGGAAGACTCGTACGACAAAGTGGGGATACCACTACTACAACCGGCTGTTTACAATTTAAAGATAAAAAAATGCCCTTATAGTCCTTGACAAATAAAAGGTAGATAATCCATACGAAATCGACTCTAAAAATACCTATTCGGATTTCGGCAAATATAAGAATATTTTAATCTAATTGTTAAAAAACGGTAATTACTGGGAAACAGAAATACAGGGGAACTTCTACATGTTCTCAGGCGGAAATTAATTGAAATACACATTTTTAAGATGAATTAAAAATAAAATATGTGTGGGCTCCGAAATAGAAGACAAATAGCCTTACAAAAATAATTACTACGTCGTAATTTAAATGCTAAACAAAAAAAACTCACCTATGAGATTCAACACGTGGTTAAATATGTCCTCCTAAAAGAGCTCTTACAACAGGTGGTCACCAAAAATACAACCAAATCACACTGTTGTAACTTTAAACAAAAGGTTGTTTTGCAATATACCAATTATGAATTGAAACGAGTTCCAATAAATTTCGAATCTACCTTTCTATCCACGTGTCAAATGAATCTTCAAATTCCAAGAAGAGGGAAGCCCACGTCACCTCCAAAAACAATAATACCAACATACCTTAGTGACAAATAAATGTCCCCTCAGCGCCCTCTATTACGAAATAAATTCTTGACAGAAAGGGCCAAAATTACCAAACAAAGCCTTTAAAACGAAATAAATAGAGGTCCTATCTACCCCAAACTGATAATGTACCCACAATTAACGTCAGGGCGGAAACGCTAGACCGACATCTTGAATACAGGGCAGTTACCCACTCGCCCAGAGCGTCGCAGAAAAACCTACATCTATGGAAAAAGGCCCGCCAAGAAACGCCTTCGACACTCAGCTGATAGAAATCCAGTTGCATGTCGATTCAAAAGCACAGTGGTTTAAATGCGGGTATAGAAGGAGCCATTTAATAATTACTGAACACGGACAAAAACAAGCGTATTCCTATTTTAATGAAAAACCGCTATAAGGCCAAATCTAAACGTTACAATTTATTGCATTTTGTATGCTGTCTTTGTATTCTGCGAGGTCTTGATCCCACGGCATGTAAGCACTTATCAGGAGAAATTTAAGTGTTCCATATTGCAACATACACACCACCACATACACACCACCACATACACACCACCACATACACACCACCACATACACACCACCACATACCTGCTTGATAGTTGAGAATTGAAGGTTACATCATTAGCGATGCATATCGCAGCCAGAGGATTTTGTTCATTTTTATGCGCACACTTGAACGCTGCATACCCTGTTATTTTGAATCTGCCATCTCTGTGATAGGTATATGGCTCTTGCAAGCAGATTACGTCCGCAGACAGATTATCTGCAAGTGTTTTAGTTTTTTTATGGTTGCCAGCCTAGAATTGTGTGTTTGCCTGCACAATAGTTAACTTATTGTTTACCATAATCTATGTTAGAGATTAAATCTTGCGTCCTCTTCGCAAGCATTTGACACTTTGTTGATCTGGCTTCATGCTGAAAGTCTCGCATCTTGGCAGCTTGGCAATTTACACAAATGGGCATTCTTTCTTGGTTTTTACAATCTTTGGTTTCATGGACTTCGCCGCAGCGGCCACAGGCTGTGGTGTCCAAATTTTTGGGACTTATAGCATCTTAGTATTCTGATGTGGTCTCTAACTATGCAAGATGACCATCCTAAGTACACTCTATCTTTTTCAAGAAGTTTGTTCCTGATTTCTGGTATAACTTCAATTATCCAGTGGTTACAGTGTTTGTCTCTAGGACCAAACTTGTGCTTAACCGTTATGTCGCCATCATTTACATTTAATAGAGCGTCATAAAGTTCATCTCTGAGAGTGTCTTCTGTATAGTTATTTGGGACGCAGTTCTATTGGCACTGTGTAATGGTATTGCTTTAGTCTAGTTGATATTGGATCAGAAGGGCGTCATATTGATTGTGATATATTTAGGAACAGCTCTATAGGCCAAATGAGTTTGGACAATAAAATTTGTTACCCACGCGCGCAAAATTTTTCACAAATTAGTCGAGTTGGAAGCAATGTGTATGGGAAAAATGCGGATGATTTGAGAAATATGTTAACTTCTCATTTTTTGTTTGATGGTGCAGTTTTTTTTTCAGTGGGATAAATAATAAATTGTTGAACAATTTTTGAAATTGTAAACAAAAAATATATAATTAAAAAATGTTTTATTCAAAAAGCCAAAAATACATTATTAAATAAAATCCTTTGCGCCTTCATACACTTTACTCAGTAGTTGGATTTCCATTAAGGTCGTCTCCTTCAATGGCATCTTCATCAGTAGTTCCGATATTGTAATGTGCACCAGATTAATTGAAGAATGTGTAGCAGTTGAAGGCACCGTTACTGGAGCATTTACCCGATTTAATGACTCGATAATTGCTAACTCAACTTTTTCGTTTTTATCCGGTGTAGCACTTGTATTACCACTGCACAAAGGAAATATATTAAGCCAATCTGTAGCTTCCAATTATACATGAGGGATTCATTTTTGACTTTCGTCACTTTTGTGCGATACTTTATAGTATTACTCAAAAATGACATCAGATCATAAAAATCCCATTTCTTTTTCTTTTTTTTTTCTAACTCTTAGGGCATAACTTTCCAGTTCTCCCTTAACCCGGACATATATGTCTCTTAAATTTCTTAATTTCTTCATTAACACAACAATAAAGTACTTCTCTTGCCCTCTAAATGCTTCGTAAATTTCGAGCCACCGATTTTCCCTAATTGTTCTGTTTCTGTCTTTTAATGGCAAACGATAATCCCATAGTGGAGGTTTAGTCATCACTTGTCCAATTAGAAAAATTTTCAGGAACTTCTTCATTATCATTCTAAAAATAAAGTAGCATAAATTACAAAACTATAATACATGGGTTTATAAGATTCATAACTTTTTTATTGGTCTGCTATTTTACTTACTTGCGACTCCTCATCTTCACCATTATTTGTTCCTTCAAAATAATCATTCGTCCAACACAAATTCATTATCCATTTTTTCCAAAAATAAACAAAATTAACACAATATATTTCTCTAATAAGATTCTATTTCTTCCAACAAACACTAAAAAGAGCAAAATAAAGAAAATCTGAAAGTGCAAAAATTATGACTATTGACATGTTTTTACTGTCAATTGTCATCAAAGTTACTAGAAAATGTACGACTGGTATCACGGATTTCGGATATGTGAAGAATGGCAATTTTATTTCTCCGAAAAATAATACGATCCCGAATCGGATACCAGATCTATGGAAATGCAACTTTACGTCGAATAAGTCTAAAAATAAGTTACTTAGGGCCATCTATACTTTTTTAATAAACAGGTAGATCTGATTATCAAAATTTTATTGTTTAATTATTCTAATAGAAATTGTGAATTTAATATATCGTAAATCGCAACTCGACATCCGAAAGGTTAGAATTATCTGAAATAAGTTTTTAAATAATTTGAAAATTCGAAAAAAAAAAAACTTCAAAAATCCTCCTACGAATTATTAAGACCATCTCCGGACAAAGGAAATGGATGCGTCCAAATGGATTTTGGTCATATGTCACCATGAAGTTGTTAAATGAAAGAAAGGAGCAGTTTGTTTTGCTAAGTCTATGTACAGCTGGATGAATACCTAAGTTAAATTTGTAGATGAAATCATTAAGCACTACTCTATTTCTAGCGTATGCTGGCCCAACAACTGTAACACGTATTAACTGTTATTCTTATACTTTTATTTAACTGAACTTATCAAACATACAATTAATATATTTTTATTAACCTTCTTCACTACAACGTGGCTTGTCTGTTCTAACCTCACACTTCTCGCGCATGCACGTTGACCTGCCTTCCGTGTGTGATGGTGGTTGCATAGTTTAGGGGGCCCGCACAACAATATTTAAATTTGTGAATTCATAAAAGCGTAACAGTTCATCAACAATTGGTTGATAGCCACTAAAGCAGTCTGCATTTCCAATGAAGGTAATTATATGGTCTGAAGTCGTAAATTTTTTGCTTAACAATTTAACGGTGGTTACTATATCAGTTAAACACATATTTCTTCTGTACTGAAAGTTAATATCTAATTGGATTTAGAAAAAGTTTTGAAAAGTAACCCAGAGCCCTTAGCGCAATCTTGGTCGCCAACTACTAGAAGCTGAGGTTTTCTTTTGTAGGTTTCCGGGGTATTTGGTGGAAAAGAAAGTGAATCAGCGTTATCACTAAGTAAATAATAGATTCACTGGCGATAGTACGGGCTGTTGTTAGCGAACTACGATTTTGATTAAGTTCACTAAAAAGATTACAGTTTTCAGCTTCTAAAGTTTCAATTGAAGTTTTCATTTAATTTCTCATTGTTTTTAAACCTTCTAGTGCACTTTCCAGAAATTTTAATTTACATGACATTTCCGTAATTCCCATGTCTAGTTTATTGTTGGATTCTCTTAATTTTTTATTCTCGTCATTAAAATTTGATACTTGTCTCTCATTTTTATTAATTGTTTTTTTTTTACCTTTGTAGCAAGATCAATCCTTTCATCCTGGTTAACCCTTTCGCTGCTGAAAATTACCGAAGAGTTTCAGCAAATGCGGCACTATTTTTTATTCTAAAAATGAAATTGTATATGTGCAATGTATTTATTTAAATTCATCTTCAATGGTATTTTTATCAGTGTTTTTTTGTAAGGCGCTCATGTGCGGCCTCTGCATATTTTAATGAAAGTATAGAAATATGCGGAGAGCGCACTTTTATTTTATAAACTAAAAAATGTACATATCCAAATCTCATAAAGGAATTTACAAGAGGAAAACATTATGTCCTCTGATATTCTTGGAAGCATACTCCTAAGCAAAGTCCTGGTTTGTTTTTGCACGCTACACAATGACAAATAGTATCTGTTCGGTCTTTCTTTATGATACAAATTCGACATTTGTTCTTTAAAGTTTTGCACTTTTCATTAGTGATATCAGTTTTTGTGGGTATATGTTCTACATTTGGTATATGGTTTTGTAATGGGGTTGGTACTTCTGGTAATAGTTTTTCCAAGACTGCCAGTCTAAACTTCTGTGAATGCTAATGGCCATCTGCCGTTTTTTTACCGCTAAAAATATATTTGTTGCCTGTTTTTCCTTTCCACTCGTTAACTGAATATTATTTAAATTTGATTGGTTTGGTCGATATGCAACCCATTTTACGTTGATGTGTATTGTAAATAGTATACCCATTGTGTATATAAGCGCTGAAATGCATTGTGAATAGTATACCCGTTGTGCCTTTAATAATTATTTGCTGGGTTGAATCAGAGATGGGCGCTGTTTTTTATGTATAGAGGTGTTTGATGTCGTGAGTGTTCAAATGGTATTTGAACAATATCTTCTGGGGAATCCTTTCTATCTTTTCTCAGCGTACCGGTACAAAAAGTTTCTTGGCTAAGACTTAGCAAGATCAAAAGAGTTGTAAAAATTATCCATATAAAGTGAGTGTCCGGAGTGTAAGTAATTGCGCATCAGATGAAGGACTACTTTTTGAGTATGATCTTCCCCAAGGATATCATTTGCACCAGTATAAATTATATCTAAAACCGTACCATCCGACTCGATCAACATTTAAATTTTAATTTCATACTTGTGGCGCTTTTTCGGGAGGTAGTTTAAAAACAAGTCTACCCTTCCATAGCACCATCGATTCATCTAATGCTAAGTTCTAACCTGGGTAGTAAATATCTCTCATTTTTTGAGTGAAATAATCCAACACTGACCTCATTTTATACAGTCGATCCCTACCTTCCTGTTGTTGCATGTCTATATTTTCATTAAAATGTAAGCATCTTAAAATAAGTATCCCTACTCATATATTTTCCAAAACATGTCGAAAATAACCGGTGTGTTTTTCAGTAGTCCTGAATATTATTTAGTTTTATTGTTTCAGTATCTAGTGTTAGTCCCAAAAAAAGTACCTAATTTCCTTACCGTGATATCCTTCCATTCCGATATTCTTGACTTTCCTTTTCCACCGCTCGTAGACAGAACTTCCACAGCATATTGATTTGTTTCTCTCAGTATCAATTCACTTTGAGAATCGTTATCCTCAGAGTCATCTTCAATTACATCTAAAATATAACAATACCATTTAAATTAAAGCATATAACTTAATATTTTTGCAACTTACAAACGTCGTCAGTATTTTCATGGTAAACTTTCTCTATCTGAATCGTATAAAAACTCCATCATTTCTTCATCTGCAACAAGATCATCATGATGTTCCGTAGATAGCAAAATAACTGCTTTGCCTTTTTTTAGGGGTATAAGATACCATAGTATGGTCTTTCGTAAAAGCAAATATACTAGAATGTATGGTCCTAAATAATTTGGGTAACAACTCATTTGGGATGTCTGGCTTATTTTTTCGGAGTGTCCCACACAAGGTTAGTCCTTTGTCAGCATGTTTGTTTGCCAGTGATAAACTTGTGAAAAAATTATCTGTGGTTACTCCATATCCAGTGCCAAGGGGTTTTATAAGATCCAAGACCACTCTTTAACCCTGATTTTTCTCTGGTTGGTTATTTATTTTTCCAAGATAAACCTGTAAATTTATACTGTACGCAGTTTCACTATCAGCCATTGCCCAAATTTTTAAGCTATATTTATCGGGCTTACTTTTTATGTAAACACGAAAAGGGCATCTCCCCCTGAATGAAACAAGTTGCTCGTCTATAGTAACATGCGATCCAGGTGAATACGCTTTACTACAATTCTGAACAAAAATATCAAATATCTCTCTAATTGGTGCCAGTTTATCGCTCATTCTTCGCTGAGCTCTAGTAGAATAGTCGTCAAAACGAATAAATACTGTTAGCAACTGGAATCGATTACGTGACATACTTGCAGGAATAATAGGCCTAGCATATTTTTTATTGGTACACCATAACATTTTTTGGGGCTCCTTGGTTGCTTGAAGTGCTCCTTGGATGAGCAGGAGTCTTATGTACGCATGGATCTCCGTAGAATCGGTTGGCTGCCAAGTTCGTTGTGGTTTATGTGGATATTTTTCATTCCATTGTTTTATCACCTACAATAGAAGAACTCTTGCTTTTGTAACGGTGGAATACAGCAAACTACACAAACATTATAAACAAATGAAATAATGAACTTACCTCTTCAGCTTTTCTATTCGTTTGAATTACTATAATTTCCATCATATCGTTTGACAAAAACAGCAAAAATTATTCAATTTCAGTGGTAAAACTTGAACTATACGGGGTGAGACCTTGCTTATTTTTGATTATATTTTTAGTACCTCTGCGTGTCTGAGGATATGGTATTCTCGACCATTGTGTGCCATCTTGAGATTTATAAAATGGATTTCCGACACCTTCTTTCGGTACACTGTCGGTCCCGTCCTGCCCCACAGATGTTTCTTGACGAACTTCACTTTCGCATTGAATAAGATCAGAAACTTCCTCATTTATTTCTGGCTCCCTGTCACTCTCCTCATCTTCAGATAATATCAAGTCAAATTCTTCCATTTCGTCGTCGGACTTTGCATATAAGAGTCGTTCTAACTCCGCGTCATTGATACCTTTCGACATTTTTGATAAGTAAAAGTAACACATGCGACCGTTGGCGATGGTCAAACTGATGTGCGTATAACAAGTACACTATCGAGTCTATTTTTAGAAGCGGCGCGCGCCGTTTTAGAATTCCTTTACGTATAAATGATTGCCTAGGCCACTCCTCAATAGTGGACGCGGATTCCCACGTGGGGTACAAATATACCCCACGCTATTGAAATATTTTTATTCCAAAAACAAAGAAAGAAGAATCTTTTTTGACAAGCATTAATTATTTGCAAAGCTCTTATTGACACAAAATAAAATTGGTAACCAAAAATATGGACTGTCTAAGAAAATATGCAGGAAAAACAATTTATGGGGTACATTTGTACCCCACCCGGGAAGACGAAGGTTAAGATAGTTTTTGAATTTGGCCACCCGTTAAAATGAAAGTTAATTATTGACTGCAAAATTGTATCTGACTTGGTTGCTAATTTAATTGCTTCTAATTTTTTATGAGTGACTGCTAAATTATTTACTAATAAATTTGCATGTATTCTGAGTTCCTCTGTCATTAAATATGAGTCAGAATCATCTGGAGCTTCTACTGGTGCTCGACTTAAAGTATCAGCGATAAAATAATATTTCCCTGGCGTATAATTGACATATAAATCATATAGTTGTAAGTTCAACATCATTCTTTGTAAACGTGCTGGCACTTCGGATAATGGTTTCTTAAAAAGACTAACTAATGGCTTATGATCCGTTTCTACATGAACTTTTCTTCCATAAATATACTGCTTAAACCGACTGCAACCAAATTGTATGGCATACAGCTCTTTTTCAATTTGTGCGATGGCATTAAAGACTTTGAAGCATGAGCTATATGTTTTTTATTTTATAGAATAACGGCACCAACCTCGAATTTTGAACTATCTACTGACAAAGTTAATGGAACATTATTGTGAAAATAAGTTAATACTGGTTTTTGATTTATAATTTGCTTTAAAGACTCAAATTATATTTGATGTTCATCTGACCAATGAAAAGCTATATTTTTCTTTAATAGTAATCTTAAATTTGTAGTACACTCGGCTAAATTATCTATATATTCTCCTAAATAATTAATCATTCCGAGAAATCTTCGAATTTCAGCTAAACAAGTGGGTACAGGGAGTTTGCTTATAGCTTCCACTTTAGTTATTAGTATTGTAACCTCCACAACCGGGGTTACGGTGTACCGGGTTGTCGATCTCAAACTTTCTGCCTTCGGTTTCACTCTATAGTGGAAATGGGAGTGGGTAAATATAAATGATCGAAAATTGAGCGCCAAGCCGTTGTATCTTCTTAGATTCCAAAATAGACCTACCTCTTAAACGGCTAAACTCGCTAAATCAAAGACTACCTTCAAAATACACCGATTTATTTTTTTAAATGAAATCACCCAAATACAAAAAAAGTTTCCATTATGAAAGTTGAGAAAGTAACCTTAAAATTATGAAAGTTAAGAAAATAAACTTAGTTGCGCAAACACGACAAAAATAGGATCACTCAATGTGGCACTTCAAAATACAAATATTATATCACACTATTTTATTAAATAACTTACACTTAAAAAAAAGGATATACCTACTATACCTCGGTTACTAGACCTAGGTTAGCGGATATTATAGACAAAAAATATATGAGTTAGATTTTGGTACCAAACCCTAGCGTTCTCCCAAAAAATAAAAGTCAGTTCCCAAGGAAACAGACGGCGTTGGATATAGAATTAATTTCCGCTTTACAAAAAATATAATCAATAAAATTCAATAGCAAAATAAAACATGAGTGATCGTGCCATGACCCAAATACCTTTAAGCGCATAATTTTGAAAATAAATACCGAAAATTAGATAAATAAAATAAATATTAAGTGTATCAATAAATTAATAAATCGGTGCTGTATATAATTTAAATTAAATAAAACGTCTACAGTCATGAAGACATGAAAGTACCTACCTCTTTTTTTCTTGAAGGGCCAGATTCTACAATATTTTTAACTTCAATCTCTATATTTTCTTGATTTAATAGCTCACTCCTTACTTGAAGATCAATTTGCAAATCAGGATCTAATTCTTCGGTAATTGCTCGGAGTAATACACAAAAATGTAGACATTTTTATGAAAAATATTCATAATATACAAAACGATGCAACTCGTTTCAATAAATAAATAAAATAAATAAATACAAAAATAAATGTTTGGATGGCTGGAAATGTATTGTTCTTTTGAATTTGAAATAGCAATAGCTAATTGGAAAAACAATTCATATAGGTATTCAAGATGAATAAACAATCTTTTGATTCGTTTTAGAAGTGGTAAGTCAAAGCTCAATGTATATCTATATCACCATTTATAATAGTAAAAATGTAATTTTTTAGGTACCTATTCTGTATTCATAGTTCAACAACAATAAGAAAACGTAAACAAAAAAATCAGGGCTCTTGGAAATTAAACAAGTTTAATTGTTTTAACAAAGAGTGCAACTGGAAAATGTAATATTTACTTTTAGGCGGTTTTTTAAATTTTGACTCATGGGTTATGTATTAGGTCTATCATACAAGAATATGTCCAAACATTTGAAATTTCAGCTAGACAGGAGATAATTTTAATACAGAATTCGGCCTTTTAATATACATTTTTTAATTGTCCATAAAAAATATATTTTTGCGATGATGTTTTAAACTTAACCTTTAGATGTCATTCTCAATAATTTTTGCAATATTATACACGATTTCTCTAAAATGGACCATAATAAATTGATTTTTTCATTATTTTCATGGCAGATATGAAAAAATGTTTCAAATAAAATAAGTGGAAAATGTTTATTCTTAATTAATGATCTAAAACACTTTTTGATTAGATGGGTCGTACTCAATATATTTGATAACTTTAAAGGAGTCATATTTTGGCCACATATTATGTTTTTATATTAACATATTATATCTGTATAAAAACATTTTAGAAACAATATTATGAAAGGGATTAGGAAATAAAACTAATATAATAATTTAATATTTTGTTTCATTAAAGATAAATCAAATATTACACATACATAATAATAATAATAATGAGTAGGTATATTAAAAATCAATATATCAAGCAAAAGCTATCAACAAACAAACAAACAAACAAACACCTAATAAACTAAAATAAGTTTAAAGACATACCCCTAATATCTTCGTTAAAGAACTGACACCTCGTATTTACTTATAAATAATCATTTAACACATATGTGGTATCATTTTTTTCAACTGCAATATACTATCTGAACCTAATATGGATAAATGAATAAAATACAGTTTCTGTAATGTATACAAAAATTACATATTTTTTTAGAGAGAATATTAGGTATGTTCCAACACGCGCGAAGACTGTAATATAACCGTTCAAATCATGCGCTGTGTAAAATTTTTGGGTAGAGGGCACGATTTGTAAAGTAATACTACGATTTTCGCGCGTGTTGGAACAAATTCTGCCAAATTAGACATCTTATCTCAATACTCACCAAAACTGATAACAATATAGTACTTTCTAAAAGATGTGAAAGAAATAGGCACAATAAAACTCAATAGTGTATGTACCAAGCTTTTAGATAAAATATTTTTAAATTTACCACATCAATAATATATTTTAAGAGTGTTCTGTTACATTAATAATATCTTTGGGTGTCATTATAAATATTTTCTTAATAAATCTGTAGAGGATATATTTCTTTGATCTTTCAAAATCCTAAAATTTCAATAATATAGGTGTACAAATCATGTTTTATTTAAAATCTTTTCACTGGAAAGTTTGTGTGTTAAATTAATTTGATCCCCTTTCTACAGTTCCAGATGTAATTGCAACAAGTTATGTCTATAGCGAGTTTAAAAATAAATATTACATTTTCCATTTGCACGCTTTGTTAAAACAATTAAACTTGTGCAATTTCTTTGTAATTTCCAAGAGCCCTGAATTTGCGTTTTCTTATTGTTGTTGAACTATGAATACAGAATACCTAAAAAATACATTAATTTTACTATTATAAATGGTGACTAAAAAAGTACCTAATATTGATATACATTGAGCTTTGAATTACCACTTCTAAAACGAATCAAAAGATTATGTTTCTTTATCTTGAATAGGTACCTATATGAATTGTTTTTCCAATGTAGCTATTGATATTTCAAATTCAAAAGAATAAGACATTTGCAGTTATCCAAATATTTATTTTTTATTTATTTATAATGAAACGAGTATAATATTATGGATATTTTTGATAAAAATATGTCTACATTTTTGTTTATTTCATGATGATTTGATAAAAAATAAAAATAGAACAAAAACATCTCAAAACTGTCAAAAGTCAATGTCAAATCCATGTAAAATTTTGCGCATGCTCTGTTTCGAAATATTTCACTTCAAGATTTAGCCGCTCCTCACCTGGACACCCAATAATATGAACCCATCCATATATGTTCATTAATCTGTTTTCGTATTCATTTAACTCTTCACAAATATATATTCACCACCCCCTGTCTGTCTAATTGCTTGCGTATTTTGACGTGCCTTCTTCTTAGTTTTTGATTTCCATTCGTATAGAAACTGAAAGAAATTGAGTTATTGTTAGGTTTTATTTTGTTAACCTGTCTCTGTCAAAAACATTCACTTCAGTTAGATAAGTCAGAGATAGACACTGTTCAATTATAAATTTGTTCATAAAAAATGTTTGACAAACAGATAATTACCGTTTTCCATTGTTTTTTATCCTTTTGAGTCCCATTTTCCACTGTATTTGGAAGAGTCGTAAGCTCGTCCCATTTATTTTCTACCTCCAGTGGATTTAGAGGATGAGTTTTTCCGTATATCAAAATTTTATTTTTTTCTAAAAAGTTGATTACAAGTTCCATTTGAATTTTGCTTGTTTTCTTACTACGAGCCTGTCTCGGAGGCATTTTAGTATTTTTTACTAATGATTTACTACTAAATTACAAATAATAAGAAAAAGAACTGAACAAACAAATTATTAAAATAGTTAAAGTCAACATAAGATTTCCAACCAAATACTTCTTTTATATATATATAAAACATCAAAAACACTTGATTTACAGTGTTGTCAGCTCTAAAATGCTTAATTTACATTACAGTCATAACAATGTTGCTAAGACCAAAACTAATAACAAATATTGCTATATCGGTCAAAACAGAATATGAATTTAAACATCCATATTGTTATAACTTAATAGGTGTAACAATATGGTTACATTAGCAAGTTTTATAGCAAGATTTAACAGAATGAACCCGAATAGCTTGTTGAATTGTCATAATCAAATTCGTTATAAAGTCGCCTAAAGGTTTCAAAACAATTTCTGCAAGATCTTACTAAACATGCTACATCATGTTGTTCATTGCAACCAAGATAAGTTAGAAGTTGCTGCGTTGTAGAAACATTTATAACTTTTAAAAATCTTAGTTTTTGAACTATAAACGAAGTATTTGCACATACTTTGCATAGACAGGTGTCTCGCCTATTAATGTTGGGATGTCTAATCCAAGAAGGTCTTAACCTGCAGCTTCTTTAACGATGCATTTAAATAGCGAATTTATTTTTTTCTCCCAGTGTCTTTTTTCCGGGAGCTAATTTGGAGTTTTCATCCCTTTCTAAGAACCTCTATTTCTTTTTTTTAACGATAAATTGTTGAGTTGACATCATTTTTATATTTTACTCTTTGGCGTCTCTCGCCAATTTTTTTTGTATATTTTATCATTTTGTATTTTTTAACACCTTTCCTTTTTTTGCATGTTCTTATTTTCTGTTTTTCTTACTGTGTATTTTCGTGTATAATTAATTTTCATCTGCTTGCAAATTGCCTCGGAAAATAATAATTCTCTGATTTTTTGAAGATATCTTGTTGGCGCTGATTTTCGGACTATCACTTTTATTTGAGTTGTTAGAAGTATTTAAACCAGTTTTTAACGTATTAACCTAAAATAACGTTGTTTAAAGCGATTTGCTTTACTACTAGACATTTTTTAAGTTTTATTAAAGCCTTGTTCAGGTTTATATTAGCTGCAGATTTATCTTTTCGAACTATAGATCTCCCAGCAGTCCGACGGCCGTCTATTTGCTCCTCGCATTGTTTCTTCTCTTCCCTTTCCTTTTTTGTTTTCTCATAATGCTTCTTAAAATTTTCTCTCCATAATTCTCTCCATACAAAAAAAAGTATTCCACGCTTAATGCTGGAAATAATCGGACAAATTCAATGTCTTGTTAAGATATGGTAAGTTTATACTATGAACTAATTAGCTTGATAAAAATTTACAACTAAATCTATATGTACAAATTCGAGTAGCCTAATATTTCTCAAAATATATATCACTCGGTTTCAGGTTTAAATGTCCAATACCACAGTCCGGAATTCCGATTAATAAAGCATAGAATGGTTACCTTGTATAGCAAGTTAGGGGATGAGACTAGGTATACCTCCGGTATGAGACCAGTCGATGATTCTCCGTGGCTAGTGTCTGGATCGATCGCAAGGGGTTGAGACTAGGGACGTGTGAGACCAGTCAGTGATTCCCCATGGGTGGTCTGGATGAAGATGTCTGCGATGGTGACGTTTACAGAGGAATATAACGTCGGAAGTTACGTGCAATTTGGAGAAATAAGAGGAGACATAAAATATAGAAAAAGAAAAGGAGAAAAAGGCCTGAAAGAGAGAGAAACGTAAGTATCTTTATATATCATTAATAATAAGTTTTTATTTGAAGTACCTTTGATGGGGTGTGGCCTCTAAGAGTAATAAATTTGCTCAGGGTCTCCTGATCAAAAGTTTTTGGTAGTTTTTCACTTCGCGAGACTAAATCCAACCCTTGGTTGATGAATTTCTATTTAACAGAACAATTCGCAATCTCTTGAATCGAAGAACTTTTGGAAAAATCCACAAAAATGTTGACACTTGTTCTTGACGAAAGATCTCACAAGAAGAACAAAATGGCATATTCCCTTTTGATAAGACCCTCCAAATTATTAAATAGTTTGTTAGTTTATAAGTTCTAATACTTGAAAAGAGATGAACTTATGTCTAATCTAGTTGGTAGACAAAGACAAAACATTTTAATTAAAAGTCTAGTTCTAGTACATTTCTTAGAACTGGTAGATGAATGAATGAATGAATGATTACTTAATTCATTCTAATTGTCATTCATTAAAATCGACTTTTGTGACTTATGACATGTAGATATTATGAAAATGTAAACAAAACTAATTCAATAATTTGTTACCTTTCGAAATGATTTTAAGTTGTTTTGAAATGTAATAAATAGTAAAAATTGTTTATTATTAAGATACTTATGTCCTCTTTCCTTCTAGATAAATTCTACATGGATTCCCAATTTGAAATCTACATGGATTCTCAAGTTTGAAATAGTAAGGAAATTTTAATGGAAGTAAACAAATGATAAAATATAAAATAATTCAGTAAATTTATTGTAAGTAGCATTTATTTTAGGTTTTAGAAATGCAGTTTATGTTAAATGAGTCCTAAATATATCCTAAAAATCCTACAATTTCTTTTATCCTGTAACAATTTTTAGGTATCGTCAGGCAGTTAGGTACTATTTATAATTATACAAAAAAATTATTATACAGTGAAAATTAAATATTTACTTCATGAAACTGAATATAACAGTTTTTTGTATTACCTCATGAGAAAACATTACAGGTTTTACACTTTGAGTGTTGTCTGAACTGAATATGTTATCACATATACTTGACAACTGCCCCTTGATTTTAACATATATTGATCAATGGATACCCCTGTTTGTAAGACGGATATCAGATGATACGGAAAAGTTGGTCTTTCTTCTTCATCAAACCCAATGCAACTGAACGGCGAAATTCTTTTTATTGGAGCATTAGATTATAAAAACATTCACAAAACACATCTAACATTCTCTAAAATAATTTATGCCACCACTTCTTTGACCTTCGATCCATAGGTACAAATTGATCAACGTGATGAACTCCGCCCATAAATTTATTTACTGCAGTTGGACAAGGTATTTCTACTAAAGTGCCGTCCTTCTGTTTTTGTTTTACGGTGGTTGTTTCGCTACCATGATAGTTTGAAATTAAAGTCACTGTTTTATTGTCCTCCCACTTGAAGAACCCCTAATGTGCGATGAAGTAAATCGATAATCGTAGTCCCCTCTTTTCATTTTATTATCTCTGAAATAACTTTTCATCATACATTCAAAATATAAAAAATAAAACATCACTCAGACTTAAAGTTCTGACCCACCCCACTCTCACTCGAATCACACCTAGAGTAACTTGACTTACACCGGCAATAGAACACACATGTCTCTTTTGACATGTGTCATATTAGTGTCAACTGATGACACTTGTCACCGCTGTCACTCTAGACTTCCAAAACACGAATATCTTGCGACAGTAAACATTTGGCTGCCACCACTGAATTGTAACTCTTACAATGGAACGGCAGTCCTAATCATAATATCAAAAAGTGCGGCGTTTTGATTTTGCGCAAAACGTCACAACCTGGTTGATGCTCATGCTCATGTGCAGTAAATATCTGTCATATCTGAGTCGAAGCACTGTTAGATTATGGTCAGGTCCAGCTTTTTTTTATTAAATTCATTTATAAATTTTGTTATTTGAAATATGAAATTTAAATTAAGTAGTTTTTAAGAGATACTTGCTAATATAAAGAAAGGGAGTAATTTTTTTTTCATAATAAAAATGTTGAATATTAAACTACTAGCACACTTATTTTAGTATCAGGCTTCATAACTATTGTCATAAGTGTATTAAAAATATTTATCTAATTGATTATTTGAATTTGATTTATTTTAAGTAGCATTAGTAGTGATACATATTTTTTAATAAACAATAAAACAAAGATTTTTATTTTTGGATTTCCAGAAAATATATAAAAAATAAGATTTCTAGATATATTCAATGTATTAATTTAAATAATAAGTCTAATAAAATAAAAATAAATAATTTATTTTAAGGACAGTATGCTTCTAAATTTGGAGGTGCCACATCAAAGTACTGATTTGTTTGGCTACCATAAAGGCATGTATGGCAATTTGTCAGAATGTCATTAATTTTATAAACTTTCTCTATATCTTGAACCATAAGTTTTTTTTTTGAAATCTAAAAAGTGTAGTGAATATATTTATTTAGAAAAACCAGCAGGTTTCAAATTAGAAATTTTGTAACGCTGGTATGGGACACATTTAGATATGTGTTGTACAATATCACGTCTCATTCCCATCCAGTAATACTTCTTGGAGATTCGATAGACCATATTGTGAACGCCGTAATGTCCAGCTGTCATGGTAGGCATAAATAATATTTTTCTTTTCCTCATCAGGTACAACTATTCGTGCATTTTCGTCATCCTGTTCTTCTACGTATCGATAAAGTACCCTCTTATGCATAAAATAACCCCTTTGAAACCATTTTTGGTTATCTTCAGCTATACCGGATTCAAAGGATTCAATGATGCGTTTTAACTTGATATCGCAAAGTTGTTCTATTCGCATTTGCCCCTCACTGTTGCGTGGTAAATCAATTTCCACCCTACAGACACATAGCTGTGAGGGGTTTATGTGGTTATTACATGGAGGACGAGATAAAAAGCCAGCCACTATATTAGTCCTCCCAGGAGAGTAATGTACCTTTAAATTATAGGGTTGAAGTTGAAGGGGGCCCAACGGGCAAGGCGTCCTGTAGGCGTTTTCAGTCCGAGCAGCCACTTCAGAGGTTGGTGGTCAGTGATGATAATTGTCTCGGAATTCTCGATATAGCCTCGAGATTTAGAAACTCCCCAAACAATAGCTAGGGCTTCCCTTTCGGTGGTCGTGTAGTTTATTTCGCTGTTCGTTAATAGGCGACTGGCATACTCTATAGCAGAGGTCTTCAACCTTTTTGATATCTAGGGCCAAAAATATTTTGATTTTGGTTCGGCGGGCCGCAACCCAAGTCAAACATACATAAGAAAGGCGCTTTTTTTTTGTGTCAAGCCCATTTACCCACGGAAATTAATATATAACTCCATCTAACAGTTATTTTTTTAAAATAAGTGTTTTGCTGTATTTTAGTCGGCAATTGGGGACAATTTTTTTATTAAAAAAAACAATTATCGTTATTATTCAAATTTATTTATTAAAATATATTACAAATATAAAAAATAATAATAATAATAATAATAATAATCAGTGAGACGTTTGGCATATTTTGTTTTTAACTAATTTGTCAATATTTGCCCCAATGGTTGTCGTTGCAATTCTTAAACTGTTCTCAAGATGACCATCGGTGATTCTGGCTCTTGTCTTGGATTTCACGCATTTCATTCTTGAAAACAATTGCTCACATAAATATGTGGTGCCAAAAAGTGATGTCATTTTCAGTGCATGATTTCTGAGTTTAGGAAAATCTGTAATGGAGACATATTTTGAATAAAACTCAAGCAGTCCTAAGTCAAATTTTTCTTTCAAAATAGAGTTGCACTGTAACTCTATCAATTCCATTTGAATTTCTTCAGGAGCATCTTCGACAGAAACACTAAATGGGCGAGCAAACAAATTCAGGCACTGCTCATTTTTCCGGAAATCGATGAAACGTGAGTCGAACTGTGTTTTCATATCTTCAAGCGCAGAAATATATTTGTCCATATTTGTTATCTGGCAAGATGACAAATGAGGAAAATGTGTGGTAACATTTTTTTTGAACTGATTAATCCACAGGTCCAGCTTTACTTGAAACGCTTTCAAGGAGTCAAATAACTCATGGATTAAATTTTCTTTCCCTTGAAGTTTCTTATTCAAATCATTTAGATGTGATGTAATATCTGTAAGAAAACCCAAATCACTCAGCCATGCTTCATTGGTAAAATGAGGAACAGCTTTATCTTTGCTTTCCATGAAAGCTGCAATTTCCTTCCTCAGATCAAATACCCGTCTTAACATTTTGCCTCTACTAAGCCAGCGAACATCACAAAAATAAATAACGTCACCATATTCAGCATTCGTTTCTTTTAAAAACTCTTGGAATTGTCTGTTATTAAGGCCCCGAGATTTGATAAAATTAACTGTTTTCACCACAATACTCATAACATCTTGAATATTGACAGTCTTTGCAAATAAATTTTGTTGATGAATGATGCAGTGGTATTGGAGGAAGGAGATGCCAGAATTTTTTTTTTTTATTAATGCAATAAGTCCTGCATTTTTGCCAACCATAGCCGGTGCGCCGTCTGTGGATATCCCAGCCAAATTTGTTAACTCCAGATTATATCCATTTAAGACGGTATTAAACGCTTCATATAAATCACATCCTCTTGTGCTGCCTTTCATTGGAACTAAGGCAGCCATTTCTTCAGTAACAGAAAAATTTCTGTCAATGCCGCGTATAAACACTGCTAACTGAGCGGTATCTGTTAGGTCTGTACTTTCATCAAGCGCAACGGAGTAGTAAACAAAATGCGACGATCTTTCAATTAATGTTTTTTCAATATCGCCTGCCAATTCTTCTACCCTCCTTGCAACTGTAACACCAGACAGACTTACTTTGGAAAAAAGTTGCTTTTGCGAGGGACATAACACGTCTGCTGCTGCCTCCATACATTCTTTTATTAATTCACCATCAGTAAATGGTTTTGATTTATGTGCAATTTTCTCCGAAATTATGTAGCTTACTTTTACACTTGCTTCACTATCTTCGTTCTGTTTGTGAAACGAATGCTGCCGTCGTTGAAGTTGTTTTTTCAGAACCTCGACCTTATCAAGACGTAACTGTCCTTGAAAATATGCAAATTTACTTGAATGTTTGGAATCATAATGCCGTTTAATATTATATTCCTTCATCACAGAGACCGACTCATTGCATACAAGGCAAACCGGTTTTTCTCCAACACAAACAAACAAATATAAATTTGTCCATTTTTCTTGGAATGACCGGTGCTCATCTGTCACCTTGCGTTTTCTACTTGTACTTGCTGCCATCACACTCGTTTGATGTCGTCTTCGAACCACAAAGTCAATAAATCAAAAAACTTTTGTTACAGTAAAAAATTAAAAAACATACACAGATACTTCAGTAGGAGCAGCGAATAATTATACAAAGGGTGTGTCGTTCACAAACACGGGCCGGCAAGACGACTGTCTCGAGATTGTCGAAACTTTTCCTCGCGGTGGACCGGGGAGCGTCATAACAGTACACGTGTGAGTTGTGTGCAGGTTCAGCGTTCGAATTATATCGACTGGAATAAATACTACGCTCCAGTCGGGTCGGGTTTGTAAAAATGTCCAATTTATAATATGTGTTATTAACGTAATCCTTTTAACTGCCTTTTATTAAGAGATTAAAGGCAAAATTAGGTACAATCTAAGAAAAAATTAAGAAGTTTATCCTTTGCAACTGATGTTTATTAAGGGATTAAAATTGAAACTACCTTACTTAGAAAAAAATAAGAATATTTTCCTTTTAAACGTAGTCAGTCTATTAAGGGATTAAAGTAGAATGCAGGTAAGAGAAAATGAAGAATTTTTAACTGCAATTTAAAATAATTGATAAAAGAAAATCACGTTTGGTATTTTTGGTTGTTGATTATTTTTAAATAGCTCAACTTGGACTGATATCCCCCAAGCTTTTGCTGGGCCGCCAAAAAAGCTTTAGCGGGCCGCAGGCGGCTCGCGGGCCGCGTGTTGAAGACCTATGCTCTATAGGATGTTCGTCCGCTCCCTCCCCCTGGACCAAAACTGCTCCGATAGCGTAGCTACTAGCGTCGGTTTTGATGGTGAAAGGTTCATTTTCATCAGCTTGCTTAAGGATTGGAGCGGTTATCAAACATTTTTTCAGCATTTCGTATGCTTCTTGTTCAGCTGATCCCCATGTCCAAGTAGTGTTTTTCCTAGTTAAATTCGTCAGGGGTTTGGCGATGCTGGCGAAATTTTCGATAAATCTTCGATACCACGAACATGTTTGAATGAATCTTAGTAACTCTTTAATATTTGTAGGTGCGGGTAATGCTACAATTGCTTGTGTCTTATTGGGATCCATTGTAATTCCTTCTTGTGTTAATAGATGCCCCAGGAAGCAAATTGTAGAACAAGCAAAACGGCATTTAACTCGGTTAACGCGAAGTTTAAATTATTGTAAACGCCGGAATCTTGTGCTGATTCCCTCAGATGCTCGTCGACAATCGAATGATTAAATCATCTAGGTAAACCAGGAGCGATATGTGACTCAGACTAATTTTAAATCTATCCATCAATCGTTGAAAGGTTGACGGTGCATTCCGTAAACCAAAGGGCATGCGTATAAAACAATACACTCCGAATGGCGTGATGAAACCAGTTTTCGTTTTATTGTCATCGTGGATTCTGATCTGCCAGTATCCTGATTTAAGATCTAACGTAGTCATATAAGGCTTGCTCTTGGCGGCATGTAAGAGATCGTCTATGCGAGGAAGCGGGTATTTGCCTGGGACGGAAATTGCGTTTAGACGTCGATAATCGACACAAACTCTAATGTCGCCATCTTTCTTTGGTACCAACACTACCGGAGAGGTCCAGGGTGTTTCGCTTTCCTCGATGATCCCATGGGCAAGCATGTCGTCTAGCTTGGAGCGTAAAATTGTTTGCTTGGTTGAGTTGAGACGATAGGGAGCGCTAGAAATGGGTCCGTTACTGCCGGTGTCTATTCTATGCTCAGTCCATGGAGTAGGAGGTCCATGATCTTCAAATAGGTTCTGAAATTCTTCCAGGATGCTATCTAACTGTCTTCTTTCAGGTGGCTGCAGTGTCGGTGCTTCCTCCGGTTGCAGGGCTAGGTCCAAACTAAATAGTTCAAAGCTATTGCGCTTGGCACGTTT
The DNA here is from genome assembly GCA_927349885.1 of Psylliodes chrysocephalus. Taxonomy (NCBI): domain Eukaryota; kingdom Metazoa; phylum Arthropoda; class Insecta; order Coleoptera; family Chrysomelidae; genus Psylliodes; species Psylliodes chrysocephalus. The sequence goes on from OV651820.1 coordinate 58,434,191, forward strand.
ACCTTTAGTAGGGGAATACGTAAGAGGGAGACTATCCCTGAATATATTTTCAATCTCCTCCGGTGCATAACAGTTTGACATATTTTGGATATTTACATATCTGCAAAGATTATGTCAGGTTAATCTAAGGGACCTTCATCAATTTCTTCTCTTGAGGTGAGGCGAAAAACTCAAGAAATAAGGATGCTGTGACGTCATCTATTTTGGTGACGCAGAGGTTGACGTTGGGTCCCGGTTTGTTTGTATTGACTGGTTCATTCTTTTTAGTCTGCGGTTGCTTATGGACAACTAGCTCTTTGTATTGTTGGAATTCGAAATGCTTATTCGGCTGATCTGCATAGTTCCAACAACGTTGTGGTAGGTTTAGAATGATGCTAGCCTTCTCTGAGAAGTCGATACCTAGTAAGGTTCGGTTATCAACGGCCTTAGGGAGTATAACGAAATTAATATTATGCATTCTTCTCCCTAGTTCTATAGTCGTAAAAGTAGTTAGAACATCAGTTTGTTGCTGTTGTCCGTCGGCTAAAGTGACAGAGGCTGGCGATTTAGCGAAGGCGCAGCGTTTCTCTTTTAATAAATTGTAGAGGGTGGTTCCAGCCATACTTGTTTTAGTAGCCGTGTCTAGGTGGGCCTGGCCTTTAATTCCACATATTCTTGCCGATACCGTTGGAAATTCAGGTGTTGACCTTAAAAATGTGTTTATAGAGTAGAAATGAACTGCTTGAGTGTGGACGTCTTTAAGTGGGACAATTGCTACGGAAAAATCCAGGTTTGCCGCAGCCATAGCAATGAATATGCCCTGTGTCACTTTCTTAGGATCTATCAGCGCTGATTTAGGTTGATTCCGCTCCTGCGACTTTGCTTGCCGTTTGCGACATTCTTGGGTGCTATGGCCCCTAAATCCACAAAAACCGCATCGAGTTTTATTTTTCCTCTCGTGTTGCGTATTTGTCGGTTCTTTATTCTTTACCGCAGGTGTGGTTTGGATTTCTAACTCTAGTCGTTCAGTTTCTCTCGCTTTTGTCAAGAGATCCGTGAAGGTAAAAATTTGATCTCTTGGAATCTTTTTTCTTAATCTGATGTGTATCAGGCCATATATTAGGTCAATCTGAGATTCTTCGTCGTGTCTTCCCGCCGGTAATTTAGCAAGGAGCGCTCGTTGTCGACAGACGAACTCATCGGTTGGCATGGAGGCACTTTGAGGGGAATTGAAAATATCTAGATAAGTCTGATAAGGTGGAGTTGCTGGTGAAAACGCAGAACGAATTAATTGTATTGCTTTCTTCCAGTCTGTAGCTTCTTCCTTTATGCCTTGCCACCACGTGGCTGCGTTTTCAGTAAGTAATAATGGTAAACCCTTCAGAGCATCTTCGTCTGAAATGTGTTCCATATCTTTATAGATATCCACCACATTTAAAAAATTATTGACAGTCTCATGACAACGGGTTCCATCGTATTGTGCCGTGCATTTGCTCAGGCTTCCTTTCTTGTGGTTGTCCGGTTCAGTGCGAATACCAGCCACTGCTTGTAGTAGCTGTTGAAACTGCTCCGCAGACATAGCCATCGTAGTAGCTTGCCTTGCTATGCGTTGACTTCGACGAGGAATATTGAGTAATGTTTTAAATAAGACTCGGTAATGTCGTTAAGCGAATATTCCAATCGTAAGAGACTAGAAAAAGCCAAATGACGAATACCAATTCGAAATTTAACACACAACTATGATAAAATAAAGATTTTGACTATACAAGACAAATATTGTCGAAGTATTATCTAAAATCTATTAGAGCATCAAGTTCGGGCTCTACGTCAGGGCGCCAGTGTAGTGAATATATTTATTTAGAAAAATACTAACAAAATAAATCACAAAATAAACAACTTACTGTAACCACTCGGATGTTTCGTTTATCGCTAGGCTAGGACCACCCTGTCATGATTCACGAGTGCTACTCATATTTCGTAGAACGATACGTCGAACTGGGACACATAAGAATATTTGGTGATTAGCACGGCATTCTTGGATAGGTATTCATTCGATACGTTTCATTTTATGTACTATTATTCTTAACACCGATTAAATTCGATTCTATATTAAAATCAGATTTATTTAATTTAAAATTAATTAACATAGTTTACAGTTCAGGTGTGGGGTGAACTAACTGCTTACCTTTGTTATAGAAAAACATACGTGACGTAACTGACATATTTTATATAAGGCCGTGCAGAAAACTTAAGTTGTTACGTAACTAAAAAGGATACCATTAGTTAAGTTATTTAGTGATTCGTGTTAAGATAGTGTTAAGAACTTAGTGTTATGATCCTGTTAAGAACGAGGCGTACGATCTGAAGGTAATTATATTCCGAGGAGACGAGACAATAGGTCACCCTTTAACGAAGGGGGTCGTAAAAAGAAGCGATAGTTAAGTATATCGCGAGAAAATATAGTACACAGCACAGCTCATGGTTTAGATTCCTGTTCCAGTCAACAAAGTTTAAGTGTTACAAACGAAGCTAAAATTAGACAGTTGGAAACAGTAATACAGAGAATGTCAAGACGAAATCCCAAAATGCTGCTCGCGCTGGTTGTTACGAAAAACCAGAGGCATTGTTTAAAGGATACCTGTTAATGCTACGTAAGGAAAGTATCATTGAAGTATCGACTCAAAAAAAACGAAGGGTTTGATAAAGCCGTTCTTGAAAGTGGAGTTAGGTTATTCACTTTCGAATTCACGAAGTACTAAACCGTATACAAAACCTGATGTTTCAAATGTATGATAAATGTAAAAATAAATGTAATTTTCAGCCGAAGTGTCCGAAACCACTCGCTGAATGCACAAAATACTATCTGTTAGGACACGAAGCAAGGCGTTGTGCATAAATGTAAGTAAAAGACCAGCTGATGACCAAATAAGGGTGAGTCGAAACCAATTTTAATTTTATCTAATAATCAGGCGTCTACTACTTGCTATTTTATTGATTGTGTTATTAACGGTAAATATATACGAGGCTTTGTAGACTCGGGTTGTGATACAGTTACAATTCGTGATGCAGTCAAGTTGCATCTACAGGGTGAGCCCACATTATAGTACGTTTGTGTGGTTATGCGGGATATTTTGTTATAGTACTTTCAAAGGTTACGACAACTTTGAATGTTGATTTAGCTACTGTTACCGATGACGTACCGGTTAATATACAGGATGTCCCTGTTATTGTAGGTTAGCCATTTTTAAATAATGATATGGTTACAGCTATCGTTAGATGCAACCAAGTATGACATATTTTATTTTAAAATAACGTCAACGTTACACATATTAACGAGTCTTTGTCTAAGAAAATTAATTTATGTGTAGAAGAAACCACTATCATTCCGCAGAATTTTGTAGGGCTAATTAAAAATAAAAACGTTTAGGGTGCTTTTGTTGATCTAAGATATTTTTATAGATCTAAGATGTTTTTGTTGATCTAAGATATTTTTGTAGATCTAAGATGTTTTTGTTGATTTAAGATATAGAAAGTAAGATAATAATTTTCATATTTTACCGTGTGTTGTTATTAACATAAATAATTGTTGCTGTATTCATGTTGCCAATATGTCCGCTAAATCTGTTTGTTACGAAAAAGATAGAATACTTGCTAGAGGTTATACCTGTACCAGATTTTCGAAGATAGTTACCATCTCAAACTTGATAAGCAACAGATATTGCTGTATTGCCAAATTTTACGTTATTCGATCTTGAGAAACAAACTAATTCAGTATTCAATTGAATTGAACATTCTAAATTACTTAACGAGTATGGGGTTTGTTTCGCTACTAGTTTACGAAAGGTTGCTAAAATGACTGTTACGGAAATGTTGATCACATTAAACGATAGCAAAACTGTAATGTACGGTTCATACTGCATGACTTTTGATTTGGTAAATGCTCCTGCTGTATTACAAAGAATTAGGAACAAAATATTTAGACCTACAACGGAGAATGGATGATGAAGACCGGTGGATGAAGGATGAAGACCCATAACGGAGAGGAGGATGAAAGACCCCTAGAAAGAGACAGGATGAGGAAACACCCGCAAAGGAGGCCCAAATCGGAATTGAAGACGACACACCAAGGACACGGTAGTAGATTTTGCAGCACCTAAGGATGTCAAAGAAATTCAGCGATTTTAAAAATAAAGAAGCTAGTAGGACGATCCATACATGCTATTTATAACAGATAAGTGAAAACTAAAAAACATTGTGACATCAGTAACGTCGGACCAGTAGGAATACTTCTATAACGTTAAAATGACAGCACTTTAGGCTAGTATAATATTTTAGTAGAGTCACAACCAAGGAAGAGCAAAAATATCATTCATGAGCTTGAAACTTTTATGGCTGTATGCGCGTTTAAAAAGTTCAGTATATATTTAAGTGGCATAAAGTTTAAAATCGTCACCGTTTGTAACTTACTTCGTAACACCCGTATGAAACGAGACTTAATTCTCCGCATCGTAAGATAGTGGCTATCAATTCAAGAATTCGATTTTGGTATTGAATACCATGTTGGCACTAGGATCAGCCACGTAGACTTTCTGAGCCGAAGTACTATTATACCCACGGATCAATCACTTGACGTAATGATTGTAAATATTAAGGAGGCTAACCGGATACTTTAAGCACAACTTCAAGACAACGCTTGTAACAATATTATGAATGTTTTGTCACGAGATCCTAGAGATAAATTACGAAAGACGAACGACAAATTTATAAAGAGTATTGTATAAAGAATAGACAACTTTCAAAAAACAGCAAAAGGAAAGATATGGTTTATATTAATTTTAATGTTAGTAAATTGCATCACCCTCATGATAGGTCATTTATCAATTAACGGCTTTAAGAATTTTGTATATGTGTTAGGAAAACTCGTATCTCATCATATCAATTAACGGCTTTAAGAAATTTGTATGTGTTAGGAAAACTCGTATCTTATCATACCAATTAACGGCTTTAAGAAATTTGCATAAGTATTAGGAAAACTCGTATCTCATCATATCAATTAACGGCTTTAGGAAATTTGTATAAAAGTGTTAGGAAAACTCGTATCTGATCATATCGATTATCAGCTTTAAGAAATTTGTATAAGAGTATTGGGAAAAACTCATAACTCATCATAGCAGTTAACGACTTAACGAAATTTGTATTTTTAAAAGTGATACAAAAATACAAAACTGAAATGTATAGATGAATTTAAAATGTTCGGTGTTCCTGCAGGTTTATTGCGACCGTGACACTGATTTTACGAGCAAGAATTTTAAGGAATACTGTTTAACTTTAGGTGTTAAACAAGTGTGTTTTTATGTGTTAAACAAGTGTGTTTAACTTTAGGTGTTAAACAGACATGTTTAACTTTAGATATTAAACAAGTGTATTTAACTTTAGGTGTTAAACAGGTATGTTTGACTTTAGGTGTTAATCAAGTATATTTAACTTTAGGTGTTAAACAGGTATGTTTGACTTTAGGTGTTAAACATGTAGTATGTACTACTTCGACTCATCGGGCTTACGGCCAAGTAGAACGAGTGAACAGTTATAGCTTCAACTAATGACGAAAATCGTTAGACGAAGCTGTAGCAGATGTAAAATGGGGAATTAATTTGACGGTTAATTCCACTACAGGGAAAACTCTGCTACCAGTTATTTTCCAAGGGTAGCTGTGAATATTAGACTATACAAGGGTTCTTGGGTTCTCCTAACTTTAGTTGGTGTACTAAAGGTCGGGCCAGAATTTAAGTTCTCCAATACCTAAATATAAATAAAACTATAATAACTGTGCAAATCAATCAAATTTATTTTAACCCTTTTAAAACAGACTTCGGCAAGAGACATGAAAGTAATCACAAAGATAGAACCGATTAGTTCTTATTATAGATAATAATTACAAAATTATATATATTTTTACATTAGTCGAGTAGTCGAATATGTAGAATACAATAAATACATTAATCCTATACAAAGGATCATGCAGCAGCTTACAAATAAAATATTAAATTAAAGTTTTCTATATGTTCTATAAGTTGCAACTTATTAAATCCTAAAATAAAGTTACATCAAATTTAAATAGATTTCAACTCAAACGAATCTTGTATGTAAAATTGGACAAAACAATTCAGTATTAAAGTTACTGAAAATAACCAAATCTAATTCGTTGGAGCCAAAACAAAAACCTATGAGTCTAGATTTTCTCACTTCATTAAAATTATATAAAATAAAAAATTACTTAGCTTAATCAGTAGATAAACAATCCATGGAGTATCCGAAGATTCAAGACTCTGTTTTCGTTAAGTATAGATACTTATGTGGACAGCAAAATGGTACTGTTGGTGGCTCTATGTTATAGATGTAACCGCAAACTACATGGACTCATTGTACACCATTCGACAACTAAACTCTTAGAATGGAAGACATCCAATCCAAATCAAAGAAAATCCAATTAACAGGACATCATATATGCATCATACAACATCACAAATATGATCAAATTCCATAAAATATTCTCCATTGTCATGGTAAATATCCAAGGACAAATCATTGCCAAAACCGTAATTGTACCTACATTCGTACAAAAACTTGGTATAAAACTGGATACTAAACGATGTACTGAACGCTCCGGCCAGCTTTCCAACTGCGTCATTAGCCAAATCCAGAATACAACTGTATTATTAAAAAATATATGTGTGGTGTTCAAATCCCGCAATCCCACACACTAAGGGCGGTTTTAATTATTATGCAATACCAAAACACTCTACAAATGCATAAAATTATAACAGGAACACACACACTGACTAAATAATGACCCTCTACATTCGATGGTAAGTTTGGAAAGAACGAAAAATGCGTAATTTCTAATTACTCTAACCAAACAATTCGATATTTACAAATGCAAACAGTTTCGAATCGGACCATAGTACAAATCGATAATCGATCACATTCCGATACATCGATAAATAACCACAACAAGTTATTTAACAACAATTAATATTGTTATCTGCTGGATCAACTAAATCCTAATACAGATGAACTAATTATTAACCTCTTATAAAACATTTACTAATTATAGTACAAAATGTACATCCTTAAAATTAAAACAATATCGAACGCTACCCCATAATCGATTTATAAATTACAGAGTTACTAATCCTCAACAAAAACGTATCTATCGTTTAAGTCGTAGTCTGTCGAAAACAGCTGAGATGAATATATTTGGATTATTCTAGAAATTACTCTACACTCAGAAAACAAAAGTAGTAAGATTAAAATTTTGAAATTATCAAATAAATATTATTTATTTCAGAGAAATGAAAATAAACGAAATTGTTTAATAAAGTGACGTAATTATAAAAATTGCAAAATCTGATCGTAACAACTCCCTTCGAACTATTTGGATGTTGAGATGGAACGAAGAGGAGATACTATCACGATACTAGTCACTGTTGGTGAGAATAAATGCCTTTTTGTAAAGTAACTTTAATTAAGTGATATAAAAACATTTTCGTTTCGTCAATCTTCAAACATAAAATTATTGAATTCAAATAAATCAACGTACGACTCTTAAGTCGTCATTTTTATTACACTTTTCCATTACTCGAAGTGCGTTCATCTGTTATAAAGCAAAAAAGTGTTTATGTCGTCTCTACTTCATTCTATCTCGATGGTCCTGGATGAGTTAATGATGTTTGACGGCTGAAGTCTGTGACGATAACGAATGTCCAGATTTGGAAATGATCAGAAATAAGTTTTCTGAAAAGATAAAGGGGTTTATGATTGACAACTTGTGTTGTTTTTGACAGGTCTGTTATTTTGTAAACACATAGAAATAACAATATGTTTACAAATGGCCTGTCTGTTAGGAATAGCATTGCTTGTCCATCATAACCCCGATAGGATGGGCAGAGGTACCAAAATATGTGTCACGATAATAAGCATGCTCAGTTACGAAAATTAAAGGTTGGCCAACATGTGTTGATTCAAGCAAATAAAGGCTCCAATGACGGACGGAGCAGGGAAGCTTGAACCTTGTTATAAAGGACCCTAGTTACGAAAGTACTCGATGACGATCGGTACGTGGTTGACGAACTGCCAGGGTCCAAACGTTGTAGGACAGCTTATACGGGCATTGGTCCTTCAGATAAAATGAAACTGTTACGAAAGTTTCGGAAAGCGATACTAGTGGAGCCGTATATTTGTTATAGAAATATTCGCGCTCACATTCATTAATTTCAGTTTAATTAATATTTTGTTTGTTTTGTATGTTACAGATTACTCTTCGCGAGGACGCGAAAATTTATCAGGTTAGCCGACTGTAACCACTCGGATGTTTCGTTTATCGCTAGGCTAGGACCACCCTGTCATGATTCACGAGTGCTACTCATATTTCGTAGAACGATACGTCGAACTGGGACACATAAGAATATTTGGTGATTAGCACGGCATTCTTGGATAGGTATTCATTCGATACGTTTCATTTTATGTACTATTATTCTTAACACCGATTAAATTCGATTCTATATTAAAATCAGATTTATTTAATTTAAAATTAATTAACATAGTTTACATTATATATAGCATACAACATATATCCAAAGATGAATATGAATTCCGAATACCAATGTCCGTCAAAGTGCAGTCCTTGTGTCCTCTCGCGACAACTCGGTCAGTAGAACTACGTAAGAATTCCGAGGTGCCATCTCGCCTTCCCTTCAGGCACTGAGAAGAGGCTAGGCGTAATACTGGTTGCATACATTGCAGGGGAATCGGTCTGCTACAAAAGCAAATTTTTCAATCACTGTTTGGAAACCCCATTCTACGGCCGGTCTAACTAAACATAGGAACAAAGTAATAGTTCTCTTATGCCATATGCTTGATCTCCATATAAGACAAACTTCTCCCCATTTGGAAAACTTAATTTCTAATTCCTCATGCAAGCGAAACTATAAAAATACCAGCATCATGTCTTCTGCCCGGATAAGTCTCTTTAAGATTTATTATTAAACCATCAGGAGTCAGTATAGATTGATATTTCACGCAGTGATATCTTTTTATGGCCAGGAAAATAGTTTTCTTGCTCTTCAGTTGACCTACAAATTGCCCGTGTTGGGCCGTCAATAAATCCCCAACAATTATTTAGGGGTGCTTTTTTTAGAAATTGGCAAGAAGAACTGAATGAGATAAGCAAAGTTATTATTTAAATTAATTTTGTACCATAAAAACTAGGTTTTTTATGACGTACGTTTTTCCTAGAATAGATTGCATTGACTGCACCCGTATAGCTAGTTTTCCACAAAAAATTAACGATTAAGTTTATCCTGAACATTTATATATTATGTGATTAGAAAAAAAGCATATTACTTGAATTCAACAATATAGACAGTTTACAGTGATGCAGATATATTATTCAAAAACGTACACGTTTTAAAAAACGAATGCTCATCTAACGCCAATCAAGAATATAGATTTCAAAAACTACTTACTTGCTTTTCAACCACTCACTTTGAAAACGGTTCGTTTTTTTTAGCGATTGTCGAGGATAGACCCAGGCTATAATATGCCTTCACAACTTTATTATGAAAAAAAGAACTATCTATGTCAAGTATTGATAAACCTTATAAACTTAAATGAAACTAGTGAAGGGCTTGTAGGTATAGAAAGAACCGGAAGCAATGCTTTTAGCAGGTATGCAAGTAGAATAAGAGAAAGGTTTGCCGATTTTTTGAAGGTATTGGATCAGTAGTGTGGCAATAGGAAAAAGCAGCTATAAATACTTTGTAAATTATAGTTATTTCATGAAAGTTATTTCAATAAATAATAAGTACAAAATTTTATTATTTAATGATTGTTTTTCTTTTTTCAAGCCTTGTTATTACCCACAGCTTTATGAACCAACCCTAATAAAGGTATATCAGACTAATTAAAACAAAAATATGATTAAAAATATTTATTTTAAAGAAGCATCAAAGCACAGATATGATTTTATTTTAACACAAGAGATGAGCCTTTTAAAGTTATTTCTCAATGCTTTACTCCTCATCTGCCAGCATTTGCAAGAACTTAATTTGCATTTTTGCTTGGTTTCGTTGTGGAAGCCGTCTTAAACCCTCTTCTAGTAACATAAGAGACCCATAAATCCCATCAGGTTTCTTTGTTGTGTTTTCATGCAATGATTTTAAAATCTGTTTTTGGATTTCTATTTTTGTTTCATTGATTAATGGGTTGACTAAAAATAAAAATATTATTTATTAAGCTGTAAGTAAAGTAAAAAAAAATAAGTTTTTGTTATTGTTTCACACTTGGCAGTTTTTTAAACATACCTTCTCTTTTACGTTCAGTCTCTCGTCCAGTTGATGATGTTGGTGATAACAAATCTGGTGTTGATGAACTTGATAAAAGGTGTGTCTTTGAGAGTTGTATTGATATTGAACACTGTGCTAAAACATGTAGTACAAAATTGTAAAAGGTAGAATAATTTAAGTCCAAAAATACATTATTTTATATTTTTGTTTTTTTAGGAAGATAGCTGGATGTTTTCATTTTTTTCTTTTTTTTTTTAATTTTTGCAGTTTTTATCACTATATTGGTTTATTTATTTAAACTTTTCTGTTTTTAAATAAATGTGTAAACATCCCACCATTCTTTGGATTTTAGGCTATTTTTGTTTGCTACAATTTGATGTGATTTTAGGTTAGCCTAGAAGACACTGTTCGAACTAGTTTAATTTTCCTTTGCAGGTAAAAACCTTTTTTCGGAGACAATTAACTCGAGGCTATAGTGAGTAATATGATACTAACCTTATATTATCTACTGTGCTGTTCAAAAATTTCATGAGCTCAAAAAAATGAACGATGGTTTTGGTAACACATCCTCCAATCCAGAAACACTAGGTACATATGATTTGCTTTTTTTAAGAGACCTCATGAAATCGTCCCTTAATTGTCGTCATCTTTTTTTGATTATTTCAACTGAAAAATGTCCTAAAAAACAATCTTTGTTTAACAAAAAATATTATTTACTAATACCTTCCAATTCCTGAGTAATACTCTCCCACATCTGTTTTATTTTGGCCGGTCATCTTTGAACCACAGGAAGTCTGTGATCTCAAAGGCTTGTTTGCTTTGCACCATTGAAATTAACATTTCGTCATCCAGACTTTCTTCTGTTGGACTTGCTGCTGGCTGAGTAGTGCTTGGATCTTCAACTATAAAGTGAAAAATTCATAAAATAAAAACTCACTTTGATGTTCTACTGGTCTATTTCACCATGCGATCTCCCTGAAGCCTGCTAAATTATTTATCTACAACTTTAGTATTTACTATCTAACAATTAAAAGATAACTTACCTAATTCCAACACATTATTATGCTGGCCAGATAATACAATTGCATAGTTTTTATTTGTGGGCAGATTTTTTAATTTTTCACTGAAACCGATATGGTCCATGTAGTCTTCACAATAGGAGTTTATAAAAAATTTGCAGTAAGCACATTGGTACTGAACTTTTCTCGACATAAATAATTTTTTGACAAAAGTAAACAGAAATTTTTAAAATGCACAGTTCAGTTAACCACAAAACAAACAAAAATGATACTAAACAACAATTTAGCCTTAATCACGCATAAAAAGTTAAAATTGACCCACTTCAATCCGTTGTGACCTTGAAACGTGCGTGATTTTATGCCTTAAAATTTCATTGGTTGATACTGATCACGTGGTACATCACGGATGCATGTGGACACAGCCTAACAGTTACAGTTTAGTGCCTGTCACACCACAAGTGCATACGACATTTTTTAAACAGAGCACCTTCTTTAAAAATTACTGATACTTATATAAGATTATTTGTAATTTGAAGGCTTTCTACAGTTTTCTAACAAAAGACATATTACTTACCTATTTAACCTTTAACTACTCGCGCCTTAATATTTAACATTAGTACTCGCGTGGTGTATTTTATACACCATCACCAAAAATGCTCAAAAAGCCCACAAAAAAATACATATATTTTCAAAAACTTTTATTGAATGAAAAGCACTATTATAAATGTATTGAAAACAAATAAATGTATGAAAAACTAAAAACTAGAAAATATCAAACAAAACAAAAACCAAAGAGTTTGTGTAAACTACTACTCGCTAGCATCCTCATCATTGCTAATATTATTGCACTCCGGACAAGAAATTTTACTAATTGAATGTTCCTTGCATAGGGGAAGGTGACGTACCTTGATACCATTTTTGCAAATATGTTCAATAATATCACTGAAATGACATTTTGGTAATAAAACCGTTGCCATCGTATCTTTTGACTATTTTTTTACACTGTAATGATCTGGTTTGTAGAAATAAGTCTTAGGATAAAAAAATAATAATAAATGAAAAAAAAGTGAAAAGTGGCTCAAGGTACAACATAAGGTTGTACCTTGATCCATCTGATAATGTACCTTGAGCCAAGATATAAAAACACCAATTACAAACTAAACATTTATTGTTTTAACTAATTCATAGCGTAGGAGCAAAAATCTACAGAAAATCTGTAATATGACTGCTGTCTAGCCGATCCTACCGTGGTCATTGGAGGTGGTAGTTTCAAAATGACGTCTTTTTCATCAACCACGTAAGATTGGGCTGAATTCTTTAGTAAAAATTTGTTTGTACCAGGAACTTTATCTAGGTAAGTGATATACATTTCGGGTTTTACTGTCAAAACCTTGGCTACATAATATTTGATGCTTTTTTTACCGCAGAGTTTGACCAATAGAAATTCACCTTCGCTAATACTTTCAGTCTCTAATTGCTGCTCGAGTTGTTGAGCATTTACCTCGTCAGTTAAACTAATATCGTCATCAGAATTGGACGAAAACTCCATATCATCTGATTCGTCTGAACTGCTTTTTGCCCGTGCTGGTGCAGGTTTTTTCTTGAAAAATTTTCTCTTTACTGTCTCAACTTTTTGTTTTTTTAAATATTTCATCCGTTTAACCTCTTCTAACTCTTCTTTTTCCGGAGTGTCGGTAAGGATGTGTGATTTACCTTTTGGTTTTCCTCTGTTTGCGGATTTTCGAGCAGCGGCCTTGGGAAATGGTTTCACAGCTTCAGGGGACACAAAGCTGGAAGTGAAAGAAGGCGACTGATCGTCGGTGTCCAGTTCGGCAGTAGTTCGGCTAAAGGAAGTGGATGGCCCAGCTTCAGCCTCGGTGTTGTCTTTAAGTGTTTCATCAATGTTGTTGGCTTCTGGAATGGGTCGGTCAGTGACCAAGGATGGAAGGAAGTCTTCTTCTCCAAAAATATCTTGATTTAAAGGAACAATTCCGGAAGCTCTGAAACCGCTTATAATGTTCTTTGGGACAAAACTCAGGGGGTAAGCCTTTCCTACCATTTCTGCGATGTCATAAATTGTCATAGGTTTTCCGGCATTTTCTGGACTTAACATCCAGTCATTAACAGCAGAATTATAAAATGTTTTAAAAGGGCCAAAGACGCCTAGGTCGAGCGGTTGCATCTTATGGCTTGTGTGTGGATGAAATGTGAGCAAAATTACACCAGCTTCTTTGCATTTAATTATGGCAGGGATGGAGACATGGCTCTCATGATTGTCCATTATCAAAATCACAGGGTCATCAGTAGAGGGCTTCGAATGTCTAATAAAATGATCCAAAAACTTGAGAAAGAGCTGCTCATTTGACCATCCTGAAGAATTCGCAGCTCCAATTGCACCAGGAGGAGCTCCTTTCATCATGAAATCTTTAAAATTCACTCTCGGAAAGATTAGCATCGGAGGCACACTATTGCCGATAGAACTGATGGCAGCAATCATAGTTACAAGAGTGCCCCTTTCACCAGATGTAATACTAGCAATTTGCTTTACACCTTTTGGTGCCAACACTTTGGGTGGGACGTGGACGGTGGTAATCCCGGTTTCGTCGCAGTTCCATATTCGCTCTGAGGAAATCCCTCTTCTTTCCAATATTTTCTTGTAATTGTTGAAAAATCGAGTCACGCCTAACTTGTTAAAACCTGTTGATCTCCCAAGACTAGTTGCTTCCGGTTTACGTAATGACAATTCATTCTCGAATCTTTTTCTGAAACCTCTTAACCATGACTTTCCAGCAAGTTGCACTGCGTTCCACTTATCTGGATATTTTTTTTCATTTGCTTGGGCGTATTGGAATGCCAATGATCTAACTTCATACAAGGTTAGACCGTAATGCAACCGTGCTGCTTGCTTCAAGTAAGAAACAAGTTCTGCTTCTTCGTGTTTAGTAAAAATCCTATTTACATCATAGTGAACAATGTATTCAAAGTTCTCCTGATTGGATTCGCGAAATTTTTTAACATGCCTCATGAGGGTATGCCTCGACACATTGTGTACTTTAGCTGCTTCCCTGAATGACACTCTGTTCTTCAAAATATCATCTACTGCCCTTTCCATATCAGTTTTCGAGACCAAAGGCCTTTTTAAACCTTGCTTACTACGTGGCATTATCTGAAATGAAGAATGTTATAATTAGGGTTGTTAGAACAGATCAGTGCGACTTAAATCAGCTGTAGATAGGCACAAGAAATCACTTGATCTTACCAAATTGTAAAAAAAAATGTTTAAAAGTGGCCTTACCACTAAAACATTTTTTTCTATTAGGAAATACTACTTAAAAATTACAGCCTAGCTGCCTCTAGTTACCTATACGAAAAAAATTATTTTAAATTCCGATTTTTATTCCCTCTAACATCCCTTAAAAAACAATCTTAAAAATTTAAGAGTAAGATTTACCTATAGGTAGGTACCTACATTAAACTAAATAAATGTATCTTAGTTGATTTTTTCTTAACTAAAAGTAAAACTATTTTTAATATGACAATGCGGGACATAAAAAATCATGAAAAGCACAAATCGGAAAGTTTAATAATACCTACCAGTTATTATTAGTGATAATATATTACAAATGTGATGTACCTTGCCCCGGTGCAAGGTACAACGCCAAGACTTGGCTCAAGGTACAACAAACGTAGTCTCCCCAAATAAATCGAGTTAATAATTTTTAGGTTAGGATATGCCGAATTGTAATATAACGGTTAGATAGCAAAGACCACATAAAATCTCTAAATACTATCTGAAACAAATCTACGGACCAATGAATATGTGATTAAAAAAATACGTACCTCCTCTTTATTTACTTTACTAGCACTAAAACAGTTTCACAAACAAATCTCACAAACCTCGCTTTCTGTTTATTTCATATGCAACTAAAACCATCTATGTGGAAGTAAAGGTACTATAACCCCAATGAAAGATGCTGTGCGACTAAAATAGGCGCGACAATTGAAACTGGCTCAAGGTACGAACCTGTGCAAGGTACGTCACCTTCCCCTACTGGTTTGTGACATGTATGGCACGAAATTGTTGTCACCCTATTTTTCTGTCTTCCACAACAAAAACACCTTCCTCGTATTTTTGCTGGAGGTTCTTCGCTATGCTCCTCTTGAGGTGGTTTGTATCTTTTTAGAAAACACTGGATATCCGAAGGTAAGGTCTGCAGGATAGCTCTTTCCGAAAGGTGCGGCTTCATCATAGACATCGCCAATTCTTTCAGAAAAACTCTTCTGTATTTGTGGCTATTCTCGATATGTATGGCGTTGTATAAAATTTGACTATTTATACCTGCTATATTCACCAATTGGAAAAATAAAACTAAAGGCCATCTTCTTGTCCTTCTGAGAACGGAATACGAGCCACATAATTTATCCACAGTATCAACGCCTCCTTTATAACAATTGTAGTCCATTATAATATCTGGCTTATTAGTTTCAGGATGGATTGCAGCATCAGTGTGCATTGTCGAAAGCAAAATTACAGCCTTATTTTTTTTGGGGGCATAGGATACAATGGTCACGTCTTTTTGAAATCCAAAGATAGACGAACCAGGTGTTCTCTTTTTATTTGGTAAGAATTCTGACGGCAGCTCCTTTTTATTTTTTTTTAGTGTTCCAACAATTGTAAATTTATCATCTAAAAGCTTTTTAGCCAAAGGGTAATTAGTGTACCAATTATCACATGTCAAATTTCGGTTTTTGCCTTTCCACGGTTGAAGTAAACGAAGAGTGATATCAGTGGGCGTATTTGACCTTTGGTATTGCCCTTCTGGCTGTTGACCACAATACACCTCTAAGTTGCTAACGTAAAATGTTCTGGAGTCACATAACACAAACGCTTTCAAACCATATTTTGCAGGTTTGTTTGGAATGTATTGAAGAAAGCTGCATCTACCCCTAAAAGGTATCAACATTTCATCAATTGTTACTTGTTCTCCCAAATTATAATTCTTTTTGCAGTTGTCCACGAAACTGTCTAAAACTAATCGGATAGGAGCAAGTTTATCAGTTAATTTTCTATCACATCTAATATTTTTATTATCGAATCTTAAAGTAGTTAGCAAAAATAAAAACCGATTATAACTCATGCAAGCTCTAAATATCTCTGAGCCAGTTTCATCAGTTGTCCATAATTCAAGAAAATGTGTGTGGTTCTGCTTCTTGGTTCCTGCTAGAAGTAATAATCCTATAAAAGCCAATATTTCCGTTTTTGTGGTGTTTTTTGCATCTCTTGGCCGCTGATAATTTGTTCGCAATCTTAAAAGCTCTAAATTTGTGCATTGAACAATAATTTTAATTATATCATTAGTAAAAAAATTTTCGAAAGCACTTTTTTCATCAGTAATATCTCGTGCACATTGCTTAGGCCCAGGAAATATGTTGACGATATTTTTTTTATTTGTTTTACTAAATTTACTCACAATTGGAGTTTTCTTCCACATCATTCTTATTTTCTTATCTCTAGCCACAAAATATTCTTCACTATCTTCTTCATTGGTCTCACTATTCTCATTTTCCTCATCTACATCTGAGTTATTCATTTCTTGATCTGAATTCTCCTGTTCTTCATCTGTGTCATTTAGTTCTTCTTCCGACTCTATATTATGATCACTCTCCTTTATAGCTTCATCTTCTAACGTATCTGATTCTCCCCCAACTTCTTCTTCACTTTCTTCGTCAAATAAAGCGCGAGCCATAGCCTCAAGTTCATTTTCCGTGAGACGTTTTGCATCTCTAACTGGTACCCGATTCCTACAAAAATAGTACTTTTATTTTACCAAATTTATTGTTGATTTTATGAACAAACCAAATGGCAAAGTATATATTTTACCTCAAGCAACTAAATTTAAAATATGTAAAATATACTCACATAACTACTCGCGTGGTGTATTCTGTACACCAAACAGAACGGCTATAGATTTCACACCAAATAACTACGTTCTTACTACAGCAATCACAGCGCCACTGAGTAAGGTTCTAGTGGACACTTCAATAATAGGTTAGGTGGTAGCACAGGGACGGAATCGGTAATCAACAAGAATAAGAGCATTTTTAGTGCAAGTGGTGTATTTTATACACCGACGCGAGTAGTTAAAGGATAAACAAAGTTAAACTGATGAAAATTGATAATTTGTATTTATACCTTCATGATCTTTATAAATATTTTAGGAATGATTAAATGAACAAAACAAAAGAGATAAAAATGTTTTATTCATAAATAATAATAATACTCTTTCTATAATTCACTCCCTTACGAGTGAATTTTATCTCCAGAAGTAGAGCTTGTGCAATAGAGTGGAGTGAAAAAAGTCATTGTTTTTTTATTTCGGAAACGGGTACCCTTTAATGACCGTGTATGAGACCTAGTAACAATTCTGTAAAATATTAAATTTTTACGACGTTATCTTGAGTCTGCACATTTGGTTTAACACGTTGGCTGCCAACATGAAATTTGTAGCTTTTCTAAAGAAGCCGCTTGACAGCGGGCGTCCATATCAAAATATTACTTAAAAGCCGCATGGGCCGCCTGCTGTCATTTGCAAACCTTACTAAAATAACAGCAAGCACAACTTTTTTAATTTTCCTGTTTCTTTTACATTTTTCTTCTGTTTCTTTTATTACATGTCCCTGCTTTGCTTTTTTTTTACTGGGATCCATCTACTTCAATATCTAGACCATGGGTGCCACTAAAAAATAATTAACAGGAATTCAAAATTACTGTTTGGTAATTTTCGCAAAAAATTAAACAATTTTGTTATTACCAATAATGAATAATTATACAAGTATACACGGTTTTGGATCTAAGCAACCAAAAGCTGTTTCTAAGGTTATTTGGGGCGCTGAATCCGAATCTGCACTCCGTTTTTTGATATTGGTTATAGTTTTCGAGATATTAAATAAACACATTTTTTACAATTTTTGACAATTAATCTCCATTTTATTCATTAAAAAGTGTTAAATTAGAAATAAAGAGCAGTCGAACTGAGTCGCTTGTACTGTTTGGGATCTGTTTCACGCATTAAAGTCCAACAGTAGTCGCTCATCATGCCCTCGTCCCAAAATCCTTGGTATCGTTTTTTGATTTTCGCCAAATCTTGGTGTAGTCGCTCTCCTTGCTCGTCGCTTGTATCACCCAAGTTTTCAAAAAAAAATTCGAGATGGGAATGCAGAAAATATATTTTGAGAGATTCGAGCTTCAATCTTACAATAATTTTGCAACAAACTGTCGATTATCTGCTTGAAATCTGGGGGTTTGCGGTTACCGAGAAAGTTGTGAAAAACATCTTGAAATAATACCCATGCTGCTGCTTCATTGGGCGTTAAACATTTTGTGAAGTTTCTGTCGGCCATAAATTTTCGAATATCAGGTCCGACAAATATTCCCTGTTTGATTTTAGCGTACGACAATTTGGGAAATAACTTTGTCAAGTACTCAAAAGCCGGTCCTTCACGGTCGAGCGCTTTGACAAAGTTTTTGATAAGGCCAAGCTTTATATGGAGAGGTGGCAAGAAAATGTTCTATGGGTTGACAAGTGGTATAGAAGAGACGTTTTGTTTTCCTAATTCATAATTAGTACAGCTTGGCCAATCGTTTTTCACATAATGTTGGTCAGTTGCACGGCTATCCCACAGACACAAAAACAGCCAAATTTGGTAAAACCAGATTGCATCCACATCAAGAGACCAATAACCTGTTGGAATAGTATATAAATCATTTATTCTTTAAAATTGAATTGAAATTTATTTTCAAACCTTCAAATCGCCACAAATTTTCCATTGATGCTCTTTATATTTTATCTTGTCAAAATTTTATATATTGTATCGTAGCATTCGTTCGTTTGGACTGCATGAGCAATCGGAATTGATGGTTTTATATTTCCATTGTGTATCAGAGCAGCTTTCAGGCTGTATTTTGAACCATCTATGAACAAACGCCATTCATTTACATCGTATGGTGTATTCATCGCATCAAACAAACCGTTGATGTCATAGCAGACGCATATATTCTCCTCTTTTTTGAAAAACGGTAAAAGTGCCTCATTTCTGATTCTATATACAGTGACTTTTGTTTGAGTGTCAAGATATTTCCACTCCTGCATCCGTGATGCGAGCAATTCTGATTTTTATTTCGATAAATTCAAATCACGAACCAAATCATTGAGTTCACTTTGTGAAACTAAATGTTCTTCATCCATGTTAAAATCGCTTCCACTGTTCATCAGTGATGAACTACAAGTTTCCATGATATTTGCACTCGTACTTGGACGAATTGGCAAAGAATCAATGCTCGCACGGGGAACTGGCTTAGACACTGATGATACTTCAGGATATTTATATTTTGCTAGTTTTTTTGCATTTAGACCGACAACATTCATCAAGCAAAAGTAACAATTATCTACATGATTTTTCGGCTCTCTCCATAACATTGGCAATGAAAATGAAAAACTTTTTTACCGCGTGACCACTTGTATAATATTGTACTACACGCGTTACAAAATAATTTCGGTACCCACGGCTTGTGAGTGTTTGATACAGAGAAACCAAAATAATAAAAATATGCATTTCTGATCACATTAGTAATAACTTTGCCACTTTTTCTGATCATGTAACATCCGTAAACATAACAAAAACACTTTGAATCAACTTTACAATTCCGTCTGTGCATTTTCACACGTTTTGGATTAAAAAAAACTTTAAAAATACAAATTAAATTATGTTTCTAGCGACGCCAACAGCTGACTATCATTATGATAGCGCAGTGCTGCCAACATGCGCGAACTCACAAACTAGAACCAATTTTGAAAGCACCTCAAATAACGTCAAGATTTGTTCTCATCTGCTCTGATCCAAAAGTTGACCGGAATTTGTAAACTTGTGTTATTAATTGTTTAATAGTTATTTAGTAGGTAATTTTAATTTTGTTAGAAAGCTTAGTAGACAGTTTAGTAAGATAAGAAGATTGAAGAAAATCGACTTACTTTTTACATTACATATGAAAGGACATTTTAGTCATTTAATGTTGTTTTTAGTGCAAAAATTTAAATAAAATTCTATATAGATATAGTTCTACCTATAATAAATTAACTTATAAATATACATACCTTTAATAATGCAAATATCACGAAAAAATAACAAATATTAACACTTTATCAATTAATACACTTGACTCTTGGAATGCACAGGACAAATAAACACAAATTGCCGGTAAATCATAAATTAAGGCGCGCTACTAACGGCAAACGACGTATCTGACTAGTCCTAACTGGAAAAGCTGTATCTTCACAGAGGCGGCAGTAGATACGGCATTTACATTGGTACTATGCACGTACGGCGTATTTTCTTTGAACAGAATACTAACTTTGCAGATGCGGCTAATTATTATGTTAGATTTTTTGTATTTCGGAGACATACACGGCATTTCGGCCTGGTAAAAAGTTAATTTAGCTTGCCATGAGCCCGTTGATGCAAAAATCTCAAAATCCGATTTTTTGTAGATACGGCATCTGTTTTTAGGACAGCAGCATTCCCATCAATAAGTACATATGGCTGAACAGGTTGTTTTCTGTTAAGACATTTTTCTTTCTGTGCGACTATATTTTCTTCTATATTACCAGGGTTCTAAAAGTAAAAAACAAATTATATTCTATGTAAGCAGCGTGTTTCATAATAGCATGAATGCTTTAATATTTATATAAAACTACCAACATAGTGTCAATTATGAATTTTGTATAAACTAAACATGCTAGCATAAACATTGGGAAAATATTGTTTCATTTATTTTTTCTTCAAAATAAAATTATATCAAACTCAAGAAATACACTGAAATAAAGAACGTTCATAATAAATATTTCTTGATGTCGGATAAAATTTTTACTTTCCTACCTGTATACATATAAGGAAAGAATAGAAAACATGATTTTTTTCGACGGATTTTTAAGTTTGCTATTATTCTCCATATTTTTTGCCCCAAACATAATTTTCTTAAAATGATCCGTATTCGAGATATTTTAGGAAAAGTGCAAATTTTGAATTTTAACACTTTAACTACTGGGCGTTCTGGTGCCAAATGACGTGCAGGAACTAACACACTCTTTTCAAAAAAATATATTTTCATTCATTAAAAATACTACTAACATGAAAAAACAAATTTTTTTCACAAAAAACAAGTTTTTTTAAATGTGTTTAAATATGGTACACACAGTTTATTTATATAAAAAATTAGAACTTATTACCTTTGAACTGTGTGTACCATATTTGATCACGCTTCTATTTACGTAAATTGCAGTTGTCAAAAAAGCACTTCATGCATAAAAATTTTTGTTCACATCCTTGGCAGTGCATTTTCGTTCGAGAAGTGTTTGCCATTGCGTAGCCTCGACCATTTCTTTCACTGTTAGCCTTGTAACATCTGGTACATCTACCTCTTGACTCTGTTTCAATCAATTTGTGATTTCTGGAAGTCTTTTCAGAAGGAATATTCATTATACTATGCCTATCATTAAAAATTTTGTTTGTAATTTCCTCCCTAAACTTGGTTATGCTTATAGCTTTTTTCGTAACAGATTGATATGCTATATGAGCATTCACCACTGCAATATTTGTGAGTAATTCTATGGAAACCTTTCTATACCATTTTTTACCACGTCGCACAGTGGTCGAGTATGAAGCCTTTTGGTCTGACACATCTATAAAAGACTTGAGGCTGTTATACTTTGCAATGGTGGAGGGTTTTTTTACAACACCCCTTTTTGTTTGTACATCTGTCATTTCAGGAACTGCTTCAGTTGTCAAAAGTAAGACCTCCCTTTTGTCTTTCCATTTTCCTACTATTACATGTGTATTACTTTCAAGTATAGTCATGGCCCCTTCTTCAAGTGTCTCATTTGTAACTGGCTTAGGGTTAAATTTTCTGTTCTTTCTCAGAGTCCCAATCAGGTGTGTCTTTCTATCCAGAAGGTCATATGCGAGGCTAACGCTAGTATAAAATTTGTCTGTACATAGTAGACGTCCGCAATCTAAGAGAGGCTCCATAAGTTCGAGAACTACGCGACTGGCAACTGGCTGTTCGTTTGGATTGTTCTCTTTACCAGAATATACTTTCAAGTTGTACGTATAACCTTTCTCCGCACACAGTTTGAAAATTTTAACTCCGTATTTGTGCCGTTTACCTGGAATGTATTGTCGGAAACTTAGCCGACCTCTGAAGGGAATCATTGTCTCATCGATACACACTTCATTTTTGGGAGTACACGCTGCTTGAAAGTTAGAAATTAGACTATCTACCAAGGGTTGAATTTTGCATAACCGATTGTTAGGATTTGTTGTTTCATTATTTGAGAAATGCAAATTGGATAAGAGTAACTCAAATCGCATTCTGGACATGCCCATGTATTTTCCCACTTCACTTTGATACAGTATATTACGCGAAAAATAGTCTTTCAGCGTAGGCTTTTTGTCTAATCCCATCCACATTAGCATTCCGATAAATGCCAATATTTCTGACTCGTCGGTATCTTTCCAATAAGTCAACAATGAATTTTTTTGGATAGTTTCATTTGCTATACAGTATATAATTTTTTGTTCCGCATATTGGTTTGTCTTTTGAACTATTGTAGGTACGATATCTGCCAAGAAAACCTTATAAAAATCTAAAGGCTCATCTCCACTTCTTTTTGCAAAAAACGCTGTGGAAAAGCCTGGGTTGTCGGTGAATGGAAAGTCCATCAAATTTCCTAAAAATATATTTTGTAGAATCCCAATATTATCTGTTTTATTTTATACCTGAACAATTATTCCAGACAACCCGAACTTCGTGGTGTGATCCATCTCCTACATCTTTATTGCTATCGCTATCCAAAGTGATGCTTACAGCCCCGATATTTGGAGTTGCTTGAACGGAATTCTCTAGCCTTCGTCTTATGCCAGCATCGAACTCATTGTCCGTGCTTTCCGATGAATCTAAATTATAATAGTCCGGATCACGCACTGAGTTATCGGTGTCCGACTAACATTCGATATCGCTCACATCGCTCATATTGTTTATTATTTTTTCCCATTCTCTATCGCTTAACGCCCTACCGCTCATTTTGCATTCAAACGCGTGACTGATTACGATGACAGAAGTGTTAAACTGAATGAAATATGTAAACAAAACGTATTTAATACGATCTAGCAATGGTGGTTAGAAGAATTGAACTGTGCTTCCATCTACGAATCAATAGCTAAACTATTTGGCCAATCTATTGTCATGAACTACAGCATATGAAATATGCATTTATTTTATTAGGCATTCCAAACTGAATGACTACCAGTGGGTTTTGACAGGTTATGATGTGGCAAAGTTATGGCAACTCTGTAGGCCTGGTGATTTGACAAGGTGAGTGAAATAGATAGTTACATAGATTGATCATCCCTATTTTTTAAAATTTACATAAGCTTATGCCTTGAAGTAAAAATATAAGCAATTATTATTTTTTAAATATCT
The DNA here is from genome assembly GCA_927349885.1 of Psylliodes chrysocephalus. Classification (NCBI taxonomy): domain Eukaryota; kingdom Metazoa; phylum Arthropoda; class Insecta; order Coleoptera; family Chrysomelidae; genus Psylliodes; species Psylliodes chrysocephalus. The sequence goes on from OV651820.1 coordinate 58,458,067, forward strand.
AAAGTCTGAAAATTTGTTTTAAAACACATTTTTGCTAAACTGACTCAAAATAATAAATATTTGCCAGGCAATATGGCTGCTCGCAAACGACCAGCTTTGAGCAATGTATATAACATATATGTATCATTGAACCCTGTTAATGACAACATGACAACAGGGTTGCCATATCTAAACTGTCAGTACCCACTGGTAGCCATTTGGACAGGTCGTTGGAATGCCTAATTAGAAAGCGTGACCGCATAGTGTACATTACAGTGACTTTAACAAGACAGTGGCGACAATAGCGTCTAAGCTCCGCCCACCCGCCATGTTGCATCGAAATTCAAATAAAAGCATAATTGAAGTATTTTTTTAAAAGAAATCTTACGCAAAAAATCATGTGTAAAAAGTCTAAAGAGTGTAAAATTTTGCAATTTAGTTAAATTAGTAATACCAAACTATTTTCTGTGAAGATAAAGGTTAAAATTATTACAAAAAATAATGAACTTAATATAGTTTGGCTTATAACTATAGTTTCTTTTCTTTTTTGTAGATTACAAATGAAATAGTAAATTGGGGAAAAAAATTAAAAAAAACAGGTCTACGTAAAATAATGTATTTACAAAATATTATTAAAATTTGTTTTAATAATTTAGAGACAGCAGCATATAGGACAAAAATAATTATAATTAAACTTTGAGACTGAGTGTGTATAATAAATAGTGTTAATTTTAAATTATTTTTTTGAGATAGGTAGGAAAAGCAAACAAAAAACAAACTAAAATTACATTTATTATTAAAAAAACATTGGTCCTATTTAACGAAAAGTATTCTTATATCTAAATAATTTTTTTAGATAGGCAGGAAATGCAAACCGGAAAAAATAAGTAAAAGTACAATTATTATTAAAAAGCATTGTTTCTATTTAATGAAAAATATTACCTATATCTAAATTATTTTTTTAAGATAGGTACGAAAAGTAAACTGAAAAAACTAAATATATTTATTATTTACAAACTAAACAAACTAAAAGTACACTTATTATTTACAAACGTGGCTTATATTTAACGAAAAGTATTATATCTAAATAATTTTTTAAAGATAGGTACGAAAAGTAAACCGAAAAAAACTAAATATATTTATTATTTACAAACTAAACAAACTAAAAGTACTTATTAATTATAAACATTACTTGTATAACCCTAATTACAATAAATGTCCAGCTACAGTTTTACTTGCTAGTCGCTTTGTTGAACTTTCGCATTTTTTTGAATTTATTTTTAAACGAAATACTACAAATCTTTTAATAATTTTTTTCTCTAAATTATGGCAATCTGGCAAGTTAATAGAAATGGAGGACATTTCATTCATAAAAAAATCTTTCAAATTTATATTTTGCTTAGATACAATTGAGATAAATTTTTTAAAAATAGTTTCCATTTCTAGAAAAAAGCAAAACAGTGCTTCATTACAAAAAAATAGTGAGTGTTCTTTAAATCTTTTAAGTAGAGAAAATTTTGTAAAACTGGCATGTACTGGTGTTTTTGGAGCCTGCGGAACGGATACAATTTTGGCAAGTTTTGGAAGTTTTTATAATACTTTGTAGAATATATCCACAAATATTATAAAGTGAGTTTAGTTCACTATTAGTTGGATTAAATGGTGGTGTCTGTATGTCTGAAGGAAGTTGAACATTTTCATATAAAGGTTTTTTACTATGAGTAGTATCTAGGAAGCCAGTTAAAAATTCACGATCGTCCTCATCATAACTACTTGAACTAGAATTTTTTAAATATTGTGATATACAAATTAGTTTTAAATTATTTTTCACTTGGACGGCATTTGGTATTATTTGTTTGCTTCTTAGCACAGAAAATAAATTTTCAAGGCAATCCTGTGAAAATCTACTTGTTAAAACAAACTCATAATTTTTGGATTCCAACAAATAGCTTTGGACTTCTAAAATGGACTGGGTTGATATTCGGACTCCAGTTTGGGAAGGCTTCCATAATTGTTTGTATCCCACTTTAATATTTGAAAACAAGTAAATAAAATCATTTAAAAACTTAATAGTTTCTTCATACACAATGGGGTTAAATTTACTTAAAGCACAAGAAGGATGTCTGGAAGTCATTAAGTAGAACCATTTCTCAATTTGATCCAAAAACCAGGCTGTTGTTAAATACTCAGGCTTGTTAAGTACCTCAGCTAAAAATTTCAAAGCACTACTCACACTGTGACTTATAACGTTGGTTGATGTTGAAACCTTCATTTTAGAAAAATGCGTTGGCAGTAAATCCTTTTCACTAAGTTTTGGCGCCAATTTAAAGGTGTGAGTTTTCTGATGTGCTAATAGTTCACTTATATGACTTGCCAGAACTTCTTGTGAAGGTAAATTATATTTTTCGACAATTTCATCTGGTAATTGAATGACTTTATTTTGAATAATCATTGATTTGATATTCTTGAACAGATGAGGAACATCAGCAAAAAAATAAATAAATGCATCTGGTTTTGAAGGGTTCAGAATCTTACATTTTATAGGTGAGAATTTACCAGCAGAAATTCCCCAACTCTTCCACAAACCTTGATTGCAGGCACCCATATCTGACGTAACACTAATGATATTTAAATTTAACTCTTCGGCTTTTTGAAATAGGCGTTCTATGATATCCTTTAAGACAACACCATTTACTGAATCAGTTGTAAAATAATAAGCTGCAATTTGTTTCCAGCGAGTAGAAATTCCACCTAGCGTAAAAACAAGAACATGTGTTGCTGTTCCAGAATGGTGTGGCAGTGTTGTTTCCCCAAAATATTTATACAGTGAACCATCAAATGTATTTCCTGGTGTGATAGCCATTTCATCAAGAACCAACATACAATCCCTTTCATGTGGTTTAAAATTTTGTACTTTAATTTTCATAAATTCAAACACTTCATCAAGTATGCCAGAATCAAATTGTATGTGTTGAAGTTTTATCTGTAGTGTTCTAAGGGATGGTAAAGGATAACCTTGCTTTATTAATTCATTATAACCGTTATTACCGCAAGAAAATTTAAGTTTTAAACATTTTGTAATCGTTTCATTTGACCACTTCATAAATTTAGTAGATTTGTTAGCCTCTTTTTTTTTAAGAGCCATAATTTGGTCATCATTAAACAACACCCGCATCAAGGTTTTATTAGATTGAGAAGAGATTTTGGCATGTTTTTCAAGGTTTTTGATTTTGTTTCTACTGTTTCTTAAAAGTCTTTTATATTTCTTAGCTTTGATCCTTTCCTTATTATACAATGTTTTATATAAAATATTTTCCTTATTTACATCTTCAGTAAAATAAATACTTGATACACTTTCTTCACTTGAACTAGATTCTAATGTCGATGTCAGATTACCAATAAAATCAGTAGCTGAAGTAGATGGCAGATTACTAGTAGAGAGCAGATTACTAGTCGATGTAGAAAGTATTGGTATTACATCTGTAGAAATGTGTGGCTCAATTGTATTTACTTCTAAAAGAAAAAGAAATCATTCAATTATTTGCTTATTTTGGAACAAACAAAATGGTAATTATCAGGTAGTTCTTTATCAATTTCTTTTATTTTTATTGGGAAATGCTATATAGTGTCCGATTAAGTTTGCTACATACGGGAAATTTTGTTATTATTAATTTTATAAAAAAAAATACTTTTAAAAAAATTCTGCTTTCCAAAAAATTTAAAATAATTTATTTAAATTGAAGATAACATGTATAAAGTGGTAAAAAATAAAAAACTTAGAATAAACCCAAGTAAAATTAATTTTTATGTTACAACAAAATTTGATTTTTAAATTTTTCACTAAAACATGCGTTTATTGTCAATTAAAACTTTTTAAATTATTTTCCAAATTGTCCAACATTTTGTAATGGCCTATGCGGGTATACACTTTATTTTAATTTGTCCCAAAACAAATTTAGTTTTGAGTAATATTTATTTATTACACATTTTGTTGTAAAATAAAAATTAATAAGATTTATTTTAACTTTTTTTAATTTTGGATATCCAGTTTTGTGAAAGTAGGTGTACAAAAAAACTTACCAACTAATAAAGGCTTCACTTTTCCTTGTACTGGCAAGTTTCTCTGAGTTGGAGGCTTTCTTGATATTTTCGGTTAGGAAAATGAAAAAATGGTAGGTACAGCATCACTCTTTAATTTGCGAGTACCATCCTCCCGGGTCTTCTCCCACATATTGGCAGCAAAGTGAATCTGCAATTATAATAATAAGGTAAAAATATCAATTAATAATAACATAAATAATAAGCCAGGGCTCCTCATACAAATATAAAAAAATATGAACTTACTTCACATAAATATGAATTATTTGTGGGCGTCCAATGATCCCGTCTAGTTCTAATTTGCCACTGTCTTCTTTTATCATGGTCCCTTGGGAAACGTTTCATCAGAAACCCTTTTTCCGAAGAATTGCTACAATTAACTGCAGCACACCCAGGCATTTTTGTTTCGCAGATGGCCTTCAACCTTAAAACATGAAAACAAATGAACTATTTTCAATGTATTTTCCTTTTGCTAAATATAGGCTTTATATAAATATCGAAAATTTATTTAAAGTAATTTTTAATACTATATAAAGCTAGAAAATTTCAGTATGCATTTTGTAAACAATCCTTACCACTAACAGGCGAGTAAATTTTCCAATATTTGCTGTAATATAACAATTCCAGACAACCAAATTAACACAGATATTTAAAGTTTATTACACAGGGCAAATAATGTTCACTTAAAACTACCAAAACTTTTATAGTTTAACACAAATCGTCAAGAAAACAAATAAACTCCGTAAACACAGTGGTAAACACAAACTATTTTCGATGCAACATGGCGGATAAAACCACGTGACTCTGACATCCAATCAAAAAGAGAACACTCTATTGTCGCCACTGTCAATATAAAGTCACTGTAGTGTACATAAGGCAGCAGTCTCACTTAATCGTTAACGTTTCTATTGGGTGTCGTTAAAAAAACGGTAACGGTCTCACTTAATCGTTCGTTAGCGTATTTCTTCTAGAATGACGTTGACTTAAGACATCTATCACAGAGAATGAAGAATATTATAACCTTTTTGTTCTCTTGTTTATTTAATTATATTTATTATGTTTATGGAAGATTGAGGGTACTGTATAATAGTTTATAATTTATTATGGATTCTCGCAGTAGTTCTGAGGAGGAAATGATTTATTTTTATTTAAGACGCAAACGCAAAATAAATAAAAGGAGGATGTGGGTTAGAGAAATTTTTCTACACAGAGAACAATTAGGAGAGTATCATCATTTAGTGCCACAATTGTTAAATGATGAGGAAAAATTTTATGGTTATTTTCGCATGAATTTAAACTCCTGGAATAAATTGGTTTTAAAATTAAAACCATTAATTTTCATTGGAGAAACTTATTTTCGGAAGTCGATTTGTTTTGAGGAAAGGTTAACCATTACAATTAGGTATGTTTAAATAACAATATTTATTTTTAAGTAATAATGTTTGGATTTGCAGGTATCTAGCAACTGGAGAATCCTTTCATTCTTCTTCATATCGTTTTCGAGTGAGTCACAATCACATCAGCGTTATTGTAAATCAAATGTTGAGTGTTATTCATACTGGTTTATCTACGGATTATTTGAAGTTTCCAACAAGAGAAGAATTTTTGGCAATATCCCAAGGATTTGCAATAAGGAAGAATTTTCCAAATTGCTTAGGAGCCATGGATGGCAAGCATGTCCGCATTACAAAACCTTATCAGCAAGGTTCAAACTTTTATAATTATAAATTATACCACTCCATAGTTCTACTTGCTGTTGTGGATGCCTGTTATTGTTTCACAATAGTAGATGTTGGAAGCTACGGCAAGAATAGTGATGGTGGGGTATTTAATAATTCAACATTCGGTCAATTATTAAACAGTAATCAGCTAGATTTACCTGCCAATGAGCCCTTACCAAATACTTTTGAAAATGATTTGATGCCTTTTGTGTTTGTAGCAGATGAGGCATTTAAACTAAGTGAACATATAATGAAGCCCTATCCACGAAGAGACCTTGATAGAAGGAAGAGAATATACAACTACAGGCTGTCACGAGCTCGACAGCAAATTGAATGTTCTTTTGGTATTTTAGCAGCAAAATTTCGAATATTCCGCACCGAAATTGCAGTTTTTCCAGAGAAAGTCGACAAAATTATCAATGCAGGAGTGGTTTTGCACAACTACATTCGAAGAGAAGAAAAGTGTAACAGCATTGAAATTGAAGAATGTGGAGCTTTTTCGTCTTTTAGTACTACAGAGGAAATGTTTGAACCTCGAAGTATTAATCAGTCTTCAAGGTTAGCTAGAGGTATTGGTGATAAATTTGCAGACTATTTTTGTAATGCAGGTGCAGTAGACTTTCAAGAAGATAATATTTAATTGCAATTTATAATAAAATAAAAATAAATTAGTCCTAGAAAGTATTTTTCTCTTAGAGAAAGTTTTATCCTATATTGTCCTAAGATCTACAGAAAATTGGTAATCCTAATACTTCACACATTTAGCTGTGATAGTCTACATCCTATATTTGTATCTACAAAAAAGAGTATAGAGAATTGCAAAATAAGTATACGTATGTCCCTGTAAGTTGAAACCATATGGAAAACTTTTATTTTTAATTTTCGGCAAAAAAGTTATTCTTTATATATAGTTCTGCATGGTCTAAAACCTAAAATTCTACCACCAGATATCAAATTTTTTCCGTTGTATACGAAGTTTGTCAAAGAACATGGATTTTGCTCAAGAGTAAAGGACCTTATACCTATAACAATTTTTGACACTGTCGAAAATAAAGGTACTTCTCTGGAGAAAAATTCATATTTTTTGACAAACCTCGTATATGACAAAAAAAATCGATATCTGACATTTGCATTTTAGTTTTTAGACCACGCAGAACTTTTTATATGAAAAATATTGGTTTCCCTAAATTAATAACAAAAAAGTTTTCCATATGGTTCCACTTAGAGAGACATACTGTATAAGTACACATCAACTTTGGGTATAGCCTAACGAAAGTATATCACAACAATGTTCAAAAGTCGATAGAAAAATTCAAATTATTTGACTTGGATGATATTATGCCAATTGTTTGAAGTTAACTAAATAAAAACAAACATTAAAAGTAAAGATTTATTTATGCACTTTCATTTTCTAAAATTCCATTAATTATGGTTAAAACTTTTAGCTTATACCGCCTCAACTGTGGTTCTGAAAATTTCGCCAGGTCTTCTTCCAAACTTTCATGGAATAAGCGAACTGAAGGAATTTTCTGGCCATTTTGTTTTTCGAATTTACTTTTAAAATAAACTTTCATCGTTTCTTCCAGGTCCTGGGAACTTTCTTTTTTTCTTTTGGCACTATTTGTTGAACCTGACCTGGATGCACGGCTTGGTGTGCGTGTGGAAGTTTGCGACCTCACAATCTCATCTTGCATATCACAATTCTCCAATGCGTTCTCACTATGGGAATTCTCTATCTCATATTGGGATTCCTCTATCTCATATTGGGATTCCTGTAATTCTCCCTCTACTTCTAAAATTATGTTCTCTTCATTGTCTGAGACATGTACCTCGGTGTGAATAGCCATAGTTGGAGCATTACTACTTGTTTTCCTTTGGGCTAGAAATGGCTCTAAAAAAGTTAGACTTTCAAAATAGACCCACCGCCTTTGAGAAGCCGCTGAATCAGATGGTAAATGGTAGTCCTTCCTTCTTTGCCTATATGTCCCTCGCAATGTTTGCCACTTTCCCTTAAGTTGCCTTACTGTAATTACAATACATACAGAATTAAAAAATATTTTTACGTGGATCCAACATTTAGTATATTTTTGAGCAACTAGTTCTTTCAATTTCATTCAAACGGATCCCACATTATTACATTTACAAAGCTAAAGGTGTTTTAGAATGTGCAATGTTTGATTTCAGTTTGGAACATGACTGGTTAAAAATATAAGAAACAATAAAAAAGGTTTACTGTTATATTTTAATAAACTCTTCATCAAATATTGCACTATGACAAAGTACTTTCGACGCTTAACAATATTTATATTGTAATAATTATATACTCACCATTTTTATCTACAAAATATTCTCCAATTTCTCGCCAATGTTTATCAATAACATTTATATTGCAATGCCCTGGGCGCGATTGGTCATATATCTCTGGTCTTTCTTGTACAAGTACAATTAACTGGTAAATTTCTTCGCTTGACCATTTTATATTTGCCATTATCAAGACATGGAGCAAGTTAAATATCAAAGATTTCAGCCAATTTAAATTGTATATCAAAATATAAACAAAACGTTAACCTCAAAAACGACACACCACTTGTTTCTCTTTAGTGCGCATGTGCGCAAACACAAACGCGTTCATTTGCCATCGTGCATCGTCAAAATTTTAAACATGTTTGAAATTTCAAACGTGACGACGGTAAATGACGTTTTTCATCGCTTGACATCGCTTGAAGTGAGACCACCCGCGTATAACTAGTTGTGTTTGAAATTTACACGAACGGTCAGGAACGATAAGTGAGACTGCTGCCTAACTGATTAAACGTAGCCAATACTTGTGACCATATACGGGCACAAAGTTTATTCATAAAAGTTAGTTGTGTACAATATTTGGTACACATAGTAGTTAAAGTGTTAAAGATAACTCAAAAGCAGACGAAGAGAAAAACTTGAGCTTTAATCTCCTCTGCTGTAAGCTGATAAGATTTTAATTGTAGTCGGAACATCTGGGGGTACTTTATAGGGGATCGCTTTTCACCATTATGGAATATATCTGTTATTTACGATTAAAGAACATTTTCAAATAAGAGTTGCTTGGGATGGTATTTTCTATATTTTTATACAATATCGTCGGCCAAACCCGAAAACTAACTAACAAATTAGTACCTTTCTTCCCTCTAATTTTCGAGCATGTGGTAAGAAGCTAGTTTCAAACCAATCCTGGAATGTGTTTGTGACTATCCATCCATGGGATGTCCTATTAAATCTGCATCCTGTTACACGACATGGCTTGTCACATGGGTAACCTTTAATGCCTCCTTTCTTCCAGGTATTATATAAGTGCTCACTCTTATATATTACATAAGGAGGCAATAGGGTACCATCCGTAGATCCACAAACAATGATGGTAGTATTGCTTTTAGAATGATTTAAAACTTTTTCTGGATGTTTGGTACCCCTTCGATATATAGCCCGGGCCTTTCCCGGGTCATCGCCGACGTTGGTTTCATCATAATTAAACGTATTTTCAGGCGTTACCCCCCTCTAATGTTTGCTGCAAGTTCGCAAAATAAATTTTAACGTTTCCTTGGAAACCGCAGCGCGGCTCTTGTTTATGTTACTAGCTAGGCGTTGAGCAACTTCTGTTTTGTGTCCCAATCCTTGTGCTAGGACCTAATGAGCAAAACAATAAATTGAGGGTTATATAACTAATTATATCACAGCTCAGTCAAAGAGAGGGTCGTAGGTTATTTTTCCTTTTGTCCTCGAAATGGGCTGAATAGCTGATTTGCCTAAGACCGTTTGGCGATTATACCGATTAGCAAAATCTAGAATAAGGTGATGTCTGATTTTCGATTAATTTTCTAATAGAGTATTTTAAATATAATCACCTCCCATTAACCACTGCTCGTTTACAAGTGCAACTGCCGATTGCAATGTCAAACATAAATTTAAAAGTGAATAGCTGCCCAGCTACAACAGTTTTATCTTTGGGTGGGGGCTTCTATCAAAGTCGCCTCCAAAACTCAAAGTCGCCCCATATTACGGTACATAGGTAACTATTTGTTTTTAATTTACCTGACCACACGGATCTATTATGTCTACAAATATCTACAAAAATGAAGAAAAAGTATATATTTCGAAGCTACATAAGTATTTATTTTATTTTATTTTTATATTATGCTATGTACTTAACAAATATCCAACTAATTCGCTTACCTGAAAAGTTGTTTATTACTTCTTCCGGTATATTCCAAGACTGGAGAAGTTCTACGACTTCGTCCGCCATCGTTTTCCCATCAAGCCCTATCAAAAATGTTAAACTTACCAATCGCGTTATAACCTTAAACCACAAAACAATCTATTCACCAGGAAACACGTCGTTGTACTGCGACTGCGTTTCCTAGAACGGAATGATTCCGCTTACTCTAAGGGCCGGTTGTTCATTCCTAGATTAACTCAGGATTAGGAAAACTCTAGAGTTAATTTTAGATTTCAGTTGTTCAATAGTGGATTAGTATAATTTACGGTGTTAATCCCGAATTAACCTTAACTCATCGATTTAGGCGGGTTATTATTAATAATCCTTGATTTCTAACCTATATATTTTTTATTTTGTCCTATTTAGTAGATTGTTTTTAAATATTTAACATGGAAATTATTAGTGAGGATGAAGACTTTATGGAAATTGTCAATATTTTCGCTCGTCGACGAAAATCGCCCATTTTCCGCATAAGGGAAAATCATTTTCAGAAATGGACTGATGAAGAATTTTTAAATAGGTTTCGTTTACCAAAAGATGGTGTAAGAATAATAATTGAGAGAATTCGAGAAGAAATTTCTAGTCCAACCAATCAGTAAGTTTTGGGAATAAATTACATAAGATTGTCTTGATTTTCAAGTGTTCACATGGTATTAAAAATTAAATGTGTTTTCTGATAGTTTGCATTTTTTTAGGAATCATGCAGTAACGCCTGTAGAAAATGATTTTGCTTGCTTTAAGGTTTTATGCTTCGGGAAGTATGATGCTTGTAGTAGCAGATTTTCTAGGCATTGATAAATCTACAGCATGCAGAATTATCCATAAAGTCTCCTGTGCCATTGCAAACCTTTATCAAGAATTTATAAAAATGCCTTCTACTGAAATTGAAATTAGAGAACATAGACAAAAGTTTTCTCAAATTGCCAGATTCCCACAATGCATAGGTGCAATAGACTGCACACATATTAAAATACAATCACCAGGTGGTGATGCTGGGGAGAGATACAGGAATAGAAAGGGATATTTTTTATTGAATGTACAAGTTGTAAGTAATGCCAATATGCACATAAAAGATATTGTTTGTCGATGGCCAGGGTCTTCCCACGACTCTACAATCTTTATTATTAATTCGAGGCTAAGAGCAGATTTTGAAAATGGAGTATATGGGGATTCTCTTTTGGTTGGAGATAGTGGATATGGTATTAAACAATACTTAACACCTCTACTCGAGACAAGGACTGCAGCAGAGAACCTGTTTAATGAATCCCAAATTCGGACTAGAAATGTCATAGAGTGTTTGGTGTATGGAAACGAAGATTTCCTGTTTTATCTTTGGGGCTAAGAGTTAAATTAGAAAATCTTGAAGCTATTATTATTGCTCCTGCAGTTTTGCATAATATTGCAAAAAGTATTAATGCGCCAGAACCAGATATTGAACAGCATTTAGAAGAAGTCATTGAAAATGATATAATTAATGTTGCAGAATTTCAAGATGACAATAATTTGATACATCGGCTGCGTGATAATGCTAAAAGGACTGCATTGATAAATAATTATTTTGCGAGATTGTTTTTTATGTTAAATAAGTTTTATTTTAATAAAATAAATATGTACAAAAAAAGTCATTTAACCAAAAACAATTTATTGTTGTTGTTTTTGAAGACACTTCATTTTCATAATGTGTTCTTCCTTCATGAAGTGTTTCTTGAGCTCCCATTCTTCACGAGCTAAACTCAACTCCTGTTCGTGCTTCTCCTTCATTAATGCGATTTTCACATAATGTTCGTCCTTCAGGAATTGTTTTTGGATAGTTAGAACATCCGTTTTTGCAGTAGCCCACATTTCAACTTTCTCGTGTATTTGTTTTGATTCAGACTGCAGTGGTTTAGCTTTTTTCTGCCTTAGTTTATTAAACGTAAATTTATCTTCTAAAAAAATAAGACACTGTAAAATTTTTGAAGACCTTTACATTGAATCAAATAAAGTAAAAAAAAAAATGTGAATTAAAAGAATATGAAAAAATTTATTTTATGCATTAAACAATGAAATACATTTAGTAAATAAAAAATGATATAAACATTATGTTTTGGACGAAAAAGTCCAATCATACCTATTTTTTCCTGTGTGTTTTCACGTGACTCTGCTTCTTCTTTGTCTGAGTCTTTTTCGTCTTTTTCTTCATCCATCTCTTGAACATATTCAATATTGCCCACATCAATCCAATTATAACTACTAACATTGTTATCTAAAAAATATTTCACATTAAAAATCTTTATTTTCTTGACAATGAGCTTGTCTTCTGCCAATATTTGTTTTACTTACCATATTGAATATTTATTTCATCGGATGTGGATGTTGATGGCATATTAATTACATCCTTAATATCCTTCTTTTTTTTATAGTTTTTTTCAAATTTTTATATTTTGTTTTCAGACTTTCAACAGATTTTTTGTTGCCAGTAACATTACTAAATTCTTCACCGATCCGTAACCAACTTCGATTTTTTTCGTTATTGGTCACAGCATCACTTTTTTTATTTTCAATAACATGTTTATGGTGATTAACCAATGAAATTAAGGTTTCTTCTTCCAACTCGCTGAAATTAGCGGCTCTTTTTGACTGGTCCATTTGGATTAAATAAATGTTCAATAAAAGTAATAATAATAACAATATTAACACAAAAGCACGATAATAATTAAACAACAGACTCGAGTGTCTTTTGTATACGCTATAACCTTTAACCAATAAAAATAAAACAATAAACAATTTGGTTGCAAAATTGTTGCTAATATACAAAACACCTGTTGCCAACTATTATTAATTGTAAAATAGATGTTCTATGGCATAAACAGTGTAGGCAACATCTTCAAATACAAGTTAATCTGGGATATCTTAATCCATCTTCTTTTTTCATTTGAACAACACAATTCATTTTAATCTAAGATTAACTCAAATCCATGGATTTATTAATTCAGGAGTTAACTCACGATTGAATAACCGGCCCTAAGGGATTCACAGTTTTTAAGCGGCCAGTCAATTGCAAGTCTGGACTAGTCTCGGTTCAAGAATATTTCGTTTTGTTGTCTTGAATGAAATAATTTTCCGTTGTCTGTCTTCGTTAAAGTAAAATGAAAATAAATTGATTTATTTTAAGAAAAAGTACTTATTAGAATATGAAACCGTTAATTATATGTGATTTTTTTTATTTAAAGATTGCCGTGTTTTGAATTAAAAGTAATTTGCTTTATTCAAAAATTTGTCTTGAGGATAATTATGTCTACACTAAAAGTAAGAATAATATCTTTAATTAAGAAATGATGTATTTATTTAAAGAAAATTACTTTAAGAAAATACATATTTTTTCTGTAAGAATTTCATTTTTTCTATGTAGCGTCAACAGCCAATAGAATTATAAATTCAATTGAAAATAATCTACAAACCTTTACATATACTGAAAATACCAATGTCCAAGAAGAACACACCGTACAGTTTACGTCATCCCAGCATTCACCGCGTAAGGGAATGGTTAAAAATAATTGCTAAAATGTTGAAGAACACACCGTACAGTTTACGTCATCCCACCATTCACCGAGTAAGGGAATAGTTATAAATAATTGCCAAAATGTTACAATTAATTATTACAAATAAATGTTTAATTTAAAAAATGCTGTTCAATGTTGTTAAAGTTGTTAAAATTTCCCTTTGAACTGCAACTTCTTCCTTTTTAACATTTAATTGGTCTTTTTTTAATTTTAATTCTTCCTCATCTATGCGTTTTTTATGTTTTAAATAAGATGTTTTTTCGTCATAATAGTTCTCTAGAACATAGTTTCTTTTCTCTACAGATTTGGATAAATTTTGAGATAGTTTTAGAGAATTTTCCAGCCTTCTGGTTCTTGTAAATTTAATTGGTTTTTTTTGTTTGCCTGAGTGGGTAGTCTAAACTGTATGTGTGGTCAACCGAGGGTAATTCAACACAAAAGAAATAACAATTAATTCTCTAAATAGAACAAATTAGAATAATTTTGCAAGTAATGGGGGCAAAATATCCATGACAAAAATGGCTAATGTGGACAAAACAATGATTTTTAAAAACACTATTAATATTTTATATAAATAAAAAGATCACTATTTTATTAGGTCATTTTTATTGTTTTTATAAAATTTTAGTAGAGACACTACATTATGTTTCAGACACAGTTCCATCTTCTAGTTTCAGTCAATATTTAATAAAAAATGGGGACGATTATAAACATTTTAAAATAACAGAAACCCCGTCTTTTTGTTTTACAGCGTGTGAAGGTGTATTCAAAATAGATTTTTTTATAAAAACAACCGAATAAACCAGTTAACTTTTTATTTATCTAAAATTCTACTACATTCAGAAAATTATCCTTATTGAAACTATTAATATTGTTTACTTACTTCTACCTCTCTTCTCGCAGCTTCTAGAGTGTGTGTGAGTAGGGTTACGGGGCTCCCCAACTCCTTCAATTTCTTATTCCTCTACTTCACAATTATTTTTTGTTGGTATATCATTAAAATCAAAAGTTGCATTGGATTCCTCGATGTCACTTTGTCCATATATAACACTTTCCGACATGAATCTTAAAATTTCACTGTCTGTTTCATCAAATTTAATTGCACTCGGTCCCCCTCCACCAGTGGCACTTGAGTGGATTCGAAGTTTAGTTATTTTCGACTTTACATTTTTCTTCATATCCTGCCATGTCTAAAAACATAAATATGTAAGCAATTATACAAATAAAAACTGTTTCTGAATGACATTTGTATGTATGCATATTATGAAGACTAGTCTTCATAGTGCATATATCTGCTATTTAGCTAAGTTATTATAATACATCATATTAAGCATAATTAGTAATGGTAAATAAACTGTCTTCCTGATTGGACTTGCCATTAGGTGCAATTCATTTATATTTGGGATGGACAGTTTTGCATAAATCAGGGTTGAACCTTAAAGATGAATATCAACCCCAAAATGTTTGTCAATTTACACCTATTTGCCGACATGTGTGTTTAAATTATAATAAACTTACCTTTCTCCATTGCTTACAATTCTTTCTAGCTCCGTCATCTACACTATTTAATATTAATGTTAATTGTTCCCACAAACATTGAGTCATCTTGAACGTAAATTTATTCGTTAATTTTGTTTACCTCTGGATGCTTTTTTAAAAATTCAAGCATTACTTCTTTTTGCTCGTGAATTATGTGTTGTTTTTGATCCATTGTTAATTTGTCCTAAACTATTATAATAAATAAAAACTATCAAACTCGAACTCAACTTGCTTTAAAAAAATAAAAGGTATGTGCTCTTCATTTTCATATTAGGATCAGTCTCAATTGTTAACAAAAGTAGTTTAAATCTTCTTTTCTTTTAAAGAATTTGTTGCCTAACATACATTAGTGTAGTTCATGCGTTCTAATGCAGTTTGGCAACACCCTATTCTATTGGTTGTTTGAAAATACGGGTTAAGGAGAATTCATCATATGGATTTACATACTCCTTTCTCTCGATAGAGCACTCCTTTCTCTCAATAGAGCACTCCTTTCTCTCGAGTTTGAAAATAACCCCAGCTAATGGTATCGTTGTACGAGGTGCGTTCGTCTAACTGTAGGGTTAGAGGATTTATCGTGACCAATGTGTTTTGTATATTTGTAAAAATAATAAAATATCCACATTTTTCGGTTTTAATCTTGATCTTCGGTCGGAGATTAACTGACCAGCCATACTAAAATTTCGCTCAGATTCTGCAGATGACCCCGGTATACACAAATATTTTAAGCTTAAAATAGGTAGAGGATGCAAATTATTACCATTTACCTACGAACAACAAACATCTGAAATATTATAGAAAAGTAGCATTGTTTTCCGTGGCTCTGCGAAACATTTTAACTAAAATAAAAATATATGATATGCAAGGATTAAGTTTATTATACCTGCAAAAAAATAAGGGGTGTAACGGTTGGAACTATTATTCCGACACAACCATCTCTTAAATGTCATTTGTCGTCTTCTTCCTTTATTCGCCTTGTGACTGTGAGAATTATTTTTGACTTGGATGTCAACGAATCAAGTTGATTTGAATTTTAATATATCTTGGTCATGCGATGTTCTAATTGATTTTAATTTATCGTAAATTCCGTCTGATTTTATAAGGTAAGTTTTAATACTAATATATTGTTGAAAATATATATTTTGTACAAAGACTTCTTAAATAGATTGTCAAGTATTGAACATAACCTCAATATCAGCAATGTCAACAATGGATAACACATGTTCGTTTTATATTAATTTATATATAATTTTTTTGGAATAAGATATTATGCTTTACTATATTAAAATATGTTAAATAAGATTTTTCCTTTTCATATTAATTTTAGTCTCTGTGAAATTATTCATTTAATAGTTTTAAATTGTTCTTTTAATAATTATAGCATTTTATCTAAATCCTGCTCAAAATTCCTATTTCCTGTCTTAACATTTTAACCCTTTCTTTTTAGCATGGCTATATCTAGACGGTCTATTTGGATTTATATCTAGAAGTTCTGAATTCCTATCAAAGTTTTGAATTCCTTTCAAGAAGTTTTATGGTTTTTGTACCTAGAAGTTTGTTTTGGTTTTGGTACAAACTGAAGACCGTGGTTTGATTCATCTCTAGAAGATCTATACAGGTTCGAGTTAAGTTAGAATACCAAATATCACGAGATCATTCAAGTTGCAGAATTACGAATAAGGGTACCGAATCCCTTTTGAAGAAGTTGCCTGAAGATATACCATGCAATAAACATTCCTTATATCACCTTCTTTTAACTAAAGATAAGTGCTTTTAAATAAATCGTCTTAAATTTGAATTTAGTAAAACTATGTGAATTAGAATTTGCTACTAGCTTATCTAAAGCACGGTTTAAATATAATTTGTTAGTGGTTAGTGATATATATATATATATATATATTTTTTTTTATCACTAATATAAAGTCAAGTATAGTAAGTTTTAAATATAGTGGTGCCCAACTTCTTTTTCAAAGTTATTCGAGTTATTTAATAACCTAATCCACGCCCAATCAATTGAGCTTAAACACATTATAACAAATAGATAAAATATCAAGTATCACGTTACAGAGGGTCTGTTTGCTCCGAAGCATTAGATATTTCCAAATATTGCCTTTTTCTGATAATTACATCAGCAGCTACACTTTTGGACTTTTCGTTAATCCGCTCTTCCGTAAATAAAAATAGTGAAGTTGTGGCCTTTCTAGCAATTTGATAATTTTGAGGTAAATCATTTTCTTTATCTATTACGGACCTCCAAATACAATTCATTTCTTGTTCCAAAAATTTCGCTGCTTGGGTTGCATTTTCTTGATTACGAAAACCCTCTTTCTTAAATCTTGGATCCAAAATATGGAGATTCTGGTCACAGATCTTGTTTCATAAACAAAAACTCTTTTTTTAACAGACTCGATCAAACTATTACCAAATAATTTTCCCTCATTTGTAATTAAAATGGTACTGGTTTTTAACAAATTGTTGTAAATTCCGAAAGTCATTAGAATAAATCAATGAAACTGTGACATAGTTTGTGCCCTGAATCCTATCTGTAGCTTCACTAATACAAACCAAAGTCTTCTTTAGCTTTAAAATTGTTAGTACATCATTTGTTAAAGGAGAAGGAGCTTTACTCATTTTTAAAATAGTTTGATTGAGAGCACTACTTGTTTCGAGGATCCTTGTAATCATATACAGAAAATTATTCCAACGGGTTGGTACTTCTTGTATAAGTTTATAGGGAGTTCTCTTTTCCGTATCACTTCTGATATCTGTTTCAAAATCTTTTATTTGAAAGTATTTAAACATATCAGAAGCTACATTACTTTGTTTTACAAAAATCACGATTTCTTTGCATCTCTTCGAAATATTATGCAGACAATCTTATTTTAGATTATCCTGTACAGCTAAATTAAGAGAATGTGCATAACAGCACTGAAAAAAAATTCTGTTATATTAACAAAAACTAGCTGTTGAAATAACAAATGTTCTGTTGCTATACAACCGACACAAGATTTTGTTAAAACAACAAAACACTTTTTGTTATTTGAATGAAAAATAATTCTGTGTCTCTTATAAAAATATTTGTTCTCTTTACAAATATTTTTGTTTGCCAAACAATTTTTATTATTGTATTTTTCACAAAAAAATTTGTTAAATAATTATTACACTTTTGTAAATGTAACAAAAATATTTGGTAATAAATATGAAAATAAGTTGATGGTATTATAGGTATTCTCTGTATCAAAATAACTATATAATTAAAATTTCTTTTTTAAAATTCTTTTATTAAAAAGGTCAAGAACATGTTACTTCGAAAAAATGTAAAAAATAAAAAAATAATAATTTGTTGATGTTTCTTGTCTCTTGGTGTTCTGTTCTTTCTTTTTTTTCTTCCACAGCTATCCACCACACACTCCATTGTTTTTCCACCTACTACACCACAAATCAAAAACAGATGTGACTTCCAATGTCATCAACTTTGAAATTCTATGACATTGGCAGGAAACAGGATTGAGTCTCATGCCACCACGAAACATTCTAAAGTGCCATTCACATAACAAAAATAAAACGTCGAAATGACAAAGTGGAGATGACTGGTTTAAGGTTATAACATTTATCTATCAACGTAATTATGACAGAGAGAAGAGTAATATGTAGTACGAAGCACTACAATACTTCCCCTCTTAAAAAAAATAACATATAAATTATGAAACAACTAAAAATAATGAACTATTTAATTTAATGCAAATGTAACTTTCTTAACTTCTTTTATAGATTCATTATTATCCGATAATAAAAATGCAGGTTTTAACTGATCAATATTGATAACTAATTCGTTATTATTTTTTAAAATTGTAAAAAGTTTATCAGATCTACGAATAACTTTAAAAGGACCTTCGTAGCAAGGTTTTAAAGCGGCTTTAATGCCTTGAACTTTTAAGAAAACGTATTCTGCGTTTTCTAATTCTGGAGAAACAAATGTTTTCCTTATACCGTGTTCCTGAACTGGAGCTGGTCTTAATTTGTTGAAATTTTCTCTCAAATTAATTAATATTGAATGAGTATCTATCTCTTCATTTGAAGACGTGAAAAATTCACCAGGCAAACGTAAAGTTTGGCCGTATACCAATTCTGCAGAAGAACATTGTAAGTCCTCTTTTATAGCAGATCTTAGCCCTAATAATATTAAAGGTAATTCATCATACCAATTATTCGAAATTAATTTTGCAGATAACGATGCCTTTAGTGTTCTATGAAAACGTTCTATCATCCCATTGGCTTGAGGATGGTAAGTAGTTGTATGGATACTTTGAAATCCTAACCTTTTACTAAAATCTTTGAACATACTAGATTCAAATTGACTGCCTTGGTCATGAGTAATATACACTGGTACACCAAAGCGTGTTATATACTGATTAAATAAAACTTTGATTACTGATTCTGAACTGATGTTCTTAAGTGGATAAACTTCTACCCATCTAGTACATCTATCAATAACAGTAAATAAATAATTATGACCTCTTGAAGGTTTCAAAGGACCCACTAAGTCTACGTGGATATGTTGGAATCTTCCTTCTGGAATTTTAAAATTTCCTAGAGGTGATTTTGTGTGTCTAAGCACTTTCGCCTTTTGACAATTAATACAACATTTTGACCATGAATAAATTTCTTTATTCATCCTTGGCCAAAAATACCTAGAATTTATTAATTTAACAGTGGCCTTACATCCAGTATGAGCTATGTTATGTAACTTTAAAAAAATACTATAACGTAAACTCTTAGGAATGTATGGTCTGCTCTTTTCCTTTGAAGTTTCGCACCAAAGATTCAATTTTGGGGTTTCAACCTCTACATTGCTTAAGAAAAATTTTCTTCCTTTTTTATTACTTGAATTCTGTTTTTTTAATAAGAACTCTAATTCTATGTCTATTTTCTGTTCTGAAATAATTTTATGTAAATTAAAATTTGCAATATCATTGCCTTTAATTCCGTCTTTTTTAGCATTGATATTTATGATTTCGTCTTCTTCAATACGACTTAAAAAATCGGCCACTCTTACATTTTTGCTACCAACATAAATTATTTTGTTAGTGAACTGTAAAATATATTCGATATAACGAAATTGTCGTGGTGATTTTTCTGATTTTGAATGGATTGCTCTTTCAATTGGTTTATGATCGGTAAAAACTTTGAAATCCATTGCTTCAAGCATATGTCTAAAATGTTTAATTGACATGTAAATCGCATATAGTTCTTTATCGAATACACTATAATTGATTTGTGATTTTGAAAGTTTTTTAGAGAAATAAGCTAATGGTTGCCTAACATTATTTATAGTTTGTTCTAATACACCACCTATGCATGAATTGCTGGCATCAGTGGTTAACGATAGTTCGGCACCTTCTTGTGGATGTACGAGTAAAGAGGCTTTAATAAGCGCGTCTTTGGCTTCATTAAAACTTCTTTCGTATTCCTCAGGCCAATTTTCTATATTTTTGAATTTATTTTTATTAAGATAAGCAACAAATTCATGCAATGGGCAAATAATTTGAGCAAATTTAGGAACAAATTTATGGTAAAAATTTATCATACCTATAAATCGTTGTAATTGTTTAAGAGTAGCTGGTTTTTTATAATCTTTTATTGCTTTAACTTTTTCTTCTGTAGGTAACATTCCTTTAGCAGAGATATTGTAACCCAAAAAATTAATTTCTTTGACGCCAAACATGCATTTTGAAGGATTGACATTTACGCCAAAAGAATCTAACCTATTAAACAGAATGTCCAGCTGTTTAAAATGATCTTCTTCGTTTTTACTAAATATCAAAATGTCATCTAAATAAACGTAAATAAAATCAAGACCTCTAGTTACTTCATTGATAAATCTCTGAAACGTATTTCCTGCGTTTCTTAATCCAAAAGGCATTCTTAAAAATTCAAAAGCTCCAAATGGAGTAGTAATGGCGGTCTTAAAAATGTCTTCTTTTGCGACAGGAATTTGATGATATGCTCTCACTAAATCTATTTTAGAAAAAATGGTGCATCCATGGATTTTAATGTTAACATCGGATATTAACGATAATGGGTATCTTTCAGGGATTGTTAATTTGTTTAAGAAACGATAATCGCCACAAGGACGCCAATCGGCTGTATCTTTCTTAGGCACCATGTGTAACGGTGATGTCACACATGACGAAGAAGGACGGCATATACCTAATTCTATCATATTATCAAATTCTTTTTTGGCAATATTAAATTTTTGTGTATCTAGACGTCTTGGTCTACAGTAAGGTAAATGTCCATCTGTAATAATATGATGTTCTATGTTATGTTTAATTGGTAAATGAAAATTAGGTGATGAAAATATATTAGTGTATTTTTTAAAAATTTCCGTATATTTATTTTCAACTATAAAAAGTTTGGGAAAATCTACTTTGTCTATATTCATAATTTTACCTTTTGAGCTTAGTGAAGTTTCGTTATCTAAAATTCTCTTATTTTTTAAATCAACTAGCAATCCAAAATGTGTTAGAAAATCAGCACCTAATATTGGTTTGCAAATATCAGCAATAATAAAAACGAAAAGAAATTCTCTACGTAAACCTAAATCTATTTTTAATAGTTTTTTCCCAAAAGTAGAAATTTTATTGCCTGATGCTGACGTTAATAAAAAATTGTTATCTTTATCATTACCTTTGAAAATATTTTTTGGTAAAACACTGACTTCTGCTCCACTATCAATTAAAAAATTTAAATTATTGATTTTGTCAAAAACAAAAAGTCTTTTTGAAGATATGTTTCCTTCTCCCAAACAGTTCATAGTTGATCTTATTCGTTTTTTGATTTATTTTTAAATGAATCATATAATAAACAAGGTGGACCATTACATTTAAATGCTTTCAATTTAAAACGTTTATGATATGAGCATAATAATTTGTCAGAATCGTTATTATATCTGTTCCTACTTTTTGATCTGTGACGACAAGAATGACACTGATTATCATTTCGTCTGTGAGAAGACAAGTTTTCTTGTTTAATTGAGCTTACCTCGTTTTCTAATTTAATTTGTTTGTCAAGGATTGTTTTTAATAAAGTTTGACAAGAATTGTTGAAATCTGTCATAAATTTAACTAAAAATGTATTGTCAGTTTGTGTACTTGGACCTTGAATTTCGTTTATATTCATTTTTGAATTTTGAGATTCCCAAATTTTATCTGAAAGTTTCAATAATTCAGTCACGTCGTCTTTCCCAGATGCTGTTAAAGCTATATCAATAACTGCAGGTAAACGTCTCCGCCATAATTTAATTAGTAATTTCTCATCAATAATTTTGTCTCCAGAGATTTGTAATAATTCTCTAAAGAAATTTGATGGACGTTTATCTCCTAGTTCTGATCTAGAAATTAACTTATCTAAACGAGCCTCTTCTGATAAAGTCAATCGGTTAATTATTATTCCTTTTAGGGATTCATACATGTTTGAATTTGGTGGATTATTAATTACATCTATAACTTCACTAAAAATATCTATCGGTAAGTTTGCTACAGTGAGATGATATTTACTTTTATATGAATTAATTTTATGAATAAAAAATTGGCTTTCAATTTGTTTGAACCATAATAAAGGTTTTGATGACCAGAAAGGAGGTAATTTAATGTGATTTAAATTTTCGACACAACCAGTCTCTGACTCTGTTTCGTTATTCGGCATTTTATTGTCAAACACAAATGGCAACTTCAAAACATTAAGTAGTAACTCAAAACTCACCTCTTGCAATATTTCGCCCTTGACCTGCGGTATAGCAGGCAAAAAAACAAAAACCTTGAAGTATATCTCGTAGAGATGTTGCTGATGTGGTTGTTCTATCTGATTTTCTGACTTGATCACCTGGACCTGATGAGATTCTTATTTCTATCTTCTACGCCGAAATCCGATGGGTATCTTGTACTGTTGCTCGTACCGTTTCTCGTACAATTATGTGTTCTGATCGAGGGGTCACCAATATTATATAGGTATTCTCTGTATCAAAATAACTATATAATTAAAATTTCTTTTTTAAAATTCTTTTATTAAAAAGGTCAAGAACATGTTACTTCGAAAAAATGTAAAAAATAAAAAAATAATAATTTGTTGATGTTTCTTGTCTCTTGGTGTTCTGTTCTTTCTTTTTTTTCTTCCACAGCTATCCACCACACACTCCATTGTTTTTCCACCTACTACACCACAAATCAAAAACAGATGTGACTTCCAATGTCATCAACTTTGAAATTCTATGACATTGGCAGGAAACAGGATTGAGTCTCATGCCACCACGAAACATTCTAAAGTGCCATTCACATAACAAAAATAAAACGTCGAAATGACAAAGTGGAGATGACTGGTTTAAGGTTATAACATTTATCTATCAACGTAATTATGACAGAGAGAAGAGTAATATGTAGTACGAAGCACTACAGGTATAACAAATAATTTTGTTCTTTATACAATTTCTTTTGTTCTAATGACATTCCAATTTTGTTGTATTAACACATTTCTTTTGTTGTGCTAACGCTTCTTTTTATTTGTTTTGACACTTCTTTTTGTAATTTTAACAATATTTTTTAATAAATGATACTTATATTTTTGTTATATCTACGAAACTCGTTTTGTAATAATAACAACATTTAATTTTGTGGTATTAACAAATAAACTTTTGTTGTGCTAACGAATCTTTTTATTTGTTTTGACACTTTTCTTGTAATCATAACCATATATTTATGTAACTAATACTTAAACTTTCTGTAGAAATATCATTGATTTTGTTTTTTTAAAAAAACTGGTTTTCTGTAATATAGTAAATATAGTAGATGTATTTATCTTACTAAGTTGTGGATAAATAAATAAATTGTTCTGCCGCTTTCAAAAACAAAAATATTTTTTAAAATCTCACACTTTCAAGAAAGTAAAATATATTTATTGGTATACTGGTTTAAAGGTTTTGTAAAAAAATAATAATGTCAAACAAAACGTTTATATTTAAGGAACATATTTAAGGAACATATTTAAGAAACATATTTAAGAAACATAGTTAAGAAACATATTTAAGAAACATATTTAAGGAACATTCTTTAACATAATTACATTGGGTAGGTATAACAAATAAATAATCAAAACTAATCGATTAAAAAAAAAAATAAATTATTTTTCAATGTATTTAAGCCTAAGGTACCTAACTAAACAATTTTTTCCAAATCTGAAATTAATTGTTTTGAATTTAAAATAACTTCATCTATCGGAAGTTTAATTTCATATAAGTAGTGTTGAATAAATTGCCAAACGGAAATACATTCTCTTGGGTATGCCAAATTAAATACTAAATAAATTTTAAACGCACATTCCAAGGCTGACAGTGTAGAAAAAAATTATCAAAATATACAAAAAATTCTTTTGGTTCTCCTGAATGATCAGTAATAATAATTAAAGGCTGCAATGTTTCTTTTGCTGCCAATTTTTCCTCCATTTTCATTTTGATTTTTTGATCTACTTCATTAATTGATTGGCCTGTCAAGGCAAATGCTTGCTTTGAATCTTCGATTGTATACCTTTTCTGAATTCTTTTTCCTTCAACTCTTTTTACTTCTTTGGAAGTAGGTACCAATAGACCATGAATAATTTGAAATATCAAGAATACTTGACGTTCTGAAATAAAATTTAAAACCTCTTATACCTAGTCCATTTCTACGGCCATAACACGAAATTAAACTTTCTCTAGTCTTTTTTATAAGGAAATGAGGTATATTATATGACATAATTTCAATTTCTTTTATGTAACACAATTAATCAATTTAATAATTATTTGAATAAAATCATGTTTGCTGTGCAATGTCAAACATTGAATAATTAATTAAAAGAGAACCGTCATTTTAATAGTATAAATTACAAAAATTAATTAAAAATTTGTAGCACCGGTTTATAGCCATAGAAAAAATAGGTATAATCTGTAACTCTCAAGGACTGCTTATTTAAATTTAAATGATTACTAATTTTACGATCAATGAAAAATCGTTCTTTATAAAAACATTCTGCTCATCGTAAGTAGCTATTTGTGTATTAAGAGCAAAAAATGCTACTTTGCAGCTTGAGATAAAAAGTTGCCGCACGACGCACAGCGGAGTGCGGCATTTTATCGTAAGCGGCAAATAGCTTTTCACTAGAATTACACACAAGATTTTTTCTACGATCACACGATATTAACAGTATATAGTTTTATTTTGCCGAATTCAAAGCTTACTACGTTAATTTGATTGACACGGCTAACTTGACTAACAAACGAAAAGTATGTTTGCTACACTTAAAACAACCACCTCAGGGGCGATTGTCAACAGTGGCAAGGGTTTCCAAATGTCCTAGTGACAATTGGGTATTTCACCGCGACAAGCTCAAAGCCGGAGAAGGAGTGGTCCGATAATTACTGTTGTAAGGGAGGTGCCAGGTTTAATTTGACGGCTAAATACCCTCCAGAGGTTGAACCAACCACCAAATTACCAAATTGGCTGGTTCCTAGACTTAGGGTCTAATTAATCAAACTAGGCAACTGTAAAACAGAATAAAACTAGCAGAGTTTAGTTGGCTGTATCTTTAATAATATAAATAGAAATTAAATAATCATTACCCCCTTTGGCAATCTACATGTAACTTGAAACCAGACAGTGCTTCCTAAATTTTACCAAATAAGTTACCAGAATTAGCACAAGTTTATAACAATATAATATAGTTGTACTCCCGAAATTTGTACAAGTATGACAAATACACTATAAGGATACCTAAACTTAATCTAACTTAACAACTATACTACGTGTATGAGCTCATAACGTGTTTATGCAATTATATTTACAACACACTCTAGAAACTAGATAGAT
Source organism: Psylliodes chrysocephalus (assembly GCA_927349885.1). NCBI lineage: Eukaryota > Metazoa > Arthropoda > Insecta > Coleoptera > Chrysomelidae > Psylliodes > Psylliodes chrysocephalus. Next base: position 58,484,093 of record OV651820.1, read on the forward strand.
TCCTTAATTTAACACGTTATGCCAATGAGAACACGATGATCCCAAAATATATATACATAAATTACTTGGCTTGGTATCGCTCACTCAGTTTTCAACCGATGAAAACAAGTTGCTGAAGGCTAATTAAACTATAAATACCTCACTTGGACGTTGGTTGTTTACTCACTAGTCTGACGATTAGGTAAACTGTCAGATAGGACAGTTGGTGGTTTTTGGCAACTGTATACTTCAAACTGCCACTTGATACCCACAATGATACAGTCCAGCTTCAGCTCTACGAGAATAAGCTACTGGCAAACCAAAACGAGACAAACCATATACAGAATAGAAATCCAAGTCAAATATCCGTTGTCAGGAATCTCCTTATTCTAATCATAAATCCAAGACAAAACGGCGTACTCACTGCATTCCTCAGAACTTATAGAAAGACAAAAACCCTAAAAAGACCATCAAGTGAATAACATGTTACAGATAAACTAAACCCCAGACACTTAACAGTATAAGTGTATCTTTAATGATATAAAATTTAACAGCCCCCCCCCTGCTGTAATGAAATTCTCATTAAATACTTATAAACAGGTAGGAATATGCTCTTACTCGAGCCAATTTAAACATAGAAAAACAAATATAATTAAATACATACCCAACTAGAGCTATTTGGGGTTTTCTTACAAAAATTGAGCCATGTGCATAAAATTGGACCTGAACGCTAAATGATGGACAGTAATTAATATCCCTTCAACAGGTTACCAAAAGAATTTTCCAAAAATATCCAACTAAATCCTAGGCATAAAATTCTCCTGGTCTAATAAATAGGTTTCAGAATAATCCCACCATGGATGACCAATGAAAATGTCACATAAATCTGAAACTCTATTAAAAATCACTGAACACTATTTTTGTTCAACCTTTCGTCCACGACGCAAAAAAAAAAGGAACCAACGCATGCTTACCAATATATAAAACAAAAATACAGGGTCACAGAAACAGGAGTACCAAATGTCACAAATTCGTTAAAATCACGGAACACCAAATACGTGACTCCGTCGCGAACCACTTAACCAACAACAAGAATGAGATATCCTGATTCGTTCACAAACTCTCGAACAGAGATCGAAACAAATCCACAGTCAGCACAAGACAATAGCCTCGACCGAAAATCCGCTCTACACTATCCGCACGGGTCGGTACTGATTCGCAAAAATCGAACTTCGAAAATTCCAAGCCTTCGACCCATGACAGCTGAGTTAGTTGCCAAAACGCACAGCTGATATCTGTCAGTGGAAAAGTAAATAATAACCTCTGTTTTAATATATTATCCGATGGTACAGTTACTAATGAACGTGATTTAATAGGATATACCACAAGAATTATTAGAAAAACACCCAAGAAGTGATGTGTATGAGGTAAACATTTGGCTATTTGAAATAAAATGATTACTAAACGGCGAGAAAAGGCGTTATCAGATGGTTGTGGATATGACAAACAGATTTATACAAATAATTGCGAACAAACAGGTATTTATAACTCATTCTATACGAGGAGTTTGCGAAAATAGTGCTGTAGGAGACTGTGACAAAAACGAAACGTAACAATCCCCCCCCCACTTCAAAAAAATTACCCCGTAATTTTCTCTTACAAGTGCACTAGAGACACTAAGGAAAATAGCATTAACGACCCAACTTAAAACTACCTTAAACCTAATGAAACTCCCATTGGAGGTGAAATAGGCGTCCCTTAACGCCACGTGGCGGAGGAGTTGAGTCTGAGCCGGCCACCGGCTCCTAGAGAATCCGGCAGAGCATTCCGTATTCGCTGCGAGATAGAATTTGCCGCGCCGTTGGAACCCCTGTAACAACCACACCGGACTCAACAGAAGACAGAGTCTCGGGACCAGGCCCCACCCGCTCGACGCGAGGCGCGCAAGAAGCCCAGGTGAAAAAAAAAAAGAAGCAAATTACCATTACAGACAAAAAACTAACCACCATCTTGGTTAGCGCGAGAGAAGGCTCACGTCCTAAAACGACAGAAGGTCGAGCAAAAAAAAAAAAAGGTCCTGACGCCAGTGCGGGAGTGCTCCCACCCACACTAACTACGACGAAGTGCTGGACTCTCCAGTTACAATGGAGTTGAGAGGAACATAGTAGCCGTGCCCAGTGTGCCTCAATTGGCAATGCTATAACCGGCCTAGACCCTACCGCCACCGGACACGACCCCCCACGTGAATGTCCTCCCGTCCAAGGAACCTTAGTATAAAACTGGGAGATCCCAACTATCGTCGCACCCCAGTGAGGTGAGTCCCTCTTATAGGCAGCGATGGAAAATTTGTCAGGGAGTGGCCATTTGGTGGACTTCTACCACCCCGATGGTAATGCCCGCGTGAGTCTATTCGTCCAGCCCAACCCACAGGGCCAAATAACCGGCTGGAACAACTAAGGGTAAACAAGAAATTAGTCATCAACAGGTTCGACCAAGGAATACGGTTTTAAATCCTTAGTATGCCAAACACCTTTCGAATTCCCGACCTTGTCTCGCAATTCATAGGTCCAAGGGGACAACCGTTTATGAATGATGAAAGGGCCTACATAACGAGGAGCTAACTTGCGACTGAAATACTTGGAAGCGTCCGAAAGCACATAATTTTTCTTCCACACTAAAGAATTCGGTAGATATTCGACATGTCTACGCCTAAGATTATAAGTGTTACAGGCCTTTTCATTTGCAACTTCCAACCGCTTCCGAACATCCGAGTACATAGAACGCATTACCTCATTTTTGCTAACCTCAGGAGTACGTATACCAGCCTCAATACCTACATCTGGTTTACCAACATAATCTACACCTGACAACATCATAGACCTACCAAAATTAGCAAAGAAAGGGGTAAGTTTCGTCACCTCATGAGTGGAAGTACGTAAGGCACAACCGATTCGCGCAATATTCTCATCCCAACACCTATGATTGTCCGACACATAGGACGCCAACATGGTTTTGATAACCCGATTCGTACGTTCACAAGGGTTAGCCCTCGGATGATAATTGGCGCTAAATTTGACCTTAACCTTATACCTAGCTGCAAGATGAAGAAAATCCTTACTACGATATTGAGGTCCATTATCACATGGGTACCCCATAAACTAAAAATACTTCCTCTTCAATCTTACGAACTACGGCTGACGCAGTAGCCTTCCTTAGTGGGAATAACAGCGCATATTTGGACAAATAATCAGTGACTACCAAGATAAAAGAATTCCCATGTTTTGAGCGAGGCAGAGGTCCAATCAGGTCCGTGCATATCATTTCCCAGGGTCTATCAACCTTCGGATGGGAAACCATCTTGTCCGTCGGCTTATCTTGAGGTACTTTGTGAGCTGCACACACCTCACACCGCTTCACATAACGGGCCACATCATACCTCATTTTGGGCCAATAGTACAGGGAGGCTACCCTACCAAAAGTTTTAAAGACACCAGTATGACCAGAAGTTGGAGGATCATGAGCTTCAGAGATAATACGAGGTCTATCGGTCTTAGGAACCACTATCTTCCACAGATCAGAAGGTGTTAAAAGTTGTGTATACTTCTCCTTTACATGTTTAAAAAGGTGACCATCTTTGACGCGCCAAGCGGGAAATTTAAGAGGATTACGACTTACTTTGACCACCATACCGCTGTACCACTTGTCATCCTTGCCATCAGAAACCGGGAACGATGCAACTTCAGACTTGGGTTCAATTGCTACCTCATCAATCACAGGGACAGCTCGAGAAAGTGCATCAGGGACCACGTGATCTTTGCCTTTGCGGTGAACCAGTTCAAAATCATACTGCTGCAACTTAACAGCCCATCGCGCGAGGCGACCTTTAGGACTCTCCAACTTTTGCAGCCACAACAAACTAAAATGGTCCGTAATCACCGTAAAAGGAACTCCTTCTAAATAAGGCCTCAAAAGTTCTATAGCCCAAATTACAGCAAGACACTCCCTCTCTGTCGTCGAATAATTCCTCTCCTGAGGTGTAAGAGACCTACTCAGGTAGCAAACCACCTTGTCACCAGATTCGTGAGGTTGGCTTAAAACAGCACCAAGGCCGTAACCACTGCTATCAGTCTGCACTACAAAGGGCTTCGTATAATCAGGACAGCTAAGTATTGGGGCTGAAACCAAACATTCCCTAATTCGTCGGAACGAATCTTCGCATTCTGATGTCCAAGCGAAAGATCGGTTCTTTCTAAGAAGACTTGTAATTGGAGACATAATTGTCGAAAAGTTTGGGATGAATCTCCTATACCAGGAGAAAGTGCCAACAACACGGCGAACCTCGTGGATGTTTGATGGGGTAGGCAATTCTAACATGGCTTTGACCTTATCAGGATCTACGTGCAAACCATTCCTATCAACCACATACCCTAAATACTTCATCTCAGATCGACAAAACTGACATTTCTCCACACTCACAGTGATTTTGGCCTGCCTCAACCTACGGAAAACCTCGTCCAGGACACGAATATGCTCTTCAAAAGTTTGAGTACAAATCACCACATCGTCCAGGTAAACAAATACATGAGGTTCCAAATCATGACCTAAGACATTATCGATGAGTCTCTGCCAAGTAGCGGGCGCATTATGCAAACCGAAAGGCATGCGCTTAAATTGAAATAAACCGCGATTAGGTACCGTAAAAGCAGTGTAGGGTTTCGATGACTCCGCAACAGGAACTTGCCAGTAGGCTGACTTAACATCAAGGCTCGATAAATAACGGGCTTCCCTAAGTTTATCCAATGTGTCGGCAACCAAAGGTAAAGGATAACTATCACGCACCGTAACCGCATTCAATTTCCGATAGTCAACGCAGAAACGATATGATCCATCCTTCTTCTTCACTAAGAGAATCGGAGACGACCAAGGACTACAACTAGGCTCTACAACTCCTAGTCTCAGCATTTCATCCAGTTCAGAGTCTATTTGTTTCTGGACAATTGGGTTAGTTCTATAATAACGTTGCTTAATCGGAGGACCTTGAGTAACAATGACATGTTCGACCCTGTCTGTACAACCCAAACCGTCGCCCATCAACTCAAAGTTTCTAGCTATCACAGCTTGTAGTCTTGGTTCTTCCACAGGACTAAGTGAAGTTTTGGAATTAATAGTAGCCACAGCGGCAGGCAAAGCTGAATCCGATGAAAAATGCCACTCCTCATGACGAAGATCAGGAACGATACCCATCAAGTTCCAGAAATCTATACCTAAAATCAATACGTGCGGCAACTCAGGGACTACCAAAGCTACAACAAGACGTAGACGACCTCTCAATCCTATAGGAAGTTCTACCTCCCCAATACTTTGTACACTTTCCCCATTGGCCACAGTACAACGCGCCAGTCCACGTTTGACTAAAGGCAATCCTAATCTACTGATCAATTCCCAACCTTTACCACCTATAATTGTCCTCGATGCTCCAGAATCCAAAAGCCCAAGTAAAGACTTACCCAAAATATCTACACGTAAGTAAGGACGTTCATCATTAATGGCATGGTCTAAAACGTAGTCAATAATAACCCGGTATTTGTTGATCGGTGTTGATTCAGCGACGCATCCTCTCCGATCCTCTAAGAGCGCCGCGAATCGTTTCCCTTCTTAGTCTTAGATGCTGAACAATTTGGACAGGTCCTAACAGTGAATCCCTCCTTCTTACAACGATAACAAAATTCACCGACACTAGGGCGGAGACAACCGACAGCTCTATGACCTGGTTGGTTACATCTAAAACATAAATCATTCGAAACAGGTCTTGGACCCTCAACAGCGTCCACAGGATCCACAGAGACAGACACATAAGCCAAATCTGGCTCAAGACAATTAGCCTTCCTAGATGGTACCGAATAATTTTCAATGGCTGCTTTCCTAGCTTCAAGTTTTCTACCCAAAGTTAAAAGTTCACTAATACTTTTAATATCAACCAGACCCAAATGATTTTGATAATACGGAGCAATATTCCTCAACAAAATCTTCAATTTGGTCTCCTCCGAGATAGAACAAGTTAAACGCTTAAAATAACCAGCCATGACTGCAAGATATATTCCCATACTCTCATCGGGACCTTGGGTTCTTTTCTTAATTTCATCAAACAATTTTTCGTTATAATCTACAGTCAAAAATTCTTCTCTTAATAAAGCTACGAAATCATCCCAGGAGTTCACCTCCTCTCTATAAGCCAAATAAAATTGATATGCCCTACCACTAAATAAATCTACGCCACTGGATAACAACATTTCCTTGCTGACATTTCTTGAGATTCTATATTCTTCCACTTTCTCAAGAAAACTAGATAAAGACAAACCTTTATGATCCCCAGCGAAACGTAAACCCCATTTACTAGGTGCAATTGACTTAAAATTAGAGTTCGTTGTAGACATATGATGTCGAGGCGGTGTAGTTGGAACATCCTGCCTCAACGTCGACCTACGATTCTGAGATAAATTAGCAAAAGATACCCCCGGTTGTTCAAGAATATCAAGTACGGGCGGTTGCGACGATCATGAACGCTCATAATTTTCGGCCTTCGTCGTTAAATCATCGAGAAGAGAAAGAGACTTAGCTAATAATTCTGCACGTTTGGATCTCTGAACATCTCCCTCTTCGCCTTCGTCGAATGTAGTAATGTTATCTAACCTACCTAACACATGAGCTAACTGAGATTGCAATTTTTGAAACTTACCACTCACCCTCGATTCTAAAAATGAAGCTACCTCAGGTTCCACTTGAGCTAACTTAGCTACTACTGCTGCTAAATCCTGATCTACCGTAAATGGATAGTCTGGACGAACCACACTATCATCCTCAGATTCTAATTGAAACGCCATCGCCAAGTTTTTCCGCATCTCAGCTACAGTACCTGCAGCTATACCTCTAATAGTCAATTCATATTGAAGTTCATCTTGAACTAACCTGTTAATGACTATTCGACGAGACATTTCTAAGTTCTCACAAAATCAAGATAACTACCAAATCTACTAAAAGGTTCAACACTAAATAACAGGCCTTAAGAGCAATACTCAATAACTAATTTCCCCAAAAATTTCCTAAAATTATTGATATCTGCAATGGTTGCCAAATATATGTACTAAATTACCACACTATTATATCACACAAGTAGAAAAAGAAATTAAAAATTCAAAAACGTCAGACACTGTTATAAAATTTACTAAATTACACCCAAAGTGTCAACAAAACCAATTTTCAAGTGTATAGTTGTTATAATTGCGAAATGTACCAAGTTATGTTTATTAAATGTGTACAAAAAATATCAATAGCAACGCAAAATAATTATTAATGTGTAATATTTTAAATACCTACCTAGGATCTAAAATATGCAGCAAAATTCAATTTATACGCACTTCAATATAAAAGTACAAAGGTAAACATACAAATAAAACCAAAAATTTCCGCAATGTCAATAGGTTGTATGAATATTTTACTAAGTGCCTCCAGCTAGTTATCAAAATCCATGTAAAAGAACTTTTAATTTTTTTTTTTTTAATTTTTAAACAATCAGAGAAAAAAAAAAAAAATTGTGACTACACCCTGTACATAGGATGTGGCAAACAAATACACAAAATATAAATGGCACAATATCAATAAAAAAAAGTCAAAATTCCAGCCAGTAATGACAAAAATTCAAATTGGTATCCTTACAATAAAAAAAAAATGTTTTCAAGAAAATTACCAAAAATATTGCCAAACTAAAATATGCCAGACAAAACTTTGTTGGGCGCCAAACTGCTACACTTAAAACAACCACCTCAGGGGCGATTGTCAACAGTGGCAAGGGTTTCCAAATGTCCTAGTGACAATTGGGTATTTCACCGCGACAAGCTCAAAGCCGGAGAAGGAGTGGTCCGATAATTACTGTTGTAAGGGAGGCGCCAGGTTTAATTTGACGGCTAAATACCCTCCAGAGGTTGAACCAACCACCAAATTACCAAATTGGCTGGTTCCTAGACTTAGGGTCTAATTAATCAAACTAGGCAACTGTAAAACAGAATAAAACTAGCAGAGTTTAGTTGGCTGTATCTTTAATAATATAAATAGAAATTAAATAATCATTACCCCCTTTGGCAATCTACATGTAACTTGAAACCAGACAGTGCTTCCTAAATTTTACCAAATAAGTTACCAGAATTAGCACAAGTTTATAACAATATAATATAGTTGTACTCCCGAAATTTGTACAAGTATGACAAATACACTATAAGGATACCTAAACTTAATCTAACTTAACAACTATACTACGTGTATGAGCTCATAACGTGTTTATGCAATTATATTTACAACACACTCTAGAAACTAGATAGATTCCTTAATTTAACACGTTATGCCAATGAGAACACGATGATCCCAAAATATATATACATAAATTACTTGGCTTGGTATCGCTCACTCAGTTTTCAACCGATGAAAACAAGTTGCTGAAGGCTAATTAAACTATAAATACCTCACTTGGACGTTGGTTGTTTACTCACTAGTCTGACGATTAGGTAAACTGTCAGATAGGACAGTTGGTGGTTTTTGGCAACTGTATACTTCAAACTGCCACTTGATACCCACAATGATACAGTCCAGCTTCAGCTCTACGAGAATAAGCTACTGGCAAACCAAAACGAGACAAACCATATACAGAATAGAAATCCAAGTCAAATATCCGTTGTCAGGAATCTCCTTATTCTAATCATAAATCCAAGACAAAACGGCGTACTCACTGCATTCCTCAGAACTTATAGAAAGACAAAAACCCTAAAAAGACCATCAAGTGAATAACATGTTACAGATAAACTAAACCCCAGACACTTAACAGTATAAGTGTATCTTTAATGATATAAAATTTAACAGCCCCCCCCTGCTGTAATGAAATTCTCATTAAATACTTATAAACAGGTAGGAATATGCTCTTACTCGAGCCAATTTAAACATAGAAAAACAAATATAATTAAATACATACCCAACTAGAGCTATTTGGGGTTTTCTTACAAAAATTGAGCCATGTGCATAAAATTGGACCTGAACGCTAAATGATGGACAGTAATTAATATCCCTTCAACAGGTTACCAAAAGAATTTTCCAAAAATATCCAACTAAATCCTAGGCATAAAATTCTCCTGGTCTAATAAATAGGTTTCAGAATAATCCCACCATGGATGACCAATGAAAATGTCACATAAATCTGAAACTCTATTAAAAATCACTGAACACTATTTTTGTTCAACCTTTCGTCCACGACGCAAAAAAAAAGGAACCAACGCATGCTTACCAATATATAAAACAAAAATACAGGGTCACAGAAACAGGAGTACCAAATGTCACAAATTCGTTAAAATCACGGAACACCAAATACGTGACTCCGTCGCGAACCACTTAACCAACAACAAGAATGAGATATCCTGATTCGTTTACAAACTCTCGAACAGAGATCGAAACAAATCCACAGTCAGCACAAGACAATAGCCTCGACCGAAAATCCGCTCTACACTATCCGCACGGGTCGGTACTGATTCGCAAAAATCGAACTTCGAAAATTCCAAGCCTTCGACCCATGACAGCTGAGTTAGTTGCCAAAACGCACAGCTGATATCTGTCAGTGGAAAAGTAAATAATAACCTCTGTTTTAATATATTATCCGATGGTACAGTTACTAATGAACGTGATTTAATAGGATATACCACAAGAATTATTAGAAAAACACCCAAGAAGTGATGTGTATGAGGTAAACATTTGGCTATTTGAAATAAAATGATTACTAAACGGCGAGAAAAGGCGTTATCAGATGGTTGTGGATATGACAAACAGATTTATACAAATAATTGCGAACAAACAGGTATTTATAACTCATTCTATACGAGGAGTTTGCGAAAATAGTGCTGTAGGAGACTGTGACAAAAACGAAACGTAACATGTTATGTGTATATTGTGTTGTCTGTTTACTTGAATAGGTGTGTGCAAAAAACAACTTTCCGCCTATTTGCGGCAATAATGTCAAAATATGACAATTCACGGAAAACGTCAACTGTCCAATTAGATTTGAATGCGCAAAAGCCTACTTTAGATAATGATCGTTGTTTAGTCGTGATCTAATGGTTAATTAATCAGCGGACTGTAAAACTGAATGAATATACACGACTTCACTTCTTTATTGCTAAGAATTGTGTACAATATTGAAAATTAAATTGAGGTTACAAAAACGTGTTACATGAACATAAAACAAAATGCAAGTGTCCAGTCAACGGGCGGTCGGCGAATGTTTTTACACATCACGGTGTGGGGATGGCACTCTTCGCGGCGTTGTCACGTAGTTGAGACGGAACATCCTCCCGGCCCTTGAATGACTTCTTTCAAGCGAAAATCAAGACTCTGCTTTGGGCAGAGGGCATATTTTGGAAAATGCTCTCTTTAAACATCCACTCTTAGTACGGATTGTGGCGACTCTGGATATTCCATCTTTGCCTGGATGGAGTGATACGATTCTACCAAGGGACCAGCGAAAGGGAGGTAGATTTTCTTCTTTGATAATGACTAAATCGTTTTCCTTAAGTGTACCATGATTGGTACGCCACTTAGTGCGTTCTTGCAAGCCTGAGACGTATTCTAAGGACCAACGTGCCCAAAAATGTTGCTGTAGCTGCTGAATTCTTTCATAATGTTTAAGGCGGTTTTCTGGTATGGTTAGCAAGCTTGAGTCAGCAATCGATGTCAGTGGACGACCAAGAATAAAGTGAGATGGGGTAAGAGGAGTCAAATCGGATGGGTCTGAAGAAAGAGGGTACATGGGACGCGAATTCAAGATTGCCTCGATTTGTACTAATAAGGTGTATAACTGTTCAAAGGTGAGTTACGCATTTCCTGCAATTCTAACTAGGTGGTGTTTCATCGATTTCACACTTGCCTCCCAGAGGCCGCCAAAGTGTGGAGCATGGGCAGGAATAAAGGACCAAGCAATTCCTTCATTTTCTATAGTTTCAGTTAAATTATTGACGTTATTCTTGAGAAAAATGCCAAGATCGTGGAGTTCATTATAGGCCCCGATAAAATTCGTGCCATTGTCGGAGTAGACACGAGATGGTTTACCTCTTCTAGCGACAAAGCGCCTGAAAGCGGCTATAAAAGATTCCGACGACAAATTTGGTACTAATTCTATGTGCACTGCATGAGTGGTGAAACAAACAAATATACAGACGTAAGCCTTAGTGACCTGACATCCGCGACCTTGCCTATCCTTAACTCTGAATGGGCCCGCATAATCTACACCAGAAACGAAAAACGGTGGCGAAGGGTTAATTCTAGTACCTGGAAGATCTCCCATAAGGGGGGTCGTTATAGAAGGTTGTGCCCTGAAGCAAGTTATACACTCGCGCACGACCTTTCTAGCTAAGTTACGACCGTTTAAAGGCCAATATTCGTATCGAATGTTCGCTAATAATAATTGGGGTCCGGCATGCAATAACCTTTTGTGTTCTAATAGAAACAGATTTCTAGTAAATCGAGACTTAGAATCTAACAAAATCGGATGTTTTTGACAAATAGGGAGGTTTGAATTGGTTAATCTCCCGCCAACTCTTAAGATACCAGAGTTATCTAAGAAGGGATGCTTTAGGATTTTACTTGTATTATCTAACGGTTTTTTATCGCGCAACTGATTAATTTCCCTTTCAAAACATAGATCTTGAGACATTTTAACTAAGCATAAGTTAGCGCCTTTAATTTCCGCACTGGTCAAAGGGCCACATTTTCGTTCATTAGCGGAATTTAAACTATTTGTTTTAAAGCGTAGACAGTAGGCGATAATTCTTCGAGTTTTAGTTAAATCAAAAAAGTTTTCAATTATGTCTAAGTGTTGTATAGTAGCTTTATGAACCGCGACAACCTTTTTGATATCTGGTAAGATCGTTTGTTTTTCTGGCATTGTCGGCCATAACTGGTGAGACTGTTTTAGCCACGGTGGCCCGTTCCAATATATGTCAGTAGTTTTAAGCGAGCTTGGCGAGATACCTCGAGACACACAATCAGCGGGATTTTCATTGGTAGGTACATGACGCCAATTTTCAACACTTGTTAATTCCTGAATGGCCGCAACGCGATTAGCTACAAAAACCTGAAGTAGGTTTACAGGTGTGTTTATCCAACCCAAAACGATGGTCGAATCTGTCCAATAAGTGACACGGTTTACCTGGAGTTTCAAAGAAATAATTACTTTGTCAACTAATCTGCACATTAGTAAAGCGGCAATAAGCTCCAGACGTGGGATCGTTTGAGTTTTTATAGGTGATACTTTAGATTTGGCACAAACCAAATGAATGAATGTTTTAGCATCAGAATTTTCGGTTTTTATATATACACAAGCTCCGTAAGCTACCATCGATGCGTCTGAAAAACCGTGAATTTCTATTGAAATGGCATTTGAACAAACTATTTGTCTTGGTATGGCTAATTCATTGAAAGATTTAAGACCGTCGCGAAATCGAATCCATCGTGTGTGTAAACTGGAAGACAGAGACTCGTCCCAATTAAGTTTTTCGACCCAAATATCGCGTAAAATCAATTTGGCTAATATGATGGACGGACTTAAAAATCCCAAAGGATCGAATATTTGTGACGTTTCTGAGAGAACCGTGCGCTTTGTAACTTTAGTTGTTGGCTCAATCGAAATTTTATACAAGAAGCAATCAGTCACGGCGTTCCAAATTATACCAAGGGTTTTAGCGTTTTCGTTTACGCCGAGATCCATGAACTGCGTACCATTAGATGAATTTATAAGCCCTAAAACCTCTGAGCTATTAGACACGAATTTGCGTAACTGAAATCCCCCACTCTTCAAAATTCTAACTACGTCGTTTGCAATTTGAGCCGTTTCCTCTACGGTGGAACCCCCAGTTAACATATCGTCAACATAAAAGTGGTGTTTAATGACTTCCGAAATTTGCTCATTCGCACACTCGACTCCTAACTGATATAAGCAGCGGATGGCTAGAAATGGCGCTGAAGACGTTCCGTATGTTACTGTGGTCAGTTCGTATGTATCTATTTCGTCACTGGGGTTATCGCGCCACAAAATTCTTTGCAATGGTCTCTGAGATGGTTCTATTTTGCACATCCGGTATATTTTTTCAATGTCCCCTGCAATTACGAAATTGTGCCGTCTATAGAGCAATAAAATCGAAAACAAATCTGTTTGTATGGTCGGCCCAACTATTTGGAGATCAAAGAATAACCGGTACTAGAAGGACACGATGAATCGAATACGACCCTCAACTTCGTAGTTAGGCTGGAATCCTTTACTATCCCGTGGTGAGGCATATAGTATGTAGTTTGTGCATTATCCGGTTTAGTGACTTTCATCATGTGACCTAAATCGCGGTATTCTTTAAAAAATCTATGATAGTTTTCTTTAAATGATGGGTTTTTACCGAACTTTCGCTCTAAATTCAGAAAACGTTTTTGTGCAGTTTCACGAGAATCCCCAAGAACCTCGGGATTATCTTTAAGAGGTATGGTAACTATAAATTGCCCGTTTTTAACACGTTTTGTTGTATTAATAAAATGTGATTCTGCCAATTTTTCTTCGTTTGACCAAGCCTTTGTGTTAGGGAACTCCTCGATATCCCAAAAACGTTCTAATTGTTTTTCTATCTCGGTATTTCTAGACAAATTACAACGAACGATATTAGATGTATTAGATTTTATGGGACCAGCCACGATCCAACCAAATCGAGTTTTTTGTAACACAGGACCTAATTTAATTTGTCCCACACTAATAATTTCCCAAAAGTAGTCAGCGCCTATCAAAATATCTATTTTACCGGGAATATTGAAATTAGGATCCGCTAATTGTATGTTGCTCGGTATCTGAAGGTTTTTAGTTTCTATTTGGTAGTTAGGCAAATTTCCAGTTATTTGAGGAATTACGAGACAGGACATGTTGAATGAAAATGTATTAAGAATAGATTGAACGTTTAAATTAGTCTTAAATTTGATTTGAGAATAAGTATCATTCAATCCACTTACCAGTAAAGTGGTATTATTTTTCTCTAAATTTAAACGCTCGCAAAGATCAACGGAAATAAAACTACTTTGTGAGCCAACATCTAATAGAGCACGTGCTTTGTGAAATGTGTCATTTTTATCGCGAACATGAACTAATACAGTGGATAAAATAACTTGACTAGGGCTGTTTAAATGAGAAGATAACACAACCGTTTCAGTGTTCCTAGTTACTTGCTGGCTAGAACTTTCTTCAGGACCCTCAATTGGGGCTTTATCTATATGAAGAAGTGTATGATGACGACCCCTACAACGTCTACATGGTCCCGATCTACATTGTCGTATGATGTGTCCAACCCTCAAACAATTAATAAAAAGACCCTTTTGTTTAACGCGTTCAAGCCTATCACTAACGCCTAACTTATTGAATTCAGGACAATCATTAATAAAATGCTGATTCTTACAAAAACTGCAACTAATATTAAAAACTGTACTCAAATTTCCATTAGAAGTTACTAAAGATTTTATTTTGCTCGATTTGAACTCGTGTTTTGGTTTTAAATCGACTTTTTTGTTTGTAACAGAGCTGACTGCAGCCTTTGCAGCTTTATTTCTTTCTATAGATAACAATAATCCCGCGCGTCTACCTAAATATTCACTAAAATTCGTAAAAGTTGGTCGATCATATTTAAGTTTGATTTCTTGCCACTTCGCGCACGTATCATCGTCAAGTTTTGAAAGCATTAAGAAAATAATAAAGGTATCCCAATGTTCTGTTCGCTCACCTAAAGTGTTTAGCGCCTTTAATCTATTAGAGGTGCTATCTAGAATTTTTCTAATTCCCGATGACGTCGCTACTTCGATTTTCTCTAAGTTAAACAACTTTTCTAAGTGATGTTGCGTTAAGTCAGTCGAATTATTGTATCTTTTGCATATAGCCGCCCACGCATGTTTATAGTTTTCACTAGTATAGTCTAAACTACCGATATGTTCAAAAACAGTATGCGCAATATTACTTCTAAGATGATGAAACTTTTCAATATCAGTTATAGTAGTGCGTTGGTTGATGAGTGATTCAAATGTATCGCGAAATTCCGGCCAAGAATCTAAGGAACCGTCAAAAAACTTTAAATTTATTTCAGGTAATCTAATTTCCCTAAAGGATACACTATTTTCTAGATGTGGCAACGCCGCGGATGTCTTTGGCTGGGCTTCACTTCTATCTCTATCATTTTTTGTGCTTTGGTCGTCTAACCCCGCGCCATTACTGTTGGCGGCACCCGCTTCGGAACCTCCGTCAACATTATACGCTTCGGCGTTCTCGCTAGCTACGATAAACTCTCTACCTATCCCTATGCAAGCATAATATTCTGTGTTGAATTTTTCTCTGATCGGTACCTCAGATGGTACGTCAACAAAATCAAATTGTTCAATTTCTAATTGTAACTCCTCAAAATCTTCTAGAACATTGGCGAATTTCTGAAGTCTTTCTTGCAAATCAAAATAAACAGCCAAATCAGTAATAGTTTTATTGCTATATTTAATATCTAAAGTGTCTAAAAATTTAGTAAAAACAGTTAATTTTGATTTGAGAGAAGCTCGTTTTCGTTTTAATTTTTCGTATGATTCTCGATCATCTTCTGCCATTGCAAAAACACTATTTACTTATTGAAATGATTATACGAAATCAGAGAATCACCACACACTTCGATTATGAATTTATGAGAAATTAAAATTATGTTTACTAACAAAACAAAGCAATCTAGATTCAACACAGGAATAAGGAATATAAAGATAGTATGGAAAGAACTCACCCACTTGGTCAAATTGTTTTTCACTCAAACTCAAGCACGTTTCACTGTTTCTGGAAAGTTTTTAAACCAATATCAAAGATGTCTAATTCTAGTGATCCGCTCGATATGGACCAAAATGTTTAGTCGTGATCTAATGGTTAATTAATCAGCGGACTGTAAAACTGAATGAATATACACGACTTCACTTCTTTATTGCTAAGAATTGTGTACAATATTGAAAATTAAATTGAGGTTACAAAAACGTGTTACATGAACATAAAACAAAATGCAAGTGTCCAGTCAACGGGCGGTCGGCGAATGTTTTTACACATCACGGTGTGGGGATGGCACTCTTCGCGGCGTTGTCACGTTGTAGTTGAGACGGAACAATCGTAGAAAAAATATTTTTCTTATATTAACAAAAATGTTTGCTTTTTTACAAAATTTTTGGTAACCTATCAGTGGTATTTTGTTTATTAAACAGATCTATTTGTTAATAGATTTAAAAGATTTCTGTAGAATAAACAAAAATATTTTTATTAAATACAAAAATTTTATGTCAATATTGTGTTATTATAACATTAAATTTTGTCCAGATAACAAAATTTGCACGGTGCATAATTGACAAATTATTTTGTTAATATTACAAATATTTAATAAATAAATCTGTCCTTATTACAATTTGTTCTCTTAACGAAAAGTGTTTTGTTAGTTTAACAAATATGTTGTTAAGATTTTGTGCTTTGTTATTTCCTTTTTTGTTGACGTAAATAAATTTTTGTTATGACAACAAAAACACTTTTGTTAATCCTTAACAAAATCTATTTTGTCAATATTACAGAAAATTTTTACCAGTGTATCTTGTTCCCTCTGTGCCATGTTTAAATCGTACCTTTCTAATTGTTTTTATAAGATACTCTTCTTTCTTTTTTTCTGATTTTCGGTAGATGTGAGGCTTCCTATTTCTTTTATATTTTTAATTCCATTGCTAGAGCTAGCGATAGCCACATGAATAACATTGGCATTATCCTTAAAAAGATCATCAAATTCTTCTAAATAGTCAAATTTCATGACTTTTGTCCCTGATGCTTTAGCAGACATATTACCTTTTTTTTCGTAATATTTTGATTTGAGATATTTCCATTTATTTTTGCACTGAATTGCATTATGAGTAGCTAACTCATTGGCAATCAGCTGCCAAACTTTATCATTTCTCATAGTGCCTGACTGAAAGTGTTCTTTATATTTTTTATATAAAGAAATTAATTTCAAAACTTCAAGTGCATCTTTCCTCGGAGTTAGCAGGCTCTGTATTTTCTGAATCGGATGTGGGTTCTACAGTATTTTGACTATCAAGAGACTTCAATGTATTAAAGTTTTTTTCAACCATCTTTTCGTGGATATATACCATCTGCTGATCTGGAAAAGCAGTAAATACTTTAGTTTCAGATTAAGTACCTAAACAAGGGCTTTATTTACCTTTTTTCCTTAAAAGTAACACGTTATCATTATCAATTATCTAATGACCTTGTTGGTTGACACAAAATATAATTATCTGGATTAATATCATCTATGTTTATCTCCGCTTTTGAAGAACTCATAGCCGATTTTACAGAAATACTGCTTAAAAAATTAAAAAGAATATTAGCTTAAATAAAAATAGATAAACTTGAATTTTTAGTTGTCTCTGAAACTGCACACTAGGGAGGTGATAGTTGTTGAAAATTGACAACTATAACAAATGACAAGTAAAACGCCCAGGGTCGTTCATGTCAGAATAATGGAGCGTTTTGATTTTTGCGAGGTGATTTTATTAACGTCACACCTTCGTGACGTAATACCTTACCCTAAGACGTATTTGCAGAACGCACCCCTGAAGAGTAACTGATGCGTCATCGTTTCGATTAACATATGTGGATTTTATTACCCCTTTTGGTGTTTTAATTGGTAAGTTCCATCAATACAACCTACGACATTTGGAAAACCAGAAATACTTTCAAATTTGGATGCAACTTCTCCGTTATGGCCCCCGGGTCGCCGACCATCACCAGTTTTTCGGATTCGGTCTGTTCCATTCTGTTCCTTATTTCCATAAGGAGTTTAAAGTTTCCTTCATCTGATGGGGCTAGCCCAGCCAGGAGGTTTGCTCTTTTTGTTTTTTTTTTGTAAGGATTTCGCCATCGATTTCAAGCCTCCTAGTATTCTTTAGGGTGTCCACCATCCCCTTTTTAATTTTCCCCAGGTCAATTACGTCCGGGTCGAAAAGAAGCGCTATGTCCAGATTTTCCCCGCCTATGGTCGTGGGGTTGCCCTTCCCAATTCTTGTTGTCAAGTATGCGTTCGTTTCCCAACGCTCATTACAAATCTCATCAATTCTCTCCCACTTTCCTTCCTCTGCGGTAATTTCGACCTCCTCTTTTGTGATCTCCTTAGATTCGCATCTACTACACCGGTTTGTTGTGATTATCTTTGTTACTTTCTCCTCTGAGGGATTTATTCTTTCTTGCCCTTTTATTTCAATAAAATCTTCCGTAACGACACTCAATTTTTGTAATTATCAGGGTCATCTTCAATAGATAAGACCATGACAAATGCCAAAAATTAATGATTGCAATTTCGAACGTTGGATACATCTAGCATAATGCGTTCTCGCGCTCTGGATACGTCGATGCATTCGGCGGTACTCGGAAAAGACGAGCCTGCGATACTGCACGCTTGATACGAATATGCTCCCCGTTTTATGGCGCCGGGAACTCGCCATTCGCCCTCCCTATCTGGGTCGGACTTATCGGTTTGCTTTTGTTAGCTGGGCGTAGTAGTGTTCTTAAGACTAGCATTTATTGGTGTCACATTATCGGCGTAAGTGACACCACCAGTTTTTTTATTTTTTCTTTTATTTCCTTCTTTGTATTAATGTTCTCCGTCGCTAGTTTGCCGAGACTATCGGAGATCATTTCGACTTTTTTCAAGGCTTCCCTAAGTGCTTTCCTTTCCTCGTTTGCGTACGGGCTTTCCACTCTCTTTTGGATTCCCTTTCCTCTGACTCTTCCTTGTCGGATTCTATTAAAATAGAGTTAATGTCTCCTTCCATCTCTATAAAAGAATCCCTCCTTTCCACCCTTTCTCTCGGTGGTGACCTGCTATGCTCTTTCACCAATTCTTCTTCTCTTTCTTTTTTTCTTGGTCAGCACTCTTTTGTGCTTCGTTATTTGTGTTATTCAAGTTTTTAAATTGTTCATCTATATATAATCCCACGAGTAGCTAGGGAAGTGTCGGTCCACCCCTGCAGAGCCCCGCTTGCAGAGGTAAGGCTACTTACTCCGGGGGGTCGCCACGTCCCCGGAGGCATCGCTCGTGACCGCGTCCGTGCGGCCGTGCATCCATCGGCACGATAGCTCCCACCTTGGATTACGGCTTTTTTCCGGCTGGTCGGCTCCATCCTGGTTTTCTGTCGGGGTTTTCCTTCCCTTAGCCAAAGGGTCCCCGTTTGCATATTCGTATCAAGCGTCCAGTATCGCAGGCTCACCTTTTCCGAGTTCCCTCGAATCCGTTCAGGTATACAGCGCGCGGGAACGCATTGTGCATGGTTTTCGCGTGGTGCTCAGCGTTTGATATCGCAACATATTGACAAGATATGTAATATTTTTAAATTTATGTGGCATATAATCCAAAAGCCATTCGCCTTAAAGTTTTATTACAAGTATAAACAAAGTAATTTTAATGTTTTTTTTTTAAGAAAATACACAATTTGCTTATTTTAAAAACTTATTTTCTCCTAAAGGTATATTTTTCTCCACGCACAGGAGTAAATTGTGGGGTGCTTTCGCCTTCTTTTTAACTAAAGAAGAAACTTTTCGTCCACTTTGCACTTTTCTACGTCCACATGCATGAACCTTTCTTCTTGAAAATGTTGGTTGAACCGATATCTTTTTTCCTTTTCGGCATATTTTTTTGTCGAAATAATACTTGTGTTTGTACGTGGTTTGTAAGCATTGTGTAACGCTGACATTAACGTTGACTCTGACTTAACGTATTTATTATACGAATTTATACAAACATCCACCGCCGGAATAAAATTATCAGGGTCATCTTCAATAGATAAGACCATGACAAATGCCAAAAATTAATGATTGCAATTTCGAACGTTGGATACATCTAGCATAATGCGTTCTCGCGCTCTGGATACGTCGATGCATTCGGCGGTACTCGGAAAAGACGAGCCTGCGATAATGCACGCTTGATACGAATATGCTCCCCGTTTTATGGCGCCGGAAACTCGCCATTCGCCCTCCCTATCTGGGTCGGACTTATCGGTTTGCTTTTGTTAGCTGGGCGTAGTAGTGTTCTTGAGACTGGCATTTATTGGTGTCACGTTATCGGCGTAAGTGACCCCACCAGTGCCCCACCGACCATTTTTGAGCTGTTTGTCGTCTTCACTACCCATTCCCGTCCCGTAGGGCTCGAGAACAGGGAGCTACTGAACCACTCCACCAACGGTAAGGTCTTACAGCTCCTAGGAGTGGAACCTAACCTAACCAGTTGCAGTTTTTCTTCCAACCTATCGGGAAATTTTATTACCATAATAGCCAAAAATGTCCAAGTTCATAAAAATTTTTAAAATTCCATGAAATGTAGATTTTCCCATTTTAAATCTCTTGACTGGTGTTTTTCATGGTGTTTTTATTGCCAGAATATCACAAAGAAGAAAGTACTTGTAATTCAGGCAGTATGATTGGTATCCCACCATGAGATCTATCGATTAAAAAAAAAAAAAACAGATTTTTTAAATTTTTCTTTAAGAACATTGTAAGTCGATCTTGATAAACGAAAGTTTTTTCTAAATTATTCATCAGAATTTTGATTTATTATATCAATAAAATTACCTATTTTTCTTTTCTTCTCTCTTCCACAATAAACATTTACCATATCATTTTCGTCACTACTGCTACTACTGGATAACTCATTTGAAATAAAATTTATTAACTCAATCTTTTTGTACGATGCATTGTCATATTTAATTACTTTAATTCTTTTGACACATAGTTTTACTTCTTTTTCAAATTTTCAAATTTGAAAAAGAAGTTGTACTTCGAAACATGTCATGTGTAGTATTTTTAATTTTAATTTTTTAAAATAAAAGTTTTGTGAAAATCTACCAAATTTGGTTTTACTCATTCAAGTTAAAACATACTGTATATTTCGCAATAACATTTCGTACTACCCTCCTACAATTAATTGGCTAAAAATATTGTCTTACTCTATTTAATGTAGCTTGTTGACCAGTGTATAATTGTATACGATGCTCATTTTAAATAATTAATTTAGTTAGATTATACTTATAAAGTAATATTATTTGGAATTTACGATCAAACTCAAGGGGTTCTTATTGACGCCTACCGCCTACCCTTAATAAACTGTTCTTAACGATAAAATGATCCAACGACTTTATGGTACTTTTATTGAAAACTGATTAATTTTTTTATAAACAAGTTATTTCCTATTCAAAAGATTTATTTTGAGCAATTAGTGAGGACATCACTCATTGGGATCTGCAGGTAAACTCTGTGTCATGTTGATATTAATAATCGCCTAGAAACGACACGAGCCGAGGTGTCATTTGTCGCTTTGTGTCAATTTATTCTTGGCTGACACGTCGCTTCTATTCAACACCCTTAGACGTGTCGTATTAGAGAGAGATATATAACGCTCTGTAATTTGAGTCTTGGGGTAGAAAGAGATCCTTATATTATTATCAAAGGAAAGGGAATTGAATTGAGGTTATATTTTATAATCACGTTTCACGACTCGACTCTCGACTCATATTTTATTGATATTCGATAAAAGATAAAACTATTTTATTTAAGATGAAAGTAAGAACAGATCAATGTGATTTATTATTAACGATGGCCGAAAATACTCCGGAATTAATAACTAATAAATTTAATGGGATTGCTGGCAAAGCCAAAGGCCACGCCATGTGGCAAACGTTGGCAAATATATTAAATGATTTGGGCTTTGGGGAAAAAACCACAGCAGAATGGAGAAGGGTAAGTTTTTAGTATGATCTTTTCTTTAACATTTACCTAATATAAAATATTTTTTTAGGCTTTGACTGATTGGAAGTCAAAAACAAAAGCCAAAGCCGCAAAATTGAGAATGGCTCAAGAAGGAACTGGAGGTGGACTTTCTACGGCATTACCCCTCACAGATTATGAGAAGAGACTTCTTAGTTTAATGGGTAATTTTGCCGTAGAAGGTGATGGGGAGTAATTGAATTAGGCTGCGAGATAGGTGAGGAAGAGAAACACACTGTAGAATATTCCCAAGAAAAACACACGGGGTAGAATATGCCCAAGAAAAACACACGGTAGAATATGCTCAAGAAAATGATCATGATTATGATAGAAGGTTGATAGATTCTTCAACTCCGTTAAAAAGGAAACGGGTTAGAGAAAATTCAAATGTGCGCATTTCAAATGAACTACTCGAAATGAACAAGGAAACCTTAAACGTGCTCTGCAATATTAATTCAAATATTGAGAGCATAGCGGATTCGCTAAAAATAATTGCAGCAAATATGAATAAATATTTTTTTTTTGTTTTCTAATGTATATTTTTATTTAGGAATTTTCTATTTTTTTTTGTTATGTAAGGTAAATTTTGTATATTAGTTGTTAGTTACAATAAAATTCACATATCAATTACTTTATTTTTATTTAAAAATTATCTGAAATAATTGTTAATGATAGTCCTTTGATTCAGCATGCCCTCTTGATGGAAATCTCCTTCTCTTCTAATATAATTAATATATCCATCATTTTCTTCTCTTGGAATATCAAAATCGATATCCAGACCAGCAGCAGTACAAATGTTGTGTAAAATGGTACATGAATGAATTATTTGAGCCACCTTGGATGGGGTATATCTTAATTTTCTCTCCACAAGTAAACACCTAAATCTTCCTTTTAGTACACCAATGCAACGTTCTACACAATTACGAGCCGTCATGTGCCTTTCTGTATACCTAAACTCAGGTGTATCGGGGGCTGCATTAAGTATTGGCGTTAATAACCATGCTTGTAATGGATATCCAGAGTCCCCTATCAACCAAGTATTTCGGTCACCTACAAGAAAAACATTTAATGAATATTAAAATTAAAAAGAAATACAATAAAAGGTGTTTTGGTGTAATAATATGCATCAGATAAACCTACTTGCTATAAAGCATCTTTCTAGCTTGTACCCTATATTTTCTAGAAGAGAAAATATAGTTCTCAGCTCCGGCAGCTGTTCGTCTGGTGGCACTATGGGTGACTGGCTTTTTGATTAAAGAATTTTAAAATAAAAATTATTATTTAAATCCTTTTTTATAATGAGCGCCAATCCAAGTTTTTAAGAAGGCTGTTTATCTAAGAAAAATTTGAAGTAACCTAAATAAAAGAGTTTAGAAAAATTTGCATTCCAGTACCTCATAAATAAAACACATTAATTTTCAAAAAAGTAAGTTTATTATAAAAGAATAATTGTGAAATAGTTATACCATCAACAAATAAAAAAATAAGAAATATGAAGTAGTTAATATTTACATATTTTACATTTTAATGTCCAAGGTTTATACCCAAATAAAAATAAAAAATTAATATCAAGAAGAACGTAGAGTTGACTTTCTATAATGAACAAGTTGCTTATGGCATTTAAAATTCTAGATATAGAATAGTGAATTTAATAGATTATACTTATTAATAAAAATGTGACAATATATTTAATAAAACCCACTAAAGAGCATAAAAAAACTTAAAACTAATTAGATCATGTGGACATGGTTAAACAAAAAACATTAACCGTTTGAACCATACCATTAAGATATATAAATAGGCCTCCAGTAACGTTACTTTCGGTGTACACCTATATGTTGAAGTTACATAAGCGCTTAATATTGAGGCATGTTATGTCAAGTTTAAAAATACATAAGTTTTCTAAAAATAAAAAAATTACCAACTCTTCAGTTCCCAGGGGATGAAACGAAACTAAATATGATTACTTCTGGACCTGGACATCAATTGCGGTGATAATTGGGGTGTTACTGCATGGCGGCCGATATAAATTGTAAGACGTGGATAGACCAAAAAACCGGCGAGGCCATGTCCTTAGTCTTAAAATTTCTGAGCCACATACTAGAAGCTCTCCTCCTCATGGAGTCTTTAACTGTATCCTAGGACCCTATCACGAAAAGAAACGAATGTCTCAATCAAGACCTTTACAAAGACATTTTTTTTGTAAAAAAAATTCAACTCGCCTTTAAAAAAAGGGTTGGAGGTTAGAAATGACTACGACTGCAAACTCTCTGCTTTTTTACATCTACCGCTACTTCAAGTTGAAACGGAAACCAGATAGGAATCTATTAAAATAACTGCGTTTAAACCTGGTCACATGGGAACGTAACAATTCAAAAAAGAAGTCAAAAAAACACCTAACTAAAGGTTTTTCGGTTATGAAAATACCCTTCTTAAACCACAGGCTCTACTCGTACACAGGCAAATAATCCCCCTAAAACGGGGCAACGGCCTTCTTAATCAAGACGAACACTGGCCGAAAATGGAAAATCACTTCTTTCAAGACGAACAGTGGCAGAAATAAAAGGCCCTCTTTTTTACTACTAGCCATTTATAATAATCCATATCACAAAAAAAAACCTTAACTGAAATGACATTTTTGACTTGACATATTTGACAGACGAGGCAACTTCTCAAACATTCTGACCTTCGATTAAAAATTTTGACCAATCACATGTCTAGAATTAAAAACACGTCACTAAAATTGTACGGTTGCTAAAAATTGTACGGTCGTTCCATGAAGGTGGTATCGATTCTCGAAGCATTCAGCCAACTCATAGAATATTCTGACACCCCAAATGTCAAAATTATATACAAACGAACATTTCCACATTTTAACCACAGAACTAGTTTTAGTTCGGGGACATTGGCAGAGAATGTTAACCTATTACCTATTTAAATAAACATGATAATTATTTATATATTTCAAACAAAAAGGCAGAAGCTCAATATACCCAAGAATAAACTATTTTCTAGAAGGTAGGTTTATTAAGATTACTTTCTTTTAATAATATTTCAATTGATAATTATCAAAGTATTTAACCTATGAAATTCTAAATGCTACAAGCTCAGTCCGAACGGTTGACTGCGACCAGATAAAAGAATCATGTGCTGCTCCACCAAATCTTGCATTAATGCTTAAAATTGTTAAATCATAGTCACATATCTAAAAAGAGTAATAGTTATAAATATATACTTATAAAATGCATAAATTTCTCATACAATTTGAACATTTTTTGAATGGTATCCCTTCCTTTTAAAATAAGTATGTTCTTCTTCATTTGGTTTTATAATAGCAACATGCGTTCCATCAACAGCTCCAATTACTCCAGGAAATTTAGTAGCTTCCATAAATCTAGTTTTGATTTGATTTTATCATGTACATAAGTGTTAATTATGGCTTGAATTACTTCAAAAATTGCCTTTGACATATGTTGTTGAGACGCTGCAACCTGAAAATTTTGCCCTATAGTCTTTTGGTAGCTCCCAGTGGCAAGAAACTGGAGGGTGCCAAAAAATTTTGATGCAATTGGAACTGCCACTGGATTATTTTGTAATAACATATTCTGCATAATTCCATTGAGAATATATCGGGGTATATCTTTTGTTAGACGATACAATCCTTTAAATTGAAAATCTGTTAATTGGACAAAGGGATCACTTTCATCTCTCAGTAAGCGCCTACGAACGTTAAAGTTTCTCAAAAGCCTTAGCCTTTCCTCTTCCTCAACAATTAACACATTCAAATTATTTATTGGCAACATCACTATTAAATGTTAAAATATAACACTAATAACAATCCTAAAACAAGTATCAATTCACAAATAACTTTTTAACACAACAAAATAAATCCTAAAATTATGATCACAACACAATATTTATAACAGCTTAAAGCGCCATTTCAATATAATTCAATTCTGCGATGTTTGTATTATAATTGGGTAATTTTGTATATTAAGAAAACGAGTAACCAATCACAATTCACCTTTCAGGCAGAATATGACAATGCGAACTTACCTAAATTGTTACCAATTGAAAAAAAAAATAAGAGTCAATATTTTTGGATTGGCTAATATATTCTCGAAAATAGCCGAAGTAACTGCGACGGTGACACAGAGTACCAAAATAACAACGTGTGGTAGTGAAAGTCGCAATGAAATATACGAAGCTACATGTCGCAAGCAATATGACACAGAGTTGCAATGCTGAAGATAAGCGATACGCCTTCTAGTGTTATGACCATTTGACATTTGGCGATCGGTGTTCTGTCAGTGTCAAGTTTTGTTTATTGTTTATCAGGTCATGTTAATAAATGTTTTAAAATTTAACAAGTATTGTATCTTATTTATTTAAATTTTTATTATACCTTTTAAAATATATTATTTGGAATATAGTTAAGTGGAATATAAGTGGAAAAGACATTTGTTGTGTGCCTCAATGCAGCTCTGGAAAAAACTGACCCTTCTATTAAATTTTATCTGCTTCCTAAAGCTGGTAAATATAGGGTAATTTTAGAAAATTCAAGTGGAAAGTCTGAACTTGTGGATGCAAGAAATGCATGGCTACAAAAGTTAAAAATTAAGGAGCCAGTATCAAAATATTTGAAAGTTTGTTCTCAGCATTTTAAAGCAGATGATTATTTTCCTAGAGGTAATATAGATTTATTTTACGATTTAATGTTTTTATTTTACTTTTTTTTGTGTTACAGATGCCTCATCTCAAAAGAAAAGAATTATTTAAAAAAAAATTGCTGTTCCTTCCTTAAAACTGCTAGTTTTTGATGATTCCAGTTCCATCTATTTCAAATGTTGAGAGAACAGAAAGACTATTAGGATCCAAACTAAAGAAAGTTCAAATGTGTGTGAATGAGATAGTAAGAAAAACAAGTCTTAGTAGAGAGTGATTTGTTTCAAGATAGCCTAGCTACTCACACCGAACAAGACATATAGGTTGCAAATACTCTTTTGCAGTTAGTAAAAAGTAGGCCAGTTTTAAAGTGTATTGACAATAGTGTACAAGTGAATACCCCAAAAATTCAAACAATTTCAGATCTTTTGAAATCTGACAAAGAGTTATGTTCATTCACTGGCATTAACAACTTTAAGATTAAATCTAACTTACGTAGCACTGTCTATTTTGTTTGGTATATCTGAGAATTTGACAAAAATCTATATATGTGAACCAATAGGGGAGCCCGGGGCACATTCGGACGATTTTGGGGAAATGCATTTATTTCATTAACAATAAAAGTTAGTGGCTGACTTTTAGCACTATACCGAAGTTCGCCTTATTAGATATACGATGATAATTTTAAATTAAATCAATATGTAATATTTAACTATTTTGTATCCGTTTTAAAAAAATGGGCATATTGTCCGAATGTGCCCCATGCCGGGGCACAATCGGACATACAGGGGGTACATTCGGATGATGTGTTAACTAATGGTAAGGATAATAAAATAAAGGCTAGAATGAACTAAAACTCTTTATTGAAGGTTAATATAGTTATTTAAATTTACTGCAAATCTTACTATGGAATTTAACCTTGAAGTACTGCATTTCACAGGTTCAGGAAGCTTCAAAATGGCATCACTCCTAGATACCATTGACACATCGAGGATATCAGGAAAAACAAAACCTAAATTGCCTTTTCTTCTTAAAAAGCTGATCTCATATTCATCTGAGCCATGATCCGCTACTAGTACTTTACCGATATAGTACTTGATAGTTTTTTTGTAGGAAATTGGACTAAAATATAATCGTTGATCTGAATTATTGTCTCATTATTCAGTAAATCTGGAACATCAGTTTCTTCGCCCTCGAGGTCCATATTGTCTGCGTCAGACGAATCGGAAGACCATCTGCTTTTTTTGGGTTCTGGAATGTCTGAATCAGACGACGATACCTCATCTTTGATTTTGTTTAGATATTTCTTCTTTTTATTTTTTTTATTTTTGGATTTACTTCCTTCGTTTCAGGTTTTTTTCTTGCATTGAAAATACTCGTCGTTTAGCATCTTTCTCAGCTTGTTTGTTGACTTTTCTTTTTTCAATTTCTTTAATTCGATCTTTTTCCGGTGTATCGGTATAAATAAATCCGGGAGCTTCCTTGTTTAATTTTCGTACGGTTTTTCTTGGAGGTGTCTTGGGAAGAGGGCGAATATCTGTTACCAGGGCCTTTTTCTTTTCTTGTTCATTATTAACAGAACTATTTGTTTGTGTATTGCATACATTTTCCACCAACTCTTTTACAATATTAGTCACGATATTGACAATGTCATTAGATTGAATATTTGATGGACCTGGCAAGTCACTATTTGATGAATCTGGCAAGTTAATTATGGGGTCTTGTGGTTCCATAGATATATTTAGATCATGAATTATCGCAGATGTGCTTAAAGGTCTATCTGTTACCGAAGCTGGAAGGTAATCATTTTCAGAAAAAAACATAGAATTCACCGGCCATATTCCTGTTTTGGAAAATGCTTTTACAATATTTACTCCAATAAATATTGTAAACAATGATAACAAGTATGGTTCGTAAGAAAGTTGAGGAATGTGGTTTATTTTAATCGTTGTCCCAGGTTTGTAGCTCAAAAAGTCATTGAACGATGAGTTGCACCTTGATTTAAAAGGCCCATATATTCCTACATCTAAGGGTTGCATCTGGTGAGTACAATGCGGTGGGAACGACAGTAATTTAATGCTGTTTTCTCTACAATACAAAAAAGCTGCGAGGCTAATATGAGTCATGGTTATCTACTATCAGTAATATTGGGTTATCAACATTACAGTCTTTATGCTTCTTAATATGTTCCAACACCTTTACAAAAATCTCAGCAGTCATCCACCCAGTCTTTGATCCAACACACACGGAGCCTGAAGGAGAACCATACAAATACTCATCCTTCATCCGTACCCGTGGAAATATATAAACAGGAGGCAACGAAATTCCCGATGCTGCTATAATCCCCAAAAATGTTACTAGGGTGCAACGCTCTCCAGAAGAGATCTGTCCAACCTGTTTCTTTCCACTTTGTGCAATTACTTTTGGGGCTTGTAAAACAGTTGTCATTCCCGTGTCATCACAGTTCAGGATTCTATCTGGCGTGAACTTGTATTTTTCCATTACTTTTCTATAATTGTCAAAAAACTGTTTAATGTTAGTTCTTCAATACTACACAAATAAATTAAAATTAGGTTGAACAGTTAAAAAGAAGTCCCAGCTTAAAATAAAAGGTCGTTTGTGTATTCCTCATCCTTCAACAAAATTATTTTTTTCTCCGGGTAGTTATAAAAGAGTACACAAATAGTACAGATTGCTTGTACACTATAGTACACAAAATACACAAATAGTACAGATTGCTTTTACACTATAGTACACCAGCCATTTACCCCTCGTGATTTATAAATCTTGAAAAATACATATATTGTGAACCATGTGTTTCATGTACTTTTCTTTTAATGTTGACAACATCTTCTTACAAAATTGATAATCGTATTCCACTTTGATAATTTTAAAGGAGTCATCAAACGAAGCGTACAAAAATAGGTAGCAATCTTTTAAATTTAAGATGCTTAGACCAAGTTGTATTTGTCCATAATATTTGTTCCTCTTTTATAGCGAATATTCACCACCTATAAAATTTAAATATGCCACTCCTTGTAGAGCACTGGTAATTGTCATTTTTTATCCTAAAATATATAAGAGAAAATAAATTATATTTACTGATAATTACTAACAAATATTAACCTTCAAAAACACATTTAATTTCTAATAATCGTTTTTAAAAATAACCCCATCAGGAGAGAAACCTAGCCATCCATTATTGGAGGAATTACCAATCCACACTCTACAACTGAAAAACCTAAAAAAAAGTACAATCTTAAAACATTAGGTACTTTGGTTAAATTTACCTGTGGCAGAAATAAATGCTTCTCTTGCAAATTTCTCAAACTTTTTTCCATGTTTTATATACTTATTAGTAAAACTTTTTGGCCAGAAATATTTTACAGCTTTAGTTTGCCACTGATCTTTGGAATAAGTATGTAAATCATAACATCTGGAGCCACTAACTTTAAATTGCCGAGCTGTTCTCCAAATTGTTCTCCACATGCATTTAATATCAATCTGAGATAGTAATTCTAATTCAGCAAGATTTTCCCTAAAACGATAAAAAAGAAACAGAAAAAGAAACACAAAAATAAGTTAGTGAACATATAAGGTGTTCAATCGAATTAGCTTGATAGTGCTTTTATTATTTAAAACATACACTTTATTAAGACTCCTGAAATATGTTTGCAGTGTCCACTTTTCCCAGCTTTGCACGAACAC
Organism: Psylliodes chrysocephalus; assembly: GCA_927349885.1. NCBI lineage: Eukaryota > Metazoa > Arthropoda > Insecta > Coleoptera > Chrysomelidae > Psylliodes > Psylliodes chrysocephalus. The sequence continues at coordinate 58,514,358 of OV651820.1, forward strand.
TGCCATTTACCAATTTCTACACATTGTGAATGAGAACTTATTAGTAACTGGTCTACAACAGTATGGGGATCTGAATTCATGGCACTAGTTTGGAGAACAAGTGCATAAACAGATATATGTTTATCACTAGATTCAGTCTTCCCACATAATACTATATGGCCCGCATTTAAAATAGCCTCTCCCCCAACAACAGTACTAGAATTTTCACTACCACCAATATATTTCATAAGTTGTAATAAACAGCCTTATTTCAGACATCTTACTAAAATTAGAACAAACATATTAATATTTTATTAAAAGATAACAAAACATCTTATAAATGAATGAAAGTAACTCAAAAACAAAATTTATAGAGGGTTACTTACCAAATAAATATATTGATATGAATATAAGAATTTAGATGTTTAATTTAACCCACTATAGCTAGCTCAGTAATTATCTAAATTTCTTATTAGATTATGATGAATATTTGGGAAAAATTTGAGTATATACAAAACTCACCGATTTTTTCAAAAATTTGAGAAAATGTTGTATAGACTGTTTATAATTCGGTACCATACTTTTTTTTAGCGGAACTACTATTGCACCTTATTTTGTTCGTTTTTTATTTTTTCACCATTTTTTTGAGTGAAAAGTCATAAACATAAACCACTAATAATCCGATGACACGATGACAGAATTCTATTGTTTATAACCGATATATTCTATAAATAGATATTTTTGTTTTGATGCATCTACTGTAAAATTATTAAAAGAATACAGAAATTATCATTAAAAAGCCATTTTAACTGTAAAGTAAAATCAGCTGATGAACTAACGCAGTTAATATCATGTTTTAATTTGTTAATTTGTATTATGATATACTTTAGATTTTCTGAATGAAAATTTTTCCTTTAAATTACAGTGTTGCCGGTATTTTTATTCAGAGTTGACCCGAGTAAAACAAAAAATACCTAATAATTACTTTAACATTTAAATTTTGTGTTCTTTTTAAAAAAGTCAAAATTATATCTTTTAAAATGTTAAATTTGGTAAAATTATTTAAAATTTGTGAAAATAACGTAGAAATGATAGAATTTTTACAAAAGTGAAAGTTAATACCAAAAGAAGGCACTTTTTTGTGTCCACGATGCAAACAGCCGTTAAAACTTTCTGTAGATGCAAGATCGTAAGTTGTATTTTTTGTTGTAACATTTTTTAATAATAGGTTTGTGTTCAATCAGAACATAATAAAATAACATCCTGTACATCAAAGTTTAATTTATTTCACCATAAATTAAACAGTTAAAATTAGAACGTTTCTGGTCGGCGAACCTGAAAATTGCAACTCAGCGAAAACATCGAGTTCGTTGTTTAATTAATTAGCAAAGTTGTTATCTTATATTTAATATTGTTGAAATTTTGTTTAATAATAATAGTTTATAAAAATGTTAATTTTTTTAAAAATAAATGCTTTTTAACCCCACGTTTCGTCTATCTAACATCCTTAAAATTAATATAATAATTATTAAAAAATAGCCCTTATTTTTTAATACAAATTAATCATTGGTCCTTCGAGCAAAAAAGTAAAAAATATTAAATTAATAGTCCAGTCAATCAATAGTACAGAAAAATGCCTACAAAAAGCGAAGAAATTGACAAAATAGCAAAAGATCAAGAAAAAATTGGTAAGCAAATAGTACAATTGCTTAGCAATGCCAAAAAAGACTCGTCATCTAGAAAAACAGAAGAGTATATTGCAAATAAAACTGAAGAAAGAGAGAACTTATTGGAGCAAGCGAATGAAAACCATTTCAAAGCCTTAAAAATAGGTCTCTCCGATCATGTGTATTTTACAAGTCAGTATTTTGATCAAATAAAAGGGAAACACGATGAATACAAGGAATATCTGAAAGATTGTTCCAAAGCAGACCCAAATATACAACCAAATAGTAATGAAGAAGTGGAACAGCAACTTAGAATCAAAAAACAAATGGTAAAAATGGAACAATTCAAACGCACTATCCAACAAATACAACAAGAAGCAACCCAAGGTAAAACAAAATACAGGTATGAGGCATTAACCAACAAAGTGCAAAAACAATGGGATGCAATATTAGAATTACATGAGGAAATTATGGTATACGAAGCGCGTTTTACACATGAGTATTTTGTTATGGACAGATATATAAGTATGGAAAATCAATATGAAATAATAATGGAAGAACTGAATACAAAAGCAAAAGAAAACTCAGGTAATACTCTAGAAAGTATTAAATCCAATGTGGTATTACCAAAAATAAATATTCCCTTCTTTGATGGCAACTACGAGAATTGGTGTTCCTTCAATGATATATTTCAAAAGGTTATACATGAAACATCATTATCAAAAACAGAAAAGATGCAATATCTGAAAACCAGTTTAAAAGGTGAAGCCTTCAAGTTAATACAGCACTTTAAAATTACTGAAGATAACTATGAGATCGCTTGGAACACATTACAGAATAGATATGAAAACAAGCGCCAGATATTATCCACATTATTAGATAGAATAATAGATTTACCAGTATCCAAACGAGAATCGCCGAATGATATCAAGCTATTACATGATGTAACCACTGAAAGCCTTCAAGCCATAAAGAACTTGGAAGTCAAGACGGATTATTGGGGTCCATTACTAACACGTATCATAATGCGAAAGTGGGATTCAGAAACAAACAGAATTTATGAGCAAAGCCTAACCGAACCAAATGAGATACCACATTTTGAAGATGTCATGAAGTTCATCGAAAGACGATTTCAAGCACTAGAAAAATCTAGTACCGTTAAGAAGCCAAATGGGTTCTCCCAGACTGATTTTAAGCCAAAAAATCAAGACTGCGTGTATTGTAAGCAGTTACATAGCATATACCAATGCATAAAATTTAAAACATTGTCTATAGCTGATAGAAACCAATTTATCAGAAACAATCGACTTTGTTACAACTGTATGACACATGATTCAAAGGAAAAATGTCATAGTTCACTCCGATGCCGCACCTGTGGTATGTCTTATCACAGTATGCTGCATAAAGACAAAAGAACAGTCAAGGGTTTCAGAACATGTTAGAGTTGCGAGACCTGTTAACAGTTTACGATCCCAGACCAATACTACCATAGTGGCCAGTCAGCTTCCTCAATATGAACCTACGTCGACACACATAGGAAGAGAAGATAATACAGTGTTAATACCTACGGCTATGGTAAATGTACAAACTTCCAATGGAATGTTCCAACTTCTACGAGTGCTGGTTGATCAGGGGTCGCAGTCATATTTTATCACCGAAGAAGCAGCACAACTCTTAAACTTACCAAGAAAAAGAATACGAGCAGACATCTCTGGATTGGGAGATGGAGAACCAAAAATTTCTAAATGGCAAATTGAAGCTACAATAAAACCACGATTTTCTAGCAACTATACCTTGACTGTACATCTACTTGTACTGCCCAAACTAACGCAAACATTGCCAAAAGAATTCTTGCCAAACATGGACCTTAATAAATGGCAAAATAAGCTCATAGCTGATCCAACCTGTAACAAACCTGGTCCAATTGATATACTGTTAGGAGCTGAAGAATATGCCAAAATCATACTTCCGGGCCTCCACAAAACTGAAGATGGTATAATAGCACAAAATACCGAACTAGGATGGATTATGTCAGGTCTTGTCCAAAACACTAAGTCGAACCCCATAAAGGTGATAAGTATGGTTGTCCGTACTGAAGAAGATAAACAGTTAACAAAATTTTGGGAACTGGAAGAAGTTAATCCACCCAAATATGTGAACAAAGATGACCAACTATGTGAACAGTTTTATCAAGACACTACCAAAAGAAACGAAGATGGAACCTACACAGTAAGAATTCCCTTTTCAAACTCGGAATCTACACTAGGCAACTCCAAGACGAGAGCTGTGGCGAGATTGATCCAATTAGAACATAAACTCTCTAGAAACGAAAAGTTAGATACTGATTACAAACAGTTTCTACGAGAATATGCAGACATGGGACATATGACTCAAGTAAACTTCGATAACCTAAACCGAGGAAAGTACTACATTCCCCACCAAGCAGTTATCAAGGAATCGAGTACAACCACTAAACTGAGAGTAGTATTTGACGCATCATCCAAAACTGACTTAAATACCAGCTTAAATGATCAAATGTATGCAGGTCCAAAACTGCAGCAAGAATTATCAGACATTTTACTACGATGGAGAAAACATGCAGTAGCCTTTACCGCAGATATTGAGAAAATGTACCGACAGATCCAGATACATCCTGACGACAGGGATTACCAACGCATTGTGTGGCGATGCAATAGTTCAAACAAAATTGAAGAATATCAACTTAACACCGTTACATACGGAACCAAAGCAGCACCATATCTAGCTATAAGAACATTACAACAACTAGCCAACGATGAAGAATATCGTTTTCCCGATGCTTCCAAAATCATCCTAAATGATTTTTATGTTGATGACCTCCTAGCTGGAGCAAGTACCCAACACGAAGCAGTAAAACTTCAGAAAGATTTAATAGCAACCCTTAAAGCTGGGGGTTTTACATTAAGAAAGTGGTCAAGCAACAGCCCAGAGATCCTTGAGACACTTCCAGAAAATTTTAAAGACAATATAATACAATTGACAGGAGATGAAACAAGGAAGTCCCTTGGTGTCTTATGGTCGCCGATAGACGACACATTCCGATTTCAAACAAATGTATCAAACTACCAAAAACTGACGAAGCGAGTTATTCTATCTGAAATAGCTAAATTATTCGACCCATTAGGATTACTGGCACCTGTTATTATCCAAGCAAAATTACTTATACAAGAATTATGGCTTCAGGAGTTAGATTGGGACCAACCAGTAACCAAACAAACAACTGATCAATGGCTTGAATTTAAGTCTCACATAAAAGCAGTCGAAGATTTTCGCATACCAAGATGGCTGCATTGTGATGAAACCCATACTGAATTACATGGATTCTGTGATGCATCCGAAAAGGCATATGGAGCTGTGGTATACACAAGAACATTTTATAATGGGAAAGTATACATATCGTTGGTACAGGCCAAATCCAAAGTTGCTCCGGCAAGAACGAAGACAACCTTGCCTCGACTTGAACTGTGTTCCGCTGTTCTGCTAAGTAACTTATTGCATAAAGTTAAGCAGACACTCAAATTAAACGATGTCTCCATGTATGCCTGGACAGATTCGATGATTGCATTAGGATGGATACGAGGAGATCCTTTAAGATGGAAGACCTTCGTGGCAAATAGAGCAGTTGAAATACAAAAACTAGTTCCACCGTACCACTGGAGTCATGTAAAATCTAATAAAAATCCTGCTGATTGTATATCCAGAGGAATGGATCCAGTAAAACTATCAAATCACATCTTATGGTGGACAGGTCCTGAATGGTTGCAAGATACGAAGCGATGGCCTAAAACTCCAATAGCTGCTTCTACAAACGAAGAACTAAAGATGTGTTACCATACCAATGTTAAATATAGCGATGGAATATGGTGCAGATTTTCAAGCCTAACACGAATGATTCGAGTCCTATCATATTGTAGAAGATTTTTGAAAGATGTCACCTACAAGGGTCCGTTAAAGTTTGAAGAGACACATAGCACACTTATGCAAATCATAAAACTAGCACAATCTGAAGAATTAAAAGGAGACTACCAATCCTTGATGAAAAGTAAAATGGTACATAAACACAGCAAATTATTGACTCTTAATCCATTCATAGATAATGTAGGAATTATAAGAGTTGGGGGCAGACTGGAACATTCTCAACTATCGTATACTAGAAAACACCCCATAATCATTCCATACCATAGTCACCTCGCCATTCTCATCATTAGAGATGCTCACCAACGAACATTGCATGGAGGAAACCAAGCAACATTAGCCTATCTGAGGCAACGATATTGGATTGTTAATTGCAAGACAGCCATCAAGTCTATAATTCATAAATGCACCACATGTTCACGATATAAGGCACAGGCTGCACACCAACAGATGGGGGAGCTACCTTATCCCAGAGTATCACCAAACCCACCATTTACTCACACCGGAGTAGACTACGCGGGTCCCATTCAGGTGCGAGCCACTAAAGGAAGAGGACACAAATCGTATAAGGGGTACATCGCAGTTTTCGTATGTCTATCTACTAAGGCAATCCATCTTGAAGTAGTCAGTAATATGTCTACTGACACATTTCTTGCAGCGTTTAAAAGATTTATAGCCAGGCGAGGTTCCTGCTCCCACATGTATAGTGATAATGGTACAACGTTTGTCGGAGCCAATAACCATTTCGTCCACTTAGAATAATAAAGTTCTAACTGGACATACATCCATTTTGAGAAATTAAATGTTAAAGTTTGCGCATCTAATAATTAGTAAAACATTAATGTTATTAAATCGGGATAATTTTTATATTTCCAAAGTTTTCTTATATTATCATTTAATTCTTAAATATAATGGATTGGACTTTACCTAAACCTCGAATTTGTAAGTTATAAATGAAGATAGAACCTTGTGAACTTATTTTTTCAGAAATATTTAACTGAACATGGTTCTAACTGTCACTTACAACTTTGTCAGGTTAGAGAAAGTCTGTGTATAATAAGTCATGGTATTAAAACAAAGTTCTATGTGAATATTTTTAAAGAATTTATTTAATTTTTAATCAAAATAAATTCACTAAAAAAATACTGATTAAAACTAATCAAAGTAAAGTAACTACATAATTAATTAAACGAAATAATTGAACATTAAGTAATGAAAATTATAAATGTAATAGTGCTTTATAATAATCTTGGTCAATTTGCGGCATTGACGGCATCATTTTTTTTAAAGCATTAATTTTTTCTTTGGAGATTTCTTTCTTGCTTGAGAGTATTTTTGGTATTAAATTTGCAATTTCAGGAGGGGATTTTACTTCCGCAAATTTTTTGGTTCTACGGCGTGGGAGAGCAGGAACAGCAGGACTTATCGAAACCTTAATAAACTCATTATTTGTGTGACTTCTTTTAAAACGTACTTCTGTTAGATCAGATTTGGAAAATTGCATAGTATAAACTTTTGTAAATGGTATGTTATCATATTTCAGTTGTTTAGAACACTCCTCATAGTTCATAAAATCTGATTCTTTCATCTGAATGATAACAAATGGATTTTTTTTATTCACCTGCTTAAGTTCCTTTATGAACCCCAAAGGTGAAAAAAATTCTATTTGTGACATGTGCCTCTCAATTTGGCTGTGAATATTATCTACCTCCTGTACAGCACCATGTCCAGGAACGGAATATTTCATAGTTAAACAGTCAAGATCTGGGTGATTTCTAAGTAAATCTAAAACGCAAAAAGCTATGTGGGAATTGCGATTTTGGGGAACGCAGCTATCACTCCAAGTAATAAGTACATTAAAATGGTTATCTTCTAGAACCTTCTCAATAATTTTTCTAAAGGCACTAGCCAGGCAATTTCCACTTCGGCCCTGAAGGGTTTCAATCCACAATACACAATATCCTTTATTCGTTGTGGATAAATGACCTGTTAAATTATACATAGTCAACTTTTGCAGATAAAAGTAATTTCCAATAAAAGATCTTGGGCAAGTTATGACATTTTCCAGGTCAAAACATAAAACAGGAATTCCACTTTTCTTATCATTTTCTTTCTCCTTTCTCATAGCTTCTTTTTCTGCAATATGTTTTTCCATGGCAGCTTCTTCGGTGTTGCTTAGCCTGTTTTCCTTTTTCTTTAAATAATAAGTCGAGCAGGTCTCACAAACGTCCTTTTTAGGCTTATGGAAACTATAGTTAAAATTAGTACAGAAAATTTGCCTATACATTGAGACTTTAACCGGATTTTCTATGTTATTTTCTGCACAATATTTAAGATATAAATCATACATTTTTGGAATTGTTAATGTGGCTTCCAAATATTTTTTCTGACTATTCTGTCTGCAATAATGAGACTCGACCACGTTAAATTTTTTAATGTGATCAATAACGACCTGCCTTTTCTTGTTATCTAATTTTCTACTGCCGGTCTTTCCTCTCAGATCTTTTTTTGGAACGTCACTATCAGCAGAATGTACGGTATAAACTGGTTTTTGAGAAATATTTAGTGTTCCTAAAAAAAATTTTTTGCATACTTGTATTTTCTCTTCTTGAACCTTAAAAAAGTATTTAAATGAATAGGCACGACGAGACGCACCTTCCGTAGTTTTGCGCCCTTTAATAAACTTTTCTGTTACTTGCTTAAGAAACACGTACTTTTCATTTTGATTCAATTCATAGTAGTAATGAAACAAATTTTTTCTGGCATTCTCCCCAATTTTTTTACAGCATTGGAATTTGCAGTTATTTAGACAGTCTTTTTTATTCACTATCGTTTTAGCGCAAACATGCTTTCCTCTTGAGCTAATATATTCTTTACCTGCCTGGCAGAGGTTTTTTCGAATATTATTTTTCCATGTTTCTGGTTTACTTACTTTCTTTCTTACAAGTATTTTGTTCTCATGTTTTGACATATTTAGTTCATTTGGTTCTGAATTAGTTTTCGTGTGTTCTTTTTTTTCTTGTGTCTCTAAAACTTCTATAAAGTTTTCGGATATCTTATTTTGCCCAGTATTTTCATTTATTTCTAATTCATGAAGCTGAAAAATAAAAAAAAATGTGTTTTTTGAGTATTTAATATTATAGAATTTAATTACCTGCACTCCGTTAGTTTCAATAACGACTTCTTGGGCTACCTTTTCTATAGGAGCTTCAACACATTGGTCTGGAAGTTCAGAAATTGTCATGATTTCTGCTGATTCCAATAGGGCATTTTCTCCATAAACCTGAATTTCTAATTCGTTTAGCTAAAAAATAAAGAGGGGATGTTATTTTTGTGTTTGTTATTGCTTTAATTCATTTTATTACTTGAACTAGATTTTTTTCTACATCAATTTCTTGGGTCATGTCTTCTAAATGTGCCTTAGTAAAACACTGCTCTGAAAGATTGGAAACAATGAATGAAGAGGTGACGGTAGATTGGTCACAGTCCATAACTACTTCCGCGTTTTCTATCATATCTTCTATCGAATGAAAGGAGTTATTGTCGGCTACATTATCATTGGTAACGATTTCTGACAATTGAGATACAGTTAAAAGCTCACTTTTATTGCCATTTTCGGCCAACGGAATTCCGTTACATTTCTCATGAGCTTAAAATAATGAAACAAATATAACGAAAGCTTTCAAATTTTATAAAGCACTTATTAAATCATATTTTTAGGCTGTTATTACTTACCCATTTTTAATATTAATTTACTTCTATTCATGGTAATCTTATAATTTTGGTCGTCTTTATACACAACACAGATACACTAACTTTTAAGGTTATAAAACAAGCAGCCGTCAATACCGTATTACTATAACAACGTTCTAACTACTCTTTTCGGATAATATAGTTCTAAGTGTAGGCAGATACAACCATGTGAAATAAAAATAACAAATGTTTGTGGCTGATAGAACTCTGCGTTTATTCTAGTTTATCTTACGATTTTTAGATGTCGCTATATTTATTAAAAATAGGCAGAAAATAGCAGTTAGAACCCTATAATACTAAAACTTAGAATTTGAAAAAAGGTGTAGTTAGAACTTTGTTATTGTAAGTGGACGATTTACAAAAGGAAATTACCAATATGGTCAAACAATCAGAAATACAAATCATGATGACGACCACAGGTATTCAGTGGCACTTTATACCTCCAGCATCTCCGCACTTTGGAGGCTTATGGGAAGCAGGAGTTAAGTCCATGAAATACCATCTGAAGAGAACAGTTGGAGAAGCTAAGTTAACCTACGAAGAACTAACTACGCTGACCCATCAAATAGAGGCTTCTCTTAATTCAAGGCCGTTATGTCCCCTGAGTGAAAATATAAATGACACGATTACGCTAACTCCAGGTCATTTTTTGATTGGTAGGGAATTAATTGCACCACCGAATCCAATTGACACCAACATCAACACTAATCTATCACAAAGATGGCGACTCGTTCAGAAGATTAAGACAGATTTCTGGAAAGCCTGGTCCATGGAGTATCTCTCAAGACTTCAGCAACGATATAAATGGAAAACTCAGAAAGATAATTTAAAAGTTGGAGATATCGTCATAATCAAAGAGGACAACATTAATCCAAGTCAGTGGCCATTAGCACGAGTAATCCAAACTCATCCCGCACCTGATGGAACAGTACGTGTAGTAACTCTTCGCAGAGCAACAGGTACAACATTAAAACGAAATACTCACAATTTAGTACCGCTGCCCCTCGAAAATGAGAGAGTTCCTGAGATACCAGTTCCCAACAAAGTTGCTACACGTACAAATGTTAACCTAACCAGGTGTGTTACAAACCTTACCACTAGGTCTATTGATGGTTTTCCTCAAACAAGTCCAAGTACATCTATCTTCATGAAAGCTTCTAAACCGGGTTCAAAAACACACCAGTATCGGAGTACTTATTTATTCCACTTATGCCTATGTATGATGGTAGTTTTATCCGTTATATCAAAAGTCGATTCTAAGTATGTAATACATCATCCCAATCCTGGAATATACGTGGAACATATTGGTCATGCAAGGCTTGATCGAGGAATATTTAGAATCCAGGTAAACTTCGAAACTACTAGGCTCGAACAAGACTTTAAAGACGTGTCAGTAGTGGTACAAGAATTCAATGATCTCTGTAATAAAACCAAGGCACTCTCTGATGAAACTCAATGTACGAGTCTTAGCCGACATCTCATAGACCAAGAAGATCAGCTCAATTGGTATAGAAGCAGTTTGCCAAGGAACAACGGGAATCGCAACAAAAGAGGAATCTTGGGTAAATTCCTAACTAGCGTATTTGGAGTCAATGACGAGGTTTACCAAGACATCAATGCTCTTCAAGAAAATCAACAAGATCTCATAAAGGCATCAAGTCATCAAACTAAATTTATGATTTCGACTATCTCAAAAATCAATGAAACTGAAAAAAGAATCAAAAATCAACTAGAACGCTTCAGAGTTAAACTTAATCAAGGGCTAGTTGCAGTTAATGAGATGCAAAGATGGTACAAATCAGTAGATATAAATAAACTCAATATCCATCTACTGAGCACCTACCAGGTGGCCTGCAATTTTTTAGCGGAGTTAAATGAATATTACTCCAAACTCCTAGACGTTCATTTTAATAGAGGCAGCCTATACGATTTGATATCTCCACCTTATATTAGCCACATCATTGTCGCAGCAGATGATAAACTCCCATCAAATCTACAAATATTACCAACACCGATTTTAAAAATGAAGATGGAAATTAATGAGACCCACATTCAAATCTTTGCATTCTTTCCAATCGTAGATATTACAGAATTCGCTCTATTGCAAGCAACACCAACTCCTCTCAAAATAGATAAGGGATTCTACTGGATATTGGATATTCTAAGTGAGATCATAGGAGTGGACTACAATACACAGCTTTACTTCCAATTAACAAGTGAAGAATTTAAAAATTGTATCTACTTGGAGGCAAATCAATATATTTGTTCAACCGCTGTTGTGAAGAACATCGAAACAAATTCAAATTGTGTAATAGATAAAATTTATGAAAGACCAGACACCACTCAGCGCAAGATCAAAAAACATAGAGCTGCCCAAATAACATGGAAACAACTTCATATGCCCAATACTTGGCTCTTTTTTACCAGTAAACCAGTCAACGTGGCTGTCATATGTCAAGGGATACGAGAAGACGTAAAACTCAATTCGACTGGAATTATTCAGATATCACAGGACTGCATTATAAAAACGAAAGAAAATATTTTATCCCCAAAAAGATTGGAAACTGTTCCTGTCCTAGGTAGTTACTCAAAGGCTCTAGCGCCTACTATCAACACTACAATAGAATTGCCATCACACGACACTATCGCCGAAGAAGCTGTGTTTAAACTTACTGATAACTTAAAAGATATACAATCGGAAGAAGAGACACTTCAAACAAAAATTAAAGAAACAACCTGGAAAAAACTACATCAGCATACATATTTGTCTAATGGGGTAACTGCAGTGATCATAGGAATCGTAGCCTTGGGTATATGGTTTGGAAAGCGAATATACAACAAGAGGATCCAAAGAATACAACATCTGTCAAATCAGCCTGAAGTAATCGAGCTCCAGCCCCTGAGATGAATTGGAGAGACGCCAGAATGTTCAATCAGAACATAATAAAATAACATCCTGTACATCAAAGTTTAATTTATTTCACCATAAATTAAACAGTTAAAATTAGAACGTTTCTGGTCGGCGAACCTGAAAATTGCAACTCAGCGAAAACATCGAGTTCGTTGTTTAATTAATTAGCAAAGTTGTTATCTTATATTTAATATTGTTGAAATTTTGTTTAATAATAATAGTTTATAAAAATGTTAATTTTTTTTAAAAATAAATGCTTTTTAACCCCACGTTTCGTCTATCTAACATCCTTAAAATTAATATAATAATTATTAAAAAATAGCCCTTATTTTTTAATACAAATTATTCAGTTTGTGTATAAGATTTTGATAAACTGACTTAGTAATTTACCGATTATTTAAACTGTAACAGTATCGGTTGTTACTATTTTATTTTCAATTTAAAATTTGTATTTTTTATTTTAGGGCTGATCATTATTATAGGCGATGCCAAAATAGTGTTAACAAAAAAAAAACGGCGGCCATGAGGATACAGAAGCAGTTTGAGGAAGGGTACTTTTTTTTGTAAATCAAAATTACCAATTTTTAAAATTTTTGGATTTGTAAATTTGTGGGTTCATAATGTTACATTAGAAGCAATTTGCATTCAACTAGAGATAAATAGAAGAACGGCAGTAGACTGGGCGAGCTTTTGTAGAGAAGTGGTACTAAATGGTTTGTTGGGAAATGAGGAGAAACTTGGCGGGCCTGATAAAATAGTTAAAATTGACGAGAGCAAATTTGGGAAAAGAAAGTATAATAAAGGGCACCATGTGGAAGGACAATGGGTCTTTGGAGGTTACGAAAGGGGAACAGGCAGAATATTTATGGTGGCTGTTGAAAGTCGTGATAGTGATACCCTTCTTCCTATTATTGAAAAATATATCGAGAAGGGTACTACTATCATATCAGACTGTTGGAAGTCTTATAACTGCCTCACCGATCGTGGTTATAACCATTTGACTGTTAACCATTCCGTCACCTTCAAAGATCCAGAGTCGGGGGCACATACGAACAGTATCGAGTCATCTTGGAGACATGCCAGAGCTATAACGCTGTCAAATGGCAGAAAGAAAGCACATGTACCTGGCAATCTTGCAAGGTACATTTTTTATAAGAGGTGTGCTCATTTAAATGTTGACAGAACAACGGAATTTTTGGAAATGGCGGGAAAATTGTATGACCCCCGAATAAACAAGTTGGATCAGAATGATGATGAAGATAGGACAGATGAAGACAGGAAAGAAGATGAAGAAGATTTGGAAATGTAAAAATTATTATGTTCGTATTTGGTTTTATTTTATATTTTTTGTTTGTTCCTTTTATGTTTTTTTGAGTTTTTTTATTTAATAAAGTTTGTTTATTTCTTTTGTATAAAACTTTGGCTGAAATTGTTGTTTCATATAGCAAAATCACTAGTTTTTTCTAAATATCTTAAACTTTATATATCTTTAACTGTCCCAATGGACCAAAAAATTAAAAACGGCGTCTTAATGGATGCAAAAGAATTTTAAGGAAGGAGGCTTTTTATGGAGCAAAATTATAGTACAATCTATAAAATATATTATTAGGTAAAACTAGAGCTACCAAGCGAAACTTATTGCTAAAATATACCTTTCATATAGGGTTGATTGTTCTAACAGACAATCTATAAAAGCCATATTAACAGCTAGAGCGAGCGAAGCGAGCGCACCCGACCGCGAATTTTGAAACGTCGGCCGGGCGAGCCCTTTTTACACATAAATTATAAGAACACGGAACGCTCGTCCTACCCACCTCCCAACCATTACAGAAGAAAGCGAGCGAAGCGAGCGCGCCCGGCCGACGTTTCGAAATTCGCGCGAATTTCGAAACGTCGGCCGGTCGCGCTTTTTTTACACCTACATCATAATAGCAAGGTATGTTTGTCCCTAATACCTCCTAACCTCTACAGAAGAGAGCGAGCGCGCCCGGCCGACCTTTCCAAATTCGCGCGAATTTCGAAACGTCGGCCGGGCGCGCTTTTTTTACACCTACATCATAATAGCAAGGTACGTTCGTCCCATCCATCTCCTAACCTTTACAGAATAGAGCGAGCGAAGCGAGCGCGCCTGGCCGACGTTTCGAAATTCGCGCGAATTTCGAAACGTCAGCCGGGCGCTCTTTTTTTACACCTACATCATAATAGCAAGGTACATTTGTCCCTAATACCTCCTAACCTCTACAGAAGAGAGCGAGCGAAGCGAGCGCGCCCGGCCGACGTTTCGAAATTTGCGCGAGTTTCGAAACGTCGGCCGGGCGCGCTTTTTTACACCTACATCATAATAGCCAGGTACGTTCGTCCCATCCATCTCCTAACCTCTACAGAAGAGAGCGAGCGAAGCGCAACGTCAGCAGGGAGCGCTCGCTTGCTTCTGTAGTGATTAGGACGTGGGTGAGAAGAGCGAAGTGTTTAATTATCTCTCTCTGGTTCAAAATTATTTTTTGAATATTTGAAATATTTTTATTTTAAAAATAAAACAAAAAAAATGTTGAACGCCGTAAAAAGTATCCACCGAGTAACGTCACGATTCACATAGCAGAAATTGAAATAATTCAGCTATCCTCTTTAGTTGATAGAGTATTCTTTAAATTTGGCTGGCTGACGTCATTTTTTTCAATCAAATAAATTCCCTTGTTTCAAAAAGTTTAAAAACTTTTGGATAACACAAAGTAGGTAATTATGTTTAAAAGTTTTCGAAAAGTACATTGTTTATTACTTTATAGATGATGTAATTAATATTTAATTATCGTTTACCACAACAATTCAATCAAATTGAATAAATAAATCG
Organism: Psylliodes chrysocephalus; assembly: GCA_927349885.1. Classification (NCBI taxonomy): domain Eukaryota; kingdom Metazoa; phylum Arthropoda; class Insecta; order Coleoptera; family Chrysomelidae; genus Psylliodes; species Psylliodes chrysocephalus. The sequence continues at coordinate 58,529,470 of OV651820.1, forward strand.
TCGGATATGACTGGAAATAAATTAATAAAAGTTAATAAAATGTTTGGAAATGTTATGTTAAGAATAAGGTAGTTTTTATATTTATTTTTCGTTGATTTTAATTGGCCACTTAGTACTTAGTAACACTGCGATTTGTAATGACAGATATAATTCTTATGAACAAATTAACATAAATTATCCTTTTAAGTTCTTAATATGTAAATTAAAAAAATTAATTCATTTATGGGGTTACCGGTGGTATATTTAAAAAGTACTCTCCTTCCTAAAGCCTGAAATGTAATGTTTGTAAAAACAAATTGAACTTTTAGGAAAGACCGTTTTCCCAATAGGTATTTACCCAGATATCCGCCGTTCGGATGTCGGCGTATATAAGCAAGGCTTAGGTATTGATAATTTTATTGAAATTCCAACTTATATTTAATTTTGAATATATCAAAAACATAGTCTTTTTATTTAAGAAATAATACACAACTTGGCAACCATGTGCTTCTTATATTGCATCCTTCAATGTCAAATGACAACCAAAATAAATTTATTGAATTAATAAAATAGCCTAAAATGTCATTATTAAAATTAAAAAAAAATAGGATTTCTTTAGGTTTCCGCCAACAAATTTCGATAAGTATATGTTATTCTTGGTGTCTAAAAGTGTAAAAATACATTTTTGTGAAAATATAAAAGTTTTGTGTATATTCAAATTTTACCATGGAAATCAGAATTTTGGGTTGGGTTCATTCACTTGTATTACTCACTATCAATAATTTCGACAATCAAAAGAAAAGAAAAATAAAAAAAAATAAACTCACCTACGAAATTTCTATAACTTTTCACTTCCAAATATCAATTTAACTATTCCCTCTATGTTTGATTTGATGTATCGTAATTTAGACTCTAAAAAGTTAAATAAAAATATTAATTTAGAAATTATATTATTTTATTGTCGTCTTCTTTTTCTCAGCCCTGTCTGCACTTCCCTCTCCTTACACTGCTCTTGTTCTACCGCCTGCCTTATTACTTCTTGTGTGCTGTCCTCTAGCGTCTCAGCTTGTCTCTGCTTGTATCTGCTTGTATCTGCTTGTCTCTGCTTATCTCTACTTACTTCTGCTTTTTTCTATTTTCAATTTACTTTCCTCTGATTTATAATTTTATAAATAAAACTTTCTTTACCTTTTATTTTATGTTTTCTTTATTTCACCTTTTCAATATAACATTCAGCTTCTGTAACAATCTAACTTCTATTTTTTAATACAATTCCATATTTTTATTAAATTCCCCTTTGACATTTCTCATCCCCGCTGACAATCAAATCATTATTAATTTTCTAAAACTTCAAAATTGACTTTTTTTTCCAGAAACATTGATTTTAATTTATATTTTCAAAAACAAACATAGAGTGTTTTTTTTTGTTAACCAAATTCCGTCATAATATATAACTTTTCCTTTCACCTAAAAACTATTAAAATAAAAGTGTCCAGTCACTACAAAATAACGATAACAATATTTTTTCTCTAAAAAGCACAATATAAAACACAATAAACAAAATACTCTTTATGGGCTATTTAGAAACACAAAAATGTAAACAATAACAAGCCATAACAATTAGTTCAAATTTCAAGTACAGACGGCGCTGCGATCTTAATTTTAGATTCCAATACCTTGAATTTCAGTTACATTTGCCATCCTATACATTTTTTTCGATATCAGAAATTATGAACATATTATGCCATCTAAACCTATACAAAATTGAAAAAATATCGTCCGGAATGAAGGTAAGCAATACGCCATTGAGTGTTAGATGGACATATAGTTTCGCACTTCTGTCAAATACCACTCTCAATTTTGTTAACTTTATTTGAGACCCCGTGATGTGGCAAATAATACATTTTCTCATTATAATTATTCCATAAAATAATATCTTTATTTGATAATTTTTGTATATGTCAAATGTGTAAATATTCACTTAACAATTTACAATATGTTTCTTTGACTTCTTGAAAATTTTCACTCTATCGAAATCAGGCGTTTTCGGCAATTCCTAACTAGTTCCCTAACCTAAAATATTTTTTCGTGCTGGTGAAGTTGCCAGAAATTTACTGACTGCGTCGCGAGTAAGTGTTTCGGTAAAATGCTTTTCATGTTTCAATTCTTTCTTGGAAAGTAGTTTTTTATATTGTCAATATTGTAATTCTTAAAATAACGACAAAATACACCTAACTTTATTTCGTGAGTCAGTAGTGGGCCTGCTATAATCCAACCAAATAAAGTATCCTGCAATACAGGAAAACCTAGCCCGAGATTTATCTGACTCTCGTCAACTTCACTGGCAACATTGAAATATTGGTCAGCTAATAGAATCTACCTAGGAATATTTAAGTGCGCTCCATTAAATGAATAATTTGGAATACTCGACGTAATCCTTTTCAAAATTAAATTCTTTTGGAATGTTTCATAGTTATCAAAAATGGATGTAATCGTAACCTTGGTTTGCATTTCAAACTTGATTAACACTCGTTATGGGCAAATTTAAATTAATAGTTGGTAAATTTAACTTTTTTACTAAATGTTTCTTTATAAAACACGCTTGCGTTCCGCATTTTGCCTTGTAATGTAAACTTTAACCGTTGTATCGAATGGCACCGCAACGTTGTCCCCTCAACTGATCTATCTGAGTCCGAATGTCACGAATTTTGACATTGATTACGTGACTGTGCTGAAGGCACATTCTGTATAAATCCGGCTGGGATAGGCTGCGCGTTAGGTATGAAATCTGATGATGAAAGGTTCCTATTAAAAACGCTTCTAAAATCGTCTAGATTATTTTGCGATTCTTGAGAGCTATGGGCGTCGTTATTTGTCTTGTTTAATACAGTTGGGCGTGTGCTTGATTGTTCCTTGTCATCGTGATCACCCTCGTCTTCTTCGTCGTCGGTTTCTGTAGCATTTATCAGCGCAGTAACAAAGATTTATAGGTCCATTAAAACATTGAAAATCATTTTAATTAAGTCATTTTACTATTAGTATTATGGTTAATACACAAAACACCAGCAATTGTTATTAAATCGTTCATAGAAAAAAAAAACATTGATTCTTGATTCTAAAAATCTAGAAAAAATTAAACAAACTGCATTACGAAAACAAGTTAGGAACTTAACACAGAGAAGAGTTGACATTCAAAAATAACAATTGTTGCACCTTCAGTCTATTTCTTCTGTCCCAAATAATCAAACCTGCCTTGGAAAAAAGCCGCTCGCATGGAACTGAAGAGGCCCGAAAGCATAATTTTTCTTGCGCCATTTTGCTTATATATTGAAAATTATATTTATTTTCGCGCCACCATTTAAAAGGGTCTTCTTTTCTAGGTAATATATTTGCTTCTAGATACCTTTGTACTTCTATTATCGCTCGTGATCTGGAAGTTTCTGTTGGTTGGGCCGAAGTAGCTGCTTTTTCGAACACATCCCAAACAGATAACTCATCATCAGTGTTTAAATTGTTTTCCAGCTCATTCAAAACTGTTTTCTCTTCAGAAATAAGATAAGTAATATAATCCATAACTTTTTTGGTATTCTCGCTTGCTTGTGCATTTGAAAAAGCTATCATTTTAAATCTCGGATTAAGAAGAGCTGTTAGAGAAAGCGTAGCACTATATTCTACATTTTCCAGCCGTTGGTGCAATGGGCCCGTTCACTTTCATTTTTGAATGTGAATTAATTATATAACGTATGGTCCTAAAGTTTTTGGAAAATTTTTAAATGCTAATAAATGTTTCCAAATTTTTTTAATTTTAAAAGCACATGTGGCAACAATTAACAACACTAATAACGAAAAATAATTACTAATTACATTATGGATAGTGGCCCGTTATCCTCAATGAGTTATCAGTGAAGGTTTTGGAGGAAGAATTTCTTATTTAGCCATATGCCAGAAAAGTGGTTTCTTCAATAAATTACCTGAAAGAGTTGGTATTATGAGTGAAAGATATTTTAAAGGTAATTTAGTTATGTTTCTTAATAATTTGCAATTTATAACATGTTCTAATAAACATTTTAATATCTAAAAAATATAATCACATCATCAAGAAACATTTTATGTTACTAGACTTATTAGTAATAAATTGGAAAGATGCAGTACTTTTGAAAGGCAGACCCTATAAACTTAATACAAATATATATTTCTATTAGGATACAAAAATCAAAACTATTACATTGCATTCTAATAGAAATATATCTTTGTATTATGTATATATTCAAAAGTATCCTCCTCGTAAACTAGGCCATGAGCCATGCCTGACAAAAGCATAGTTTTCGTTTAATATTTATTAATTTGTTTTATTTTTTAGGGATTGATGAAGAACTCAGTAAAAGGTCATGTGGTTTGATAAGGCCTCCAAGTGTCATTTCAAACCAGAAACTAAATGCCCATGATGTTCGAACTGGAAAACAAATAGCTTCTTTAAGGGCAGATTGTATCGCAGATGGTTAACTAACTGATTACCAAACAAGTGGTTAATACGTAACCAACCATTCGGTTGTTCCGCAGCTTGTTAGGCTCTAGTCACGTAACTGACGTAACTCATAATTTCTGTAGTATTGGTAGAACTGATTCCTAGGTTCGTGGTGAATTCTCGTTGTAAATTGGCATCATTTTGACATTCGAGCGTGATTCAAGCTTTATTTTAATTTTGTTTTTTTCGAATAATTACATTTGTTTAAGTTTAAAATTGTTTTAGATTATTATTGTTTAAATTTATAACAATGGCTGAAATTATAGGTAAGTAGGTATCTAGTACCATTTACCTAAATTATTTTTTTTATTATTTTAGAGTTAAAGAAAAGGGTGGAAACAAACTTTTCTGGTAAAGAGGAGAGACAGTTAATTTCACTAATAAAATATGCAAGTGTAATTGAAATGAATAAAAAAAAACATGATATGGCACCAGTTGACGAAAGAGTTTAACAGTCACTCTGGGGAAACGTTTCGGTCCACTGATGCACTTAAAAGCAAATACTTAAATTTAAAGAAAAACGCAAAGAAAACTTATACTGAAAAAAAGTATGTTTATGGCACAGGTGGTGGTTCACCTATTAATATAATAGATTCTCCCATTGAGTCTAAGATCCATGAAATAATTGGAGCTCAGATGTCAGGATTTTCATCAAAATTTGATAGTGATGCAACAGGTAATTAAAAACTTAGAAATCTTCATTGAACCACAGGTGTATGTTACATCAATAGTGAAATATAAAATGTGAGGAGCTGTAGATTTGATAAAATGAAAAAAAAAAAATTACTAAAAGTCTAAAAACTATTGGGTATTATGTAGCTGCAAATTGTGTATCTGGATGTGTCGATTCTTAAAGTTTCTTCCTTAAAATTATATATAAATTTGAAAACTTGTTTACTAAATATTTTTGAAATACAAGCTCCGAATTAATTTTTTTTTAGATGCTTTGAATGAAAAAATAACTTTAATAGTTGAAGAAGACGATGCCAGTGAAATAGAAACTGTAGAAAATAAAGAAGAAGAAGAAGAAGAAGAAGAAGAAGAAGAAGAAGAAGAAGAAGAAGAAGAAGAAGAAGAAGAAGAAACTGACTATACTTCAGACACTGCTCATCAGGAATCTTCAAGTTCCATAGGTGATTGGACAAAGTTGTCTATCAACACATTAAGAACTCCAGTATCCAAACAGCTTGATGTCAAAGATAGCAGTGGTACAAGAAAAAAAAATAGTGTACATATTTATTAAATAAAAACAAATTCTGTAAATTTTACATTGCAGACAATTTTTTGAAGACCAAATTAGGAAAGCAAGATTCTGTTTCTGTTCAGCAGCAGGTCCTTCTTGAACAGCATAGGCAGAAGTTAGCCCATAATGAAGACAAACATAGACAGGAAATGGAGCATAATAAAGAAACGCATAAACAAGCAATGCTCTTTGCAAAGGAAGAGCATGAAGTAAAAATGAGCATTTTAAAAATAGAAAAATAAAAGTTACAAAATTATAATAAATATAAATAAAATATTGCTAGTTTTTATAAATAAAATAAATTTAAATATTATATAAATTATTTATTTTCAAACAAATCTTATAAAGCTATTAATATAAATTGTAGCTTTATTCAGCAAAGAAACTTGTATTTCTTACAATTTTCTATTAAAATAGCAAATTGTCTTGAAAATTACAACTAACAAACTTTTTTATAACTAACAATTTGGTTTGTATAGCTTTACTATCTGAAAAGAGTAAATCCAATTTATTACAAGACAACATAATAATATACACAATAATATATACTAGTTTATTTTCAAATTAAGATGCACAAAAATATCTTACAGTGCTTGGAAATATTGGTTAATTAGATTATACCTAGCTGCATTATTAATATTGAACCTACGTACATCTGGTATAACTTCCAAATTCATGCTATTTGCCTCCTGAATCTCAACCTCAACTGCAGGGTCAACTGGAGGTTCCGGATCACCTCTCTCACATGCTATATTATGCAATATTGTGGAAGCAACTACAATTTCCTCTATTTTGTTAATGTCGAGACGAATACATATTGCTAAAACAGGAAATCTTCATTTTAAAACCCCTAAACATCTTTCTATTGGATTTCTGGTCCGAACTTGACTTTGATTAAAAAGTTGTTCTGCTGCTCCTAGACGATTTATCAAAGGAGAAATTAAATAGTTTCGTACACCATATCCGCTATCTGCAACTAGAACAAAATTGTCAAAGGCTCTATTTTGAAATCTATTTCTCAATCTGCAGTTGTTGAATATGGTTGAATCGTGAGCTGACCCTGGCCAACGACATGCAATGTCTTGAATAACAAGATCAGGTCTACAAACGGCTTGGACATTAAAAGAAAAGTAACCTTTACGGTTTCTATACATTTCTGCATTGTTCCCTTCAGGAGACTGTATCCTAATATGTGTAGAATCTAGGGCTCCAATGCACAGAGGGAATCTACTGTTCTAAAAAAATGGTTCTTGAACTTTTTCTATTTCAATCCGACTTTCAGGCATTCGTATGAACTCTCAATGTAAACTTGATATGCCTAACAAAACCTTATGAATCATACGACTCGCTGTTGATTTGTCAATTCCTGCCAAATCACCCACAACTTTCAGAATCGAACCTGTAGCTAAATATCTTAATGTGATTAGCATTCTCTCCTCGGCACTCAATACAGTAGTTCTATAAAAAAATCGAAATTAAATTATAAGTCCTGTTATTATTTTCATTTAATTACTTACTTGTTTTGGGTATAGGGAATTCTGTGTCTAATTTCATTAACAATCATCTGAACTGTTTCCTTTGATAGTCTAAAACGAGCAATAAACTCCTCGTTATTCCACTTTAAAAATTGATTTTCTCTCATTCTAAAATTCCTGGGAGCTCTAGGAAATAGTTATAGTTCAAGTAACTCTAAAAAGTCCTCATCATCAGTTAATTCCAAATCAAGTAAATTATCTAAATTATCTCCTCGGATATCCATCAGATAAATTATCAATATACAAATAAATACAAGTTTTTCTCAAATAAGATGATACCACGATGAATGACAATTACACCTTACACCACGTAATTTAAAAGTGTCAGTGTCAATATTTTATAAAAATCGTACAGAACATAATCGTGACAGTTCTGTCATTCACTCTAAAGTTAACCAGCCGAAATCGACTAGTTAGAAAACCCATCCTTAACCAACCGGTAAACTACTGTTTCGGTTGCATACAACGGCCTATCGCCGGATAACCAATGGTTAGCGATAATCAGTAGGTTACCATCTGCGATACAACCCGCCCTTAGAATACATGTTGAAAGAGTAATTAGGAAGATAAGGGAATTTGAATTGTTAGCTCCTCATTCAACAATAAATTTTCAGTTATTACCATTAATAGATAAATGTGTAATAATTGCATGTGGATTAATTAATTTACAAAAATCAATTATAAAAAATAATTAAAATACAAAGTTGGTAAAATGGGTAAACAATTTTTTTAATACAAATTTATTAGTCCAATTAAATAACGAAAAAAAAAACCCTTCGAGCTTACATTAATTTGTAATTGGATGAAACAAAGTGGACCTTATGTATTTTGATGTGATCTTTCCGAAAAAACGCAAAAAAAGATGTAGCTGTTGTTCAATTTTCATTAAATTAGGAAAAACCGGGTTTTCCGGAAATTTCCAAGGTAAAAATGCTAATTATCTGGGCAAGTGTCATTCCGATAGTAAAAATAAATGCACCAATCGAAAGAGGAGGCAAAATTAGTTCGTAAATTCATTGCACAGGTAGTTTTAATGGCGAATTTCTCGCCGCCATAAGTGCTTTTACCAAAAAGTTGTTTTTTCGTTTCTTTGATCAGAACCATGGACATGAAATTTGCGATGAATTTGTGGCGAAATTATAAATGTTAGACATATGTACCCATGAAAGAAGTTGCGTATTTTTTTGTTGGCTCTCAAATAAAATAAGTCCCACGGCGAAATTTTTCGGGAATTTGCAGGAAACCGGAAGGCGTAGTTTTTTTTTTTTTAGTTTTTTTCCCAAGTGTAAGTTCCAACTTGGTGATAAGCTTGTATTTTGTTCTCTATCATCTGGTTTTTAGTTATTTACAAGAAAACTTGAAATGGGAGAAGATATATATGCAAGACAAAAATACGTATTTTCTAGTTACGTTCCAAATGAGACGGGTTGGGTGGCGAAATCTGCAATACTTTTTGAAAAAATTGCAAAACAATTTTTTCTTGATTTCTCGTACTTTTTTCTTAAATAACTCGAAAACTAATTATCTGAATAGAAAACTGTTTCCATCAGATGAAAAAGAAAAAAAAGACACGAAAAACTGTGGCATATACATTTTCTCCAGCATCCACTGTTTTCTAAGTGCACGTGTGCAAAGATCGGTAATTCTTGCGAGAATTGAAGCTATTCGAATTTTCTCGAAAAAAGGGACGTTCTCTGGCAATAGGCTTGTTTCTCATTAAACTTACTGATTCTTATATATTTTCAGTCTGCCCAAATTACGGAAAAAATCGATAGTGTGCTTGTTTTTTCTCGAACACAGTGATAGAATTTTCTTAATTTAGGAACGTACTTACTCAATAAATTGCTGAAGAAGTCCGAAAAACCACGTGTACACAGAGCTTGCTGAATACGGTTATTAAAAATCTATGCCGATGAACACTATCAAGCGATTTAATTTGTAATAATATGACCGTTTGAAGTTTAAACTTGTCGGATAGCGAAAGCCAAGACCATGGCTATCCTTGATGCGACGTGCGGCTAATTTTGCGGTAATTCTATATTTTGCACAAAATTTAAGAAACGTCTTACAACAGGTCAGTAAAATACAATTTAATAAATTTTAAGCCTAATAAATTTAGGTATGTAATGGCCGTTTGCACCGACAAATTTAAGTGGAGCTTAGGTTAAGGACAGCTTAAAGTGACAGATGTTTGTTGCAGTGCATGCAAAGCCACTCTTAAAGTTCACTTATCTTAAGTGGTGCATTTTGTCGGCTTAAGTCAAAACTTAACCTATTATTTACAGTTTGTGTTTGTATTTGTCATAAAATAATTGAGTATTTGTACCTAAAAAAAATTAATTATCAAAAAATATGGAAGATATATTTAATGACGATCTGGATATACACGAAATTATTGATTTTGGTTTCCCGAGGCGTGTTAATGATCGACCTAATTATTTTGAAGACATGGACAATCTAACATTTTTTTAGAGATTTCGCTTATACAAGGAAACAGTTTTGCATATTTTAACTCTCATAGAGCATAATTTGGAATTTGTAAATGACAGGTAATTATTTTTAGCTTAAAAGTAGTATCTATCGGTTTGATAATAATCACTAATATGTTTTTTAGGAACAATAGTGTTAGTCCCATAAATCAGTTGCTATGTTGCTTACGATTCTTTGCCAGTTCAGGACATCTTAGTTCAGTAGCTGATTTTATGCATATGGATACAGGAACTGCCAGTAGAATTGTAGCAAAGGTCTCAAGAGAACTATCAATTCTTTATCCCCAATTTATAAAGATGCCATCTCCAAGAGAAATTATCCAAGAACAGGAGAAATTTAATAATATGTTTCAATTTCCACGGATAATTGGAGTAGTAGATGGAACGCATATTAAAATATCATCTCTAGGAGGGGATGATGCAGAGGTGTTCAGAAACAGAAAAACATATTTTTCCCTGAATGTCCAAGTTACTGGAAATGCCGACATGAAATTCATAGATGTTGTTGCTCGGTGGCCAGGATCAGCTCATGACGCAACAATTTTTGCTAATAGTAGATTAAGAGCAAGGTTTGAAGCAAGGGAATTTCCTAATAGTTTATTGATTGGTGATAGTGGTTATGGCTTAAAAGAGTATTTTATGACTCCCCTTGAAAACCCATTGACAAGAGGAGAACAAAGATACAACGAGTCATTAATTAGAACTCGTAACATAATTGAACGAATAATTGGAATATGGAAAAGAAGATTTCCAGTTATAGCATATGGAATTCGTTTGAAACTTGAAACAGTTATGGCAGTAATTGTAGCAACTGCAGTATTGCACAACATTGCCAGGGACATGAATGAGCCTGATCCACCTATACCTGATGAATTAAATTTAAATCAGTTAAATTATTTAATTAATGCTGGAAATATAAACGTATACCAACATCTGGATAATGAAGTAAATCTTACACAAAATGGACTCATTCAATATTTTAATGAATAATCTAATTGCTGTTTTTTAGTATTTAAAATTACATTTTTATAGATCAAAAGGTATTTTTTGTGTGTTAAAAATTGCATTTTTTAGATCAAAATCGATCCTTTTGTTATGTAGATGATTATAAAATAAAACAAAAAATTGTGAAGACTTATGTATTATATAAAAAAAGTAGTAATGTTTTATTTGTGTACTTAATAAAAAACTATTATTAATGATTTTCCTGCAGCTGTCTTAATGTCTCTTTCTTTATTTCTACATCTAACTTCAATGCTTGCTTTCGCAGTTCTTGCTCTTCTTTTTCATTCTCTATATTCTGCTTTAATCTACCTTCTTCATAATTGCATATTATTAACCTTTTGTCCAGCAACATATTATATTTCTCAGCAATATGATTTGATGTTAAGGTTCTAACGACAGTTGCTGGTCGGCGCCTTCTTAAATTTTGACTATTTTTGAGACTTTTGTTGGGAGTCTCCTTATTACTCTTATCTGGATTATTTTGCTAAGAATTTTCAATCTCTACAAATGGTATCGTTTGTAAATCTAAAATTTTATAATTCTTCCAACCCTGTGTCATCTCGTTCTTTGCCTGAAACAACAGTAAACATTGAAAAATAAAATATATTTATCATTAAACAAAATTAAATTAAGGTTGGCAATCAATATCATTAATAATTAACCAGAGAATTGGGGTGTAAATTACTGTTTTAATATCAATCAATTTATGGTTGGCCGTGTTTATTATAGTTTATTAGAAAAAAAAAATTCTCTGTTACTTACAGTTTTCTTATTACTTCCACTTGATGCAGCATAAGACTTATTTTCATCACCCCTCTCTAATTGATAGTCAACAGCTACTTCGCCAGAGTGATTATGACTATAACTACTCTACAATATAGAAATAAATATGGTTAGCCATTTTTGTTCAATTTCATTAGAAAAACAAAATGATACTTACAGTTGCAGAGTCAACGGCTGTTTCAATAGGGTCATTATGATTATTCTAAAATATAAGAACTATTTAATAAAGATTTAGGTATATTATAAAAAAAAAATTACCTTCATATCTCTGTCACCATCAAATGAGTTATCTAATCCATAAACAGTTTTGTGATTCATTAGCGATAAAAGCAGTTCATCGGATGTAGTACAAGTTTGTTTTGGAGGAGGAGGGCCACCTCCTGTTCGCATAAACTCCATTCTTTCGTTAGCAGTTCTTTTCCGCATGTCTTTTTTTTTATTTTCATAAAATTTTCTTAATGACTCCACAGATCTCTTTGTACAATTTGGAACAATACTATTAAATTCCCTACCGACTCTATCCCAAGCTGCATCCTTCTCATGAATCGTTACAGCATCAGTTTTTTTATTTTCTAATATATTTTTGTGTTTGGCCACAAGACTTATCAATAGGTCTTTTTCTGATTGGGAATAATTAGGTCCCCTATTTCGTTTTTCCTTTGAAACATCCATGAAAACACAGCCAAATCAAACTGTAACAAATAAACCAACCGTTTGCACAGAGAATAATTAATAATTATATCATCTGACAAATGTATTGTATGTCAAATATGCCAGAAAGAAAGAAATACCCTAAATTATTACAACGTTGTCATATAATTTCCAAGCTTTAGTAAGTTCGGTTTAAATCAATACCATGCAACAAATTTTTTATAAGTGTAGCTTAAAAATTTAAACTACCCTTAGCTAAGCCAACTTAACTGACATGTCGGTGCAAACGGCCATAAGAAATTTAAAACTGGAAATCGCAAAAAAATCAAATTACAGAAATGCAGTGTATATGTTACCGTGAAACTCCGAAAACCGGTGATTGTCAGAATATACCAGTGAATGTCAACATTCACCAAGTTACTTGGCGTATGTCCGATATATTCATTTTATCATTATTTCTAACTATCACCGGTGAATGTCAACATTCATCATACACTCATGGTGTATGTCTAAAAGAATTTTTTATAGAAAGAAAACAAACACACTCTATAGGTTATTCCTATTTTATTTTCATTAAAACATGGAAGAAGTTTCCAAATGAACATAAAGTTGTTAAACTTAAAACAAACACAACAAACATATCTAATATTAATATAAAAATAAAATCCATTTTATCTAAACTAAAATTTAAAAAAAAATTAAGTAAATGTATGGCCACCTTATTTATTGCAACAGCTTAAGCTACCATGACATTTTGAATTACACAAAAGGCTCTTATTTTTACAGCTACATTTAGACGTGGAACATTTCTTTTTGCAGTTACAGCGTGTATAGCCTTGCCCTCCACTTTTTGAATTAGCAGAAGCTGCTTGTCTTACCGAAATTTCTTCAGCTGAAATCTCATCCATGGAAATTAACTTTTCTTTGCAAATTGCAAACTGATTACGGGTGAAAAGCTGCTTCAGGGTACCATTTTTGTTTGCTAATTTATAAAAGTCTGAATCCTCTACTCCAACAACAATGGCTAACACATTTCGGGGATCTGTACGACCACGGTCGACGTCAGGGACTTTAATTCTTACGGTATCACCAATTTGGGCGGCAGGAAACTTTTTTTTAGAAGTTCGCAACATTTTTGTTGCTTGGAGTAGTAGATTCTCTTTTGCAGCTACTCTTTTTGAATTAATAAGCTCGTGCTGCATAGTCAGTGCTTGAGATGAAGGCGTAATCGGTTGTAGATCAGTCAATGATTGAGTTGAAGACGTGCTGGGTTGCGGATTAGTCAACACTTCATATGAAGGCGTAATCGGTTGTAGATCAGTCAATGATTGAGTTGAAGACGTGCTGGGTTGCGGATTAGTCAACACTTCATATGAAGGCGTCTTGGATTGCGGATTAGTTAATACATAAGGTGAAGGTGGATTGGTCTCAACCATGTTACTTACATCTGAAACATGGTCATCAATTAAATTTTCTTCACAAGTATTAACGTAAGCTTCTAGCTGTTCCTCGGTTTCAATATTTGTAATTTGCTCGTTGGGGAGAGATGACGATGCTAGGCCTCTTTTTGGTTTAACGCCAAACAAAGCTTCATAGGGACTTTGGCGTATTCCTTCATGGTAAGTTGTGTTTTTGGCGAATTGTACAAACGACAACCCTTCTGACCATTTATTTGAATCATTATCGTGCATCCACGCAGTTAACATATTCTGTATGTCCTGATTGGCTCTTTCGACTGAGCCTTGTGTTTGGCTGTGACGAGGCTTTCCGTGCACTATTTTAACATCTTTCCACATAGCGCATAGTTCAGATATGACTTGGTTACTGAACTCTCTGCCATTATCCGAATGCAATATAGCGGGAGCACCAAATATTAAAAAAATTTGAAGAAGGTGATATGCTACTTCTTCTGCTCTCTTGGTTTTTAACGGTCGTAACTGGACAAACTTGGTTAAGTGGTCTTGGTAAACCATTATAAATTTGTAATCGCCATCACTGTGTGATTGCAAGTCTATCAAATCGACTTGACATCTAGAGTTTAATTCGGAACTCACCATTGGTTTTACAACAATACCCTTTTTAGGCGCACTGTGTTTCATTTGACATTGTTTACACAAATTTAAATACAGCATTACGACTTCATAAGTTATATTTTTGTATTTTACTTGCAATTCTTTCAGCATTCGTGTTCTTCCTCCATGGCCTGTTCGTATGTGAGTTTCGGAAAGTATACTGAACAACTCTTCGTTCGTAACATAATACTGGATATTTGTTTCCCCTGGTTTTAATGGCACAATTAACTTTTGTTCGTCACTAACTTTTAAAATGTCAAAACGTTTTAAACGTCTGTAATCCAAAGGAGTACTGCACTTACTTTTAGCAGAAATTACTTCAGAAACGATTTTAGAGTACCTTTCTTGAGAAAAATAAAAACAATTGTCTTCTCGTTTACTTCTTATTAGGGTATTTAATTTTTCAAGAAATTGATCACTATTTACTGCAATAGCCATCGAGTACAAATTATATTACCGCTAACAATGAAACTTTTTGTAAGACTGGCGGGCGAGGCGACAAGCCCACACGAAAGCGAAGGGAAGAAACCACACAAAAGCCTGTTAGGACCTGTCGGTTGCGACATCGACCGAAACTTATATGTGTTTGTCGACATACACCGGTGAAGGGCCGAATTTATTATAAAACCAATAATTGTTCGGTCTTTCACCAATTCATTTGGTGTCTGTCGACATTAACCGGTGTATGTCAACAATCACCAATTTCGGAGTTTCACGGTAACATATACACGAGTTTTGGATCCCGCGGAGCGCGTGTAATGAGACTTTTGTCGGGAGAATTCTACAACTTAGAAGAAACCTACACACTTTAAACTTTGTATGCACATTCAGAAGACATGAAATTTGGGTTTGTTGCTATTTTCAGACCAAAAAACTGAAAATCGTCAATTTTAGGCAACTTTTCTCAAAAACCGTGTTTTTTGGTCGTCACTCAATGAACAGTGGTCAAAAAAAATAGATAAAATATTTTTGCAGAATTTTCCGCAATGTAATCGTATTCTAGACACAATAAAGTATGCATTTTTGGCATTTGTGTGCCACTTCAAACTTTCGAAAAAAAAATTAGTTTTTTTAGGGAAAAAAATTTGTTTAATTGTTTGATATCTTGACCAATTATATTCCGATTTCGGTAAAATTCACACACACATAAGATTTCATATTCAGAAGTAAGCTCTGTAAGTGGCATTAAAAAAATTCAAATATGTTGGCCGTTATAGGCAAACAATGAAATTAGGCCCGCGGTACATTTTGTCCTTCCGCCATATGCCCAATTTTGGGATTTTTCTTGCCCCCTTCTGGGAATTAATAGTCACATCCTTTAAGTTTAAAACGCATTTTTGTTTTTTTCAAATATCTTAATTTTTACCAAAGTTATGAAGAATTTAGTGTTTGAACATTTAACAAATTCAATTTTTCGACCTTCGCCGCCTCAAAATACTAAACAAATTTCAATCGTCCATACCACGAGAATGGTGCATCGGATCAAAATTTCTCAAGAGACATGAAAATTAGCATTTTTTCTAAGTTTTCAAATGTCGTAAACTGCGTTTTAAAAATATTGATTTATTTCCGACAGGCGCCTGCGCAAAATTGAAAAATTGACAAAATCCAATATTTCGGCACTTTCGAAAAACAGCTACATTTTGTTTTGCCGTTTTTCGAAAAGATCACCTCAAAATACATAGAATCCATTTTGTTTCATCTAATTACAATTTAATGTAAGCTCAAAACCCGTAATTTAATTCGATTATATTAGATTGTTCAAAATTTAAATATAGAGTAAAATTTATTTATTTAGCTCAAATAGTTATTTAATACATATACATAAATGTACAATATTTAAGATTACACCTTATTTTAAAAATACATTTTGTTTTACTTAAGATTTAAAATTTAAATAAAGTTTGAATAATTAATGGCAAACATTTACTTCCACAAATAACGTTATTTCCATGGCAGTTGTATTTAATATTTGAATATTGTATTGATCATTATTTCTTAAATTACACTCCATGTCTGATCTTTTGATAAGAGCTTGATTGTTAATAATTTTAAAAATCAATACACTTCTTTATTTTAGAGTACTTGTAATCTTTGTAGACAAATACTTGATCACGAAATAAACAGTAACATAATATTTAAAATGCAGAAAAATTATAATTTAATTTACATAAACAGTTACTTGTTTTTCAATTTTTGAAAAAAGCAAAAATATTTTTTGCTTTTATTTAATACAATTAATTTTATTACCTTAAACCATTGCCTAACACCATGCATTTAGTTTTCATTGTATTTAGCTTCAGCTTGTTAGCCATTAGCCAATTATTGTGAATCAGGTCCAATCTCAAAGATATTTGAGCAAAATCGAAATTTATTGATTTTAGTTTTATTTAATAAATAGGAAAAAAGATTGAACTTTTTTTATTAGTGTAAATACCAGTTAATATGGTTTAACCAATTATTGTTTTTTTTTAATTAAATTATGTACAATAGTCTAAAAAAACCTAGTATATATTCCTGTTTTAATACTTGTTGGTATTATTTGGTTTAATTTTTATTTTTAAACATTACCTGTACAAGTGGGTTAATTAATTATTGTAAAATTTCTAAATATGTATTTTTTTTCTAATTTACTGCAATAAATATAAGTTTTTTTTTGCTAAGTTGAATAAAAAGTTTTTTATTCTAATATGTCTTTTATTTTATACGATAAAGGAAATACATTATTTTTCCAAAATGTCAATGAATCCGTCATATAATTATGACAATCTTCATCATTAAAGTCTATTTCAATACACTGATACTTTTTGTTATGTTCAAAATTTACATCTGCTAAAATGAACATACACTTTTTTTTTTAGCCAACTTCATCTGTAGTAGGCACTGAGCATAACATTTTTTTGTAATCTTTCCATTGTCTATATAGTTTTTTAATGTTTTCTTCAAACTTGGACACTTTACTTCTATTGTAAACTCATCTGTTAAACCATCTGGTGAAGCAGCAAAAATAGAGAATTCTGCATTTAAAAATACTCCACAATTTTAAATAGAAATATTTTTTTCTTCGCTTACAACTTTTATTACACATTTTTCTAATTCTCTTCCTCTTTTCATGGCAGCATTCAAAAACTTTATAGCCTCCCATAATCGAGTTTTTTAGAGATCCATCTGTGGTATGACATTTTGTTACATCATATAATTTTGAGACTGCAATTCTACCATATCTTAGCTCGTACCACAGGTTGCTCTTTTGTTGGTTGATAGTGCATCTTTCAACATTCTTAAGATTATCTTCAGTACTCATAATGGCAAATGCATAATGAAGAAACCAGTCTACATCATTGGGTCCATTACATTGTATTCATTTTACAACAATATCATGTAAACTAATGTTTTCTGCAGGATTACTCTGCAAATGGTTTATCAAGGTGCAATCAATTTTCTTTTCCTTTAATACATTCATTAGAGATTTTCGAAATAGCCCTTTTGAGACGTTTTCTGATGTTTTCTTCTCAGGAAACATATCAATAATTTTTGACGTGTCAGAACTGATACCTGCTAATTTAGGTTTTGTCCAGTAACACTCCACTGATGTTACAGATGCTTCTTCATACCTTCGATGCAGCCAAAATAGCAATGCCAAACCATGCTTGCAGCCACCTACAACAAATTCCACTTAAAATAAGTCATTTAGATGACATAATAGTATATTTTTTAAGGAACAAGGAAATATACTCATTTCCTACAAGCATGTGTCTTATGCTGCAAAAATATACAGGATGTAACTGTGTTTGACCGGCAACGCTGTACCCCTCAGAGCTCTTATTAACTGATACATTTTGATATATGAATATGAACCCCAAAAGGGCTTAGTTATTGAGATGCATGGCGTTTAAAGTTTAAATTAAAAATTTACCATAAATCAAAGTCTTATTTTTTTCAAATTTAGTGACCAACATGCACTTTAAGAAAGTAGTATTTTGACATAAATAAATTTTTGAAAAATTTAACCAGTGACTCACTATCAGGGTTAGTGGCAATTATTTTTTACGCCACTGAAAAAAACTTCTTACTTATTTGTTTTTATTTACTTTTCATTTTTAGTTAAAAAAAGTAATAACCTTTTATGGAGCTAAAATAAACGGTGTTTCACACATTTGCTTCTAAACATTTGTAACGACTGAATATTTCTAAATTGTAATCTATTACGCATATGTGTCCAATATTTAATAGTTCGTGTTTTTAAAAATTTAAAGACATTTTTGGAAAATTTTAAATTTTATTTAATATTCTAATACTCTATATCTCAGTCAGAGGTTTGTTTTTCTCCATTTTTATTTTTATTCTGTTAACAATAGACCTTGAAACACCTGCAATACGTGCTATTTCTCTTTGGGAATGTGTAGAATGAATAAGTAATGTTTGTATTTTTCTACATTTTCCTGGAGATGTGCCTGAAGTCTTACCCATACTAAAATAATAATGTTTGTGTTTTATCCCAATATCCTTTAAAAACACTGCAATTTACTCTTAATAGTTGAAAAAGTAATCTAGTAACAAACATTACTTATGTTATGAGTATTTCCGACAGGAAAAACGATTCACAAATATTCCAAATAACTTTACTTCAACTTGGATAACTTTTACTTTTTAACAAACGTCAACTTAAAGAGACATAACCTCACTCATTTGAAAACTGACGCAGACTGTCGATAGTGCCACTTTAATAATGAGATATCATTATTATTGTTTTATATATAGGGATGACAGTAATAAACAATTTAAAAAAATTAAAACATTATTGGACACCCAGAATAAACAATGATATAGGTTTTTAGATTTATTTAGTGGCTGTCTAAAAAATGAAAAAGGGACACCGATAGTTCTAATTTCGACTAACTTTGTTAAAAGAAAAATATATCTACCTACTGGCCCATAAATTATTATATTTTTGATTTAATAGTATTCAAAAGCTATTTTGAGTTTTGTTTTTTAATATAGTTTTAAAAGATGCCACTTTAAAAAAAATACGTGCGGCACTCGGGGACTGCCGCGGTAAAGCTATTGCATAGCATTTTCTATCAACTTATGCAATTATAATTATTTATTTATTTTATTTATGCAGTATTTTTTTCTTTGACATTAATTCAAGTTACACTTTTTGAGCGTGGTGACCGATAAGAAAACAAATCTTTTTCTTTTATTGAATAAATGAGAAGTTAATATTGTTTAAAATATTTTTATTCTAACAATACATGTAGGTTATTCAGGAATTTTTATCATTGAAACTATAGGTTTATGGTAACTGAAATAAGAAACATAAGTTTGAGACTTGATATCCTCTAAATATCTGGAAAATACCGCGTCAATGGTGGTCCCATATTTTGTTGTGGATTCTTGTGGATCATTATTCATTTTCAAATTCAATTTTTCCGAAAGAAAAGTTGTCAACTTCTCTGATTTTTTATCAGCGAAGTTGATGTTGAAATCGCCAGCCAAGATAAGTGGAAATTTATTACCATTTGTACCAAGTATTTTCGACCCTTCTTCAATGTACTCCAGTAAAGTGCGATGAATAAAATGCTCTACCTCGTCCAATTTTGGATTCGGAGAAATGTAAATTGCTACCATGACTATGTGTAGGCCATTTCTAAGTTTGCATAAGCACGCACAAATATCTCCAACAAATAAGTGCCTAACATTAACATCGCTAACGTGTGCAATATTTATTTTAATATTCGGAGTCATAATATTAGTAACATTATTATTATTTTGGTAAATAGATACCCCACCTTTTGGAACAGTATCTCGTTTGAATTGAACAATACAATTGAAATTAGGTATTTTGATCGAATTATCATGCAAATTTCGGTAAGAAGTAACACATTTGTTTGTCTCGTAACTGAATCTTGTAAATCGTCTGCCGAACTAAAACGACGTTAGACGATGCACGGCTTTCAACACCGCACCGCTGTGCCGGTCGGAGTGGGGGGTGTTAGTTTATTTTCGTTATGAAATTTCTTGATGCGGTCGCCGCGCTTAAAGCCCGCGATAAAAGCTATGCAATAGCTTAAACATTCGTTTTGTTTTTTATTTATTTATTTTTATTTAGTTGTTTTTATTCATATATTTTCTATGCGATACAAGAATCTACCTTTTACCTTTGTGTTTAAATTATTTTTGTTTATTGTTAATATTTTAAACAAAGGTTTTTGATTCAATAAAAATTTATTTTGAAAGTATATTTTTATTCATAAAATATTCCTAAAATTTATTATATTTTAAGACCTGTAATTTGATAAATAATCATTCTATAACTCTTTCCATTAATATTTGTGCAATATACTCTCTTTTAACTTCTCCTTCAACACGTTCTATTCTGTCATTGTCTGGGAAATCTTCATGCTGAAGTAATAATTTCTATAGATTTTGAAACAGAGTATGTATTAATATACTGCAGTCTGGCCTATCTCATCTTTAGCCACCCAAAACAAATTTCAATATTTACTCTTTCCGAGGATAAATTAAAATTATGTTTTTTTTCTCTCCTGAGGTTTACACCTTTGAAGGGCACCGTGTCCTTTACGAACGTGGTTCGTAAAGGAAACGCACTATCTCTAATCAAATGAGATTCTTCAGAAAAATACTTTATATCTCCATTTTATTCTATATATCTATGTAGTCCAAAATATGAAAAAGCCTACAAACAAATTGTTTTGGTACGATGGTATTTGATAGGTAGATATTATTTGGTAGCTGAAAATAAATATAATTATCCTAGCATCATGTGCACATCCAAGAAAGCCCACAAATATATATGTCAGTAATTTATCTGCTGTACAACATGCTATTAAGGTAACTGAGTAATTGTGGTTTCTATCCAAATAGCTATCTTGTGCATTTGGATTTTTAATTTTTATATAGGTTCCATCAATAGCATAAATCACATCTACTTATGAAAAGCTGTAAAAATTATAATTTTTTATAACATTTCAATATATAAAAAAAAGTGGAAAAAAGGTGGGATAATCTTGTAGTTTAGGCGGATATTAGCGAATGTCTGCACCATTACCGCACCGACTCGCTCTGACAATCTGCATCGTTACACAGTAAATTTGAATTATCAGTGATGCCATCAGTAGTATAGCAAGCGGGAACCTTAGACCGATGGTAACATGTCCATCCAGTTCTACAAGATACCATCCACTTCTAGCCGAAAAAGTGATGACGCAGCCGAAGAATCATCAATAACCAGAAGGGGTAGTAGTAGAATGTGAGAGAAGAAGAATAAGAGATGTATAAAATGTTTTGTAGTATTTGGCGAACAGAAATTTTAGAAAGTAATGATTGCACCAAATGTTTAACTTTAAAAATTTTTGCTAGGTGGTGGTGGTAGATACTGATGAGACTAGGCTAACCGAGCCTCTACTCAACAGTAGAGCCTGGCCTGACGAAATGAAACACAAAAGTATTTGTTTAAAAAAATGTATTTAAAAACTTTGCAATTATTTTCCTTATAATGTTTGACAATAATAATTAAATATAATAAAGTTGTATCACATGTTTAATTTAATCCAGTTCCAGTACTTGTTAGTGCACTTATCCATCCACCGTGAATATTGGTAATTGTTTTCTATAACATGCCAATCCTCTTCTGTTTGAGGTTGTGCCTGGTAAAGTCAAAAATGTTGTGATGTACAATGTCTTCTTTAATTTGTAGAAGATTCTCCTTATTAACAATGGGGCAATTGGTTTGTGTATTACGTTAAGGATAAGCTCTTCACTATGAAATTTTAATGATGAAAAGTGACATCTCCAATAATTAAGAATTTGGAAACATTGTTTCATTGCAATAAAGAGAATTTGGTTCGTTATGAATGCTAAGAGATATTTCACAGAAGCAGAAAAAATTTCTATAGTTGTTGCACCAGATACTTCCATATATTTTGTTTGAATATTAATCTGAACTTTATAGTATACCTTTTATTTAATTCTTTCTACAATATTTATTCCAATAATATAAATCAAAAACATTTTCCAATGAACATTCTACATTCTGGTTAAAATTGTGATTTTTACAATGATGTGAATTAAAAATTTATCTTGCGTCTTTTATACAACAATATACCAGGATCGTCTTCTACATTAATTAACTTATTATAAATGATTTTGAATATTTCTATTTTTAACTAATATCGCTTCATCATGAACATGATCCTTAATAAATTTCGCAACTTCTTCATAATTTAGTTCATATCATCATTCCACGATCACCAATCCAATCCATGGGTAGTAACACAATCAAAAGTAGGATCACGTGAATCTTTCAACATTTTAACTGTAATTGGCAGTTTAATAAACCTGTGTAAATATTGCAGCTGTTCAGAATCATCATCAATACGTAAAATTGCCAGTTCACGACATAAAAAAACACTTTTTTCCAGAAAATAAAATCCTAAAATGTCTACAATATACATTGAATGATAAAAGTCACTTTGTCTCCTCTTTACATTTTGATGAAAATCCCACTACTTTACTACCACTACTACATAATACTACTACTTTGTATTCAGTTTTCAAATTACTGCATTTTTATGAATCCAACTATTTTCTGAAATATCGAAACCTAACCATTTAACATACACTTTATCTCCTTTTCCTTTCAAGATTTTTTCAACTAAGTACACATCGTTATGCTCCACTTTTTGTAATTGTTCTTTTTAAAATCCTCTAAGAATATCTTCTCCTCTGTGATATTTTAATAAATAGGTTATGGGATTGCTTACTTTTACTTGACGAACTGTAAAAATCTCTGGGGACCAACTCGGTTTGTATTTTTTATCAAACACACCTGGATATTTCGAAATACGAACATGGTCACCTACATGAAATTTATGATTTTCTAAATCATTTTTTTTATACGATTGTACACTGTGTTTAATAAATGTTTTTGATGATGCTGTTTTATTGCCGATGGTTTCATTCCTGTAGTTCTATGAGTTCTATTATTATGGTAATTAACAATTTTTAATAAAATATCTCCACTTATACTCCGTTGAAACTAAATTCTTTCCACAGCAATGATTTTAAACTCCATATAACTTTGTCTCGCTATAAACACTGTCATGGTTAATACTGCATTTCTTATTTAGAGTTTTCATATATGAATTGAAGAGTTCAGTACCCATGTCTGTTTGAAGATTTTTGGTTTTTGCTTTCTAAACACTTGTTCCATGTTTTTCGACACTTCCAAACCGGATTTTGTGTTTAATGGAAATGTCCAAAAAATTTTTAAAAAACAATTTATCACCACTAAAGTATTTTTAAAACGTTTTATTATGTTTGTTTCGTTAGCCGAGCTATTACCAGTAACCAATAAAATCCGTGCGTCAATACGCTACTTCCTATAAACCTCGAAATTATCTTGGCCTTTAACACATATTTACACTTGTGCTGTGACAATAAGTCTTATTTTGGTGACGACATATTTTCAATAGCACAAGCAATAAGGTTATTGCAATTGAAAAGTGGAAATTAGAAAGGGCGCATGTGCCAAAAACATACATTATTTTCTGGTGGCAGCTTGATTGTTAGCCCGTCTAAGATCAGACGCCTTCGTGACGCTCATTGTAAAGCTATGGTTCCTTCCACGCGGCCGTCGCATGCGGCAGCCGCAACGCGACTATCGCGAGCGGCCGCCGTTCTATCGAGTGGTTTCTTAGCATCGCATCGCGTCGCGACTCAAGCTCGTGAACGATCAGTATAAAGAGAACTCTCTTTGGTGAAAGTCGTGATGGATAATCTCATAATGTACTTATTACTAGAAGAAGAGGAGGATGAAGAAATATTATTACAATTAGCCAATCTAAAAAATAGCAATGCTCCTGTAAATTCAATATTTAAAAAAAGACGCGATGAGGGATGTTACACTACACTGATAAATCGGCATCTGCTGCAGGATGATGTAAAATTTAGAGAATATTTTAGGTTCAATAAAGCACAGTTTAATTTTCTTCTCGACTTAATAAAAGACGATATAAAAACCGAGCCATACAACAGAGTTCAATATCCCATAACCCCAGAGGAACAACTAGCCATTATATTAAGGTAAGTAATTAAGTCAGTATGTTTAAATAAAATGCCTAACGTGTCAATTAAATATTTATTATTATTAAACTAAAAGAAAAAACTAAATAAGAACAAAATAAACACAAGTTTCAAAAAAGTAATGAGTAATGGATTCAACAAATTTAAAAATTGGAGTTATTTGATTGAAAGTTATCTAGATCTAATAAGTAATTGTCTGATGACGGAGAATTGTAAATCGTAGGTATATTGCCTGAATTTGGAGCAGAGGGGGTTGCTGGGCCTGGTGAAAGTTCAAAAGCATTTGGTTGCGGAATCGATGCATTTCTCTCTTCTAATTCGAATATCAGGTGCATTGTTCGTAATTTTGCTTCATTGATTAACTCGGGTCTTAATGCTTTTACTGAGGCTGCAATGCTCTGGAAAAACAAGTCCAGAGAATCTGGTTTGTTTAGACCAATTTTTTTAAAGATTTCATTTCTTTCAGCACTTCTTTCTCTTATTGTAGCTATTATGTCTTCATTTATCTTCTCTTTTCTGTTGCTACTTGATTTGGAAAATTGTTTTTTATTGCACCCGCTCCCTTGTTTAGCGTCGGGTTAATGTCTGCTGTCAGGACAGAGGTAGAACTACCTGAACGAGATGATTCTTGAGACACTTCCCCCGACTCAATATTATTTTCAGTGTCTTCCTCACTCATAAAGTCCTCTTCGTGTTGATCAGTTCCGAGAGATGTACTTCTACCAAGAAAAAAAAATTGAAATCGTATATTATATTTACAGTACTTTTTGAAAAAGAACTTACGGGCGTTTGTGCTCTGTTTGGTCCAGGAAGGACAACATATCTGATAAAGCCCATTTCGCATGTTTGGGCAATGCAGAAGAACCTGTGGTTTTCCCCCTTTTTTTTCTTCTATTGTAGGTATCCTTAATATTTTTCCAACGTTTTTTGCAGTCGTCAACTGAAATTGTAAAATAATATTATATATAATAAAATAATATAACTAAAATTTTGTTATCGATTTTTTATTTTTCATAATAATTATCATCAAATATTTTTTTTAGGTTTTTGGCAACCGGTGAGTCATTACGTTCCTTAGCTTTCACGTTTAGAGTCTCCCATAGTTATATTAGCAGAATCATAAAAAAGACATTATTATCATTAAGAAGACACCTTATTTCATTATGCATACCGCCGTTATCATTGGATGAAAAAAAGCAAAAAGCTAAGGAATTTGGCCAAAAATGGAATTTTCCTAATTGCCTAGGAGCTGTCGACGGTAAGCACATACGAATTCGATGTCCTTCACACAGTGGATCTTTATTTCATAATTATAAGGACTTTTTTTCCATTGTGTTGCTTGCTGTTGTCGACGCCAATTATAAATTTATTTTTATTGATGTTGGTTCATATGGAAAAGAAGGAGACAGTGGGATTTTCGATAAATCAAAAATTGGCCAACAAGTCAGGGATGGTTCCATTTTTCCACCTCCAAACAAGCTACCAAACACTAATCAGGTTCTTCCATACGTGTTGGTAGGCGATGAAGCGTTCAGATTAAGTACACATATGATGAAACCGTTCCCCCGACCAGTAGCCAGCGCTGACGATCGCAAAGCAATTTTTAATTACCGGCTTTCTAGGGCTCGACGTGTCTCGGAAAATGCCTTTGGATTGCTAAGCCAAATTTTTCGAATTTTTTATACAATGATTGATTTGAATCCATCAACAGTTGACGATTTAATTATAGTGGCATGTTGTTTACATAACCTCCTTCGAGATGCATTCCTTGAAGCTTCCAATAAACCCTTTTATGAAATTGACCAGGAGCTGCCACCACCCAGAAATTTCATTGCATTTGCTAGGGGTGGTGGTTTTGCAGATGGAGATGGATTTTATATAAGAGACCTGTTTAAGGAATATTTTAACAGTGGTCAGGGTAGCGTACCATGGCAAATTGGATCTGTCAGAAGAACAGATACAAACTAATGTTGTTTTACCTAATAATACAATAAATACATTTTTGAATTTTAGACTTAACATTATTTACCTAATTATTTATCTAATATCTTACCTGATCTGCTTAATGCCTCAGCTATTTCTTTCCAGGCGTTTTCTTTGACAACCTGATCCTTATATAAACTATGGGCCAAATCGAATAATGCGGGATGTTTTGCCACTAATTCAACTAATAGTTCATCTTCAGTCACCGTAAATAGCACTTTCGACATGTTTGGGTACTTTTCTAATTCAAAAAATGCCAATCGAATATACTAAATAAAAAATCAAACCAAAAATTGCACACAAAACAACAACAAACGCTCTCGCGGCTGCGGCTATACTGCTTCTCGAGCAGTACAGTCGCGTCGATCGTAGTCGTTCGCGGCTGACCCGCACGACGGCCGCTCGGAAGGAACCGGGTACGTTTAAAAGCATACGTAGGAGAGCGTTGCGGCTAACGCAGTGCGACAGCCGCGTGGAAGGAACCATACCTTTAGCCTGGTCAATGATTATCACCGAAGCTTTACTGATGTTCAATTTGGTTGTGTTATACCCATCCGCAGCTCATTTCATATCCCAAAAGCCCGATGCTACCATGTCAATAATATCGAAAGGAGGAGAATATCTTGCTGATTAGTGGCAAAATGACCATTGGCGACTAAAAATATCAGTGTAAATAATAAAATTCTATTTTTGTTCTGGCCTCCGCAATTATCGCACCACATTACCAGATTCTTCTTAAAAATCAGTCCCTGATGAGACAAGATGCAATTTCGTTTAGCTCCTCGAGATGCTACTCCCTCATGCCACATACACATATAGTATAATCTACATGGACGCCTAAATTGTTACACGATAACGGCTAGAGGTAGAACATATCACTATGTGTCGGTCAAGAAACAAACA
Organism: Psylliodes chrysocephalus; assembly: GCA_927349885.1. Taxonomy (NCBI): domain Eukaryota; kingdom Metazoa; phylum Arthropoda; class Insecta; order Coleoptera; family Chrysomelidae; genus Psylliodes; species Psylliodes chrysocephalus. Next base: position 58,556,745 of record OV651820.1, read on the forward strand.
TTTACAAGTCATTTTGCCCTTAATTGTTACAACAAATATTACAGATCATGCAACGGTAATATTACAAATAATAACTTGTAATAAATTAAAAAATAATCCCAACAATAAATTTATTAAATATCTAAATTATACTAAAATTAATAAAATATTACAGATGACTACTTGGGAGGCAATATACTCTGAAACAGATCCAAATGATGCAACTAATATCCTTAATAATACTATTCATGAAATTACCCAATTATGTACAGATACAAAAAAAGTTTTAAGAACAAATACCAAAATAGCACTATGGATGACGAACTCCTTATTAAAAATAATTAAATTTAATAAATAAAACTAAACAAAATTATTACAAACAACGAATACAATTAGACAATCAAAATACGAAACGGTTATGGAACATTGTACGAGAAATTACAGGCACTAACACTAAAACAAAAACTGTTGGCCCTATAAAGAACGATAACGGAGAACTCCTCATAAAAACTGTTGACATGGCTAATGAATTCAACACAAAATTTATTAATATGGGTTATAACCTTGCAAAAGACATTAAAAAAATTCAAAATGTATTCCTAGTATCACGGGTTTACCGAACTCTATTGTTTTAACACATACTGATGAAAAAGAAATATTATTTCTTATTAAAGAACTCAAAAATAACAAATCCGTCGGAACTGACTTCTTCTTTTTGAGATATGGAGAAAATTCATCTTCAAGAAATTTAACGTCTCTTTGGTTCCAACCTCTTTTTCTTTCGTTCATAACATTGCCAATCTCTTTATCTAAAACAAAATTCAATTTTTATCTATCGTGATGCCAAAATAACAAAAATGTTAGCTTTTAATAAAACTCTATTGCTTTTATACAATACAGAACAGTAAGTCATTGTCTATGTCCATTTAACTATTAAAACAGTGAATTTTATCAAAATTACTTATCATCGACATTATTGTCGCTAGCTTCGTTTTCGACAACTTCTTTTGGGTAACCGCAATTATCATTTGCATCTGAAAAACATTGAACGTTGTTACAATCTCGCATAAACACTAGGGAGCAACACAAGTGTTTCATATAAACGGTATTAGAAAAGTACCGGAAAGATCGAACTACTCTGTTAAGAAAAAAATATTTTTTTTTAAATTCAGGCCGTTCTTTCGGTTTTACAAAGCCATTATCACAGTCATTGCCAGGCGGATAACTCCATAAAAACAGTGAAGAAAACAATAATTTAAAAAATTTCAAACAAGAATATTTTTAACGTGTTTTTTATGTTAACTAATAATATGGATAAAATAAACCATGTAACTATAGTCAGAGTTATTGATTCTTAATAAATTTATCGACAATCGCCAGCAACGTAACGTGTCTATGTTTAATATTGTTTATTCCATCCATATTGTTAGTTAACATCAAACAACGGTTATAATGTTTATTTTAACGTTTTAAGTTTTAAGAATGTATATTTCATTTAATTTCTTTCTAGAGGTAGGTATTTACTTAACAAAGGATATGACTGATGGCATTGAAAAGTCGAATGATGTCTCCTGAATTTAAAAAATTGTACATTTTACCCCGTACTAATTTTAATATATAAAAAACTACTGGTAATGAATGTAGATTCAAGACAACTTTGAAAACAAACCAGAAGCGAAAAATGGTATTTTTTTATTTTTAACTATATATAAATATATTATCCCAAATTTAAATAAAAATACTTAAAAAAAAAATTAAGTTTTTCGACCGTTTCAGCACTTTTTACTCACCCTGTGTGTGTACACATTCAATATGTGCTTGTAGTTCCATATGTGATGAAGTAGCGACCTCATCTTCGAAATCTTCGTTTTCTTCTGCACATTCGACATTAATATCTAAATTTATTTCTGTTAAAGATTTTCCCTGATATTCAACTGGAATTGTTCCTTTTTCCATCATTAGAAGAAGTTTCGATACTTTAGCTGTTTGATATACATCTACAGGCAGTCTGAAATTTTAAATCAAATGTAATGGAGACATTAAACTTTAAGTTTAAAACTTACTCATAAAATTCCTCATGAGTTTTTTCTGTGTGTCCCATGAACTTAGAAAATTGTTTTGTTTCTTCTTTAGTTAAACTTAGAATTTGAGTGACTGTTGCTATTTGCTTTCTAAGCTTATTGCTAGTAATACTTTCAGGATTTTCCACCTTTTCCCCATTTAACTTTACTTCCAGGAGTAGCAAAAAGGTAATCGTTCGTGGACTCAATGTATTTTTCTCTGTATTGTAGTAATATTTCAATATTTTTCTGTAACATTTCTGGTACTAAAATAATTACAGCTCTAGAACCTTTTCCGCTGTTTGTGACACGTTTGTACTTCTTGGTCAAAATTTTCTCAGTTTCCGTTAATGCATTTTCAAAATCTTGAAAGTTACTTGGTAAATCTTTTTCATAATCAACAATTTTTAAAAATTGAACATCACCAATACGTCTTCTATAATACATTGTACAAACATTATGTAGGTACTCTCATTGTCTTTTCCATCGCTAAATTCACTCATGCATCCGTCAACAATTTTTAATACTTCGTCGCGGAATTTCTTTATATCGCTTACAAGTGGTACAATTAATGGTTTATTCCACCTTTTTTCTAATAAATCTTTGTTTGCAAGTGAAGACAATTCAATATTCCAACGAGCTTCCACTAGTTTTTTGAAATGTTTAACATCCTGTAACCACGTTTTTTTTCATTTCTGCGCTACATCGAAATCCTCTGCTTTCTTTTATAATTAAATGTACCAATTCATCACATGATATTTTTAACGAAGAACCGAGGTGCATGGCTAAACTGGGAGCTTTAAAAGTTTTTTTTCTGGATTATATCCAACAACTTGCCTTGTTGCAAAAATCACATTATCAAAATTTTTTGGTAAAAGTAAATCTTTGAACGAAACAGTTTTGTTTTTACTATTTGTCGGTATGTAATTAACAGTCGAGATAGTTCTCTCATTCTGTTACTGCATGCATAAGAAATGCTTTCTCTTTTATGTTTCTTCAGGTACGAATCTCCAAAGTGGGCAATAAGCAAATCTTTCTTCGCTTCAAACGCAATTTCATCTCCTTTCATTAAATCAAATACCTAAAGCATAATAAAAAAAAAAAATATTAAAAAAATATAACTTTCTTAAAATTTCAACAATATACTTACTTGTTCTTTAACAGCCAGCTTAGATATAACGTTCGTTTTATCAAGAGAACAAGCCGTAAGTGTTTGTGATTTCGATAAACAATTATTTTCATTTTTTTCAAATTGGTTTATGCATGATTTTGCATGTCTCTTTAAATAATCCTTTACACGAGGAACAAGGATAGTAAACTGTTTCACACTTTGGATTCAAAATTTCTATATGCGGACGCGTAATACCATTAATATATAAGTCAAAATTAGTATCGTGTCTCAGTAAAAACATTTTTTGTCGTCTTTCTTTGCTATTCCGTGGCATTTTTAAAATATCTAGAACTTCTTTTTCTTCGCCATGATGTCTTTCAATGTGCCTCAATAAATTTGTGGAAATTATATCTTCCTCACAAAATTTACACATAGCAATTTTTTTTTACCATTTTTTTTGTCATTTAGTAGTTCACTTTTAGGCGACGGCTTATTCTTATAGTTATTGTCGTATTCATTCTTGTTATTTAGTGGTTCTAAATTTTCTAAAAAATCTAAGGATTCTGTGTCACTACTTGAGCTTGAACTGTCATAATCTTCGACACAAAACGTTTTGTCTTTAACAGAATCATCAGCTTCTGATTCCGAAGTGGGTTCATCTTGAAAGTCATGGATCTAAAATAATATTATGTAGTTCGGTGCTAAAGTTCTGTTTTCTTATGTGTTTTATCCACTTTTGAAAAATGTACTACTTAGGTATATATAAAAAAATTAATAAGTTGTAAAAAATTCAAATTGTAGCTATATTAACTTAACACCGTATTCTAACTACAGAAATAATGCTATAGTGCATCGCTGTGATGTCATATCGTCGTTCAGATATCAAAACCTTGTATCTCAAAATTAGCAAATTTTGGGAAATCACTTAAAACTTCCTATACTAGAAAATACAACTTTTAAAGTTCGTTTTTTTAGTGAAATGTGGGTATTTTCACGAACTGAATTATTTGTGACAATGATTAAATTTAACGAAAATGAGGTTTGATTAAAAAAAAAAAAACTTGAGATACGAGTTTTTGCAATTTAAATGGTATTTTGTTTCAGGACTTACGAGGTTTGTTAGCGTGTTATCATCTCCCCTTACGCTTTTTGTTTTTCGAGTTTTTCACACTCAACAACCAACATGGTAAGAGAAAAATAAAACGTTTATTCTTACAACAAATGAAACAAATATTAGTATTCTTACATGAAATAAATTAAACATAAATATTTTCCATATTATGGAAACAAAAAAAAATTAGTGCTTCAACGAGTCATAAAACCTATGATAGTCTGTGTGAATAACGGTCTTAAGGGTCTGCAGGTGATTAAATTTGTCTTCTGTGATGGGCAAATGGTCATTATACATTTTTTTTGCGTTTCCTGTATTGCTATTATTTTTGCGAACTGGTAAAAACTGCCACTCTTCGTCAAAATTTAGTTTGTATTGGATAGCCAAATCTTTGGAATAGCTTAGAGCCCTCAGATTATTCACGCATGCATCTCCCACTTTTTTTCCTGGACGAATGGATGAATAATAATTAATTTCGGAATAGTCATTAAAAAATCGATGATCAATGTATTTAACTTTGCATGGATTTTTGGAATTTTTACGGGCCTCTTTAATTATTTCCACATAATTTGAAGGTGAGTAAATGCATTTATTTTTTTTCTTTCTTTCAATGGTGGAGTGCACACTATCGCACTCCATTTGCGAGTGACCCTTAACTAAATATTTCTGTATAATTACCGTATCATTTTCGATGCAGAAATGTTGAAGTGCATTAGCCAATGTCACGTTGCGATTTTGCGCAGAGCATCCATCGCTATAAAAAATTTTTGGTTTGTCCTTTTCTTGGACATCTACCTCTTCATTTAAAAAATCAATTATACAAGATACAAAGGAGTTGGCATCCATTTTTCCCTCTCCCTCATGCCATACATAACAAACTACTTTATCATTTGCTAAATTATAGATGGTGAAGTTATGGCATGCTAGTTTCTGCTTAAAATATACCATGCCTGCTGGGACGACAGGGACAAGTTGGACAGCTTGTACATCCATTGTAAATACGCACACTTTTCCTTTTAACGCATCTTCTTTATCTTTAATTTGTTCCTTTCTAGCGCGATCTTTTTGGCTAATGTGTGATTCATAATCCCCTTGCTCTACATTGCCCAGTTTATGCGAAAAACATAAATCACACTGATCCTTCCTTGGATGATACACATCAATATTTGTATTTTTCATTTCCTTCAAGAAAACATCATATGCGACAGCAGATTGTGGCTCATCTTTTTTGTAAACGTCATACACTTCCTTATATGATTGAAAAATTGTTTCCAAATAAAGTTTACTTGTTGTTAAACGGCAATAATGAGAGGGCATCTTTGGCAGTTTTTCAAGGAACGCTTTAACCTTATTTCTGCGTTCAATATTGACAGGTTTAATCTTGGTAGGAAATGTAGTAGTTACTTTTGGGATACCCGAGTCACAACTATTTTTCACCCAGTTTTGAACAATCCATTCACCTAATCCTAACGTGGATAAAATAAACTTAAATTACGCCGTGATTTCCCTTGTGTTCTTTTCTGCGTTGTTGGATGTTTATTAACTAGCGTACTCACAAATAACTTTCGTTGATGCCAATCCATCTCAGACCAAAACCCATCAAAAATTTTCCTTCGTTGCTCATCAGTTATCATTGAACACTTCCTTTTTTCTTTTGCTGCTAGACATTTTGCTGAAGTACAACTTGATTTCATTTCGCGGGAGTTTTTCTTTATAGTAACTATAGAAGATCCATCTTGCTCCTTCTTTTTTGCTCTGTATTCTTTACCGCGCATTCTTAAATATTTTTGTTCATTTCTTTCCCAAGTAGAAGGACCTGCTTTGCCTTTTTTGCGACGCCATTTTTTCTCATCTTTTTCTTCTCGAACAGCGTTCACTTCTTTAGGTGTCGCTTTAATTTTTTTCCATCTTCTGAATCTGACGAAGTATTTGGGTGATAACTTGACTCTGATCCATCAAAAGGTTCTTCAAATTCAATGTGGCTGTTAAACTGTCGATTTTTTTCTTTAATTTCACTGAGACCTTCGGATTTCAAAGTTAGATCATATCTGACGTTCTCCACCTGAGTACTTTCCTTCACATCGACATTAATCCCATTGTCTTCTACATTCATACTAGCCAGGTATCTATTTTGGGTGTTATTTTTTAAATGAGACCCTTTGTGAATATTAGTACTTTTTGGGTTTAAAATAATACTTGAATGTACTTGAATATTTTGTGAATAGCCTGATGAAGCAGCAATTTGCTGGAAAATTAAGTTTTCTTCTTGAGAAGTCACATGAACTTGTTGAAAGCTTGTATTATCTAATTTTATTTTTTTATTGAAATCTTTAAGGTTCTCTTCATTGGAGCTGGTATGTTTTTGCTTTTCAATTACCTCTACACTTTCAGACGCACAAGCATTTTTCCGATCTTCTTTACTATCATGGCTCTCGAACTCTTCGACTCCCTCTGGAGAATGTGAATCTGAATGGGTGATACTAGCATTTCGCTCATTAGCAATGTCAGATGAAAGTAGCCGAATATTCGGTGAAACTCTGGAATTATTTTTGGGATTGTCAATATCTTGATTCGGTTTTAGACTTTCTAGTGCTGATTTAACAATTCTTGCCTAAAAATAAACCTATAATTTTACAAAGAAACCTCGTAACTCACTATTGTGAGTAGTTGTTTAAATTTAGGTAGATAACAAAACCTCGTATCACAATTATTTTCGCTAAAAAAATTACTGAAAAACATTATTTTGAAAATTCTTGTACTAACTGTCAAGTTTCTGTTTTTCTTTAATTGATTTATATAATTTGTTTTATTTGATCAACTGAAATAGATTAATTATATCATCATAACCTCAATTTTTTTGAAATATTAGTTATGTTTCTGTTTAACGTAAAACAATACAACTACGTATTATTAAAACAAAGTAATAATAAATGTTTTTACTTACCATAGCTTCTAATAAACAGTTTTAAACCCCCAACTTGCACAAAAAGTTCAATATTCATAAATTTCGCAGACACGTGTTGACATACGAGGTTTTATTTACAGCATGTGAGATACGAGGTTTCTGAATTCAAGTGGCGCAGGTGCAATTTCACACGCATTGAGATCAGAGGTTTTGTGATCGACGCGGCTCGAATTCCTAATGTAGGCAACACAAAACCATCAAAAATTGAGATACGAGGTTTTGACATCTGAGCGACGATATAGTAAACGTAAAGATGCGCGATAGCATACTGTTTTACCGCAGAAATAATGGATATGTATGTATCATCTGCTAGTTCATTTTTGAAAATGGTACAGGGTTATTCATTATAAGTTACCCACCCTTTATGATCGTTAGTTTAATATACACTAAAAATTGTTTTAATAGTTGTGTGGCTACGACTAGATTTTATTAAAATCTCATAGAAACTACAGATATCAAGGGGATACAACAAAAAATATTTTTTAAATGTTTAATTTTAGAATAATTTTTTTCTGATTTTTAAAATCTACTATACGCTCTTCAAATTATTTTGCTGAGTTTATTAATCAAGTGAAATAATGTTAACTTTTCCATACTTATAATAATTAGCTTAACTAAAATATTCTTCGTTTAATTACAAAAACAATTATATAAGATGCGGAGAACATATAGTATAGTTTGAGAAAAAGATATAGTGTGACTTTAAACCTTTGAAGCCAGCCGACAACATACAAAAAAAAACTAAGGAAACTGATACCCCTGATACATCGCAATAAAAAATAGTAGAGGAGCATTCAAGAGATTGAGTATACTTATTTTATTTGTACTTTCCTCGATAAAAGGGAAGTTTTGTAATCGTGAAAAAGTCACCCTACGAGAATATTTTAGATTTTCACGTGTTCGGATCCCTAGAATACGAAAAACATGTTTTCCCCATTCAGTAGGTCTATGTGCCGTCCGGCGTCTGTTGTTTGCCGTCTGTCTGTTGGCGCGATAGCTCAAAAATGGCTTAGGAAAAAAACTTTTTGTATGCCGATATATACAGGGTGAGCAGTTAAAAAAACATCTATTTTAAAAGTCAGTAGATTTCGACTAAAATTGGTATCTGATCTAAGATAACAGACATAAATTACTTTTCAAAAATTCAAAATGGCTTCCCTGTTTTTACAATTTATACAGGGTATTTTTGAATAATATGCTCATATTATAGGGTGTGATTCCTCAGGTTATTTTATGAAGAAAAGTTCATATGAACATTTGTTTTTTAAAATCTCTGAAAATAGTTTAGATATAATTTTTAATTTTAGCATGTGAATAGGATATGACGATATTTTTTTTGTTTGTACAAAACGGAAAATAATACCAATAAAAAATCAATATGTTCAAATCCAATGCTTTTATTTTTTTTTGGGTTCTAAATACAATCCGCAACATGAAAATAAACTGAAATTCACAACTTTATTTTACTAAAAAAATTCAAGTAGCCATAATCAAGAAGAACTACAAATAATTTGTCCGGTCCGCACCTACATGTTGGTTAATTAAGTGACATTTTAATAGAGGTGTTTGTTTCAGATCTTTTTAAGGGATATGATTTTGTTATTAAAAATAACTCAGAAACAAAATTGTTTACTGAAAGGTATATATTTACTAAATTAAGAAACTTTTTACGAGGAAAAATGGAACAAATATTTTTATACTTAGTTTGTTAAATTAAAGAATAACCTAAAAATAAAAAACTGTTCCATAGCAGATGAAACTAGGTCATATTTATTAAGTAACGTCTATTTTTTTTTTAATTGCACAGGATTTCTATTGCAACACGCTATACAAAAATGGATGCGGACTTGACTTTCTTTGTGCGGACTGGACAAATTGAGCTACATTAAGCAAACAATTAAATAAAATTAATTTAAACGGACATTAAACATTTATATTTTTAATATTACAATATTAATCGTCTTCGGACTTATTTAAAAGGTCATCGATTATAGCTTCCTCGGGTATAGAAAATAAATCGGTTCTTGTTTTTGAAACGCTTTTAGGTGGACGAGTTAAAATATACAGGATATCTTTAAAATCTACATTTTGAATGTCCGGTCGCGTAGGCCATTTATAACTTTTTCCTTGACGTTGTAAATATTTCACTTCGAGGATATTTTCATTAATAGCTGAAACCATCCCTAAAACCCAAGAAAATGTTTGATATCGTCTTTAAAGATCACCAAAAATCCTACCTGGATACCAAGAGTCTCCGTAAACAACCGCAACCCATGTTCCGACTACTGGAATACTTGGATTTTCCACCTCATTTGGAATGGTTCTATCGATTTCTAAATACATATTTTTGCTAAGGAAATACCTAATGCGCTTTCGAAAATAAATTGTATTTATAAAAATAAAAAAAGGATACGGCTTGATGATGTAGGTGTTGCATTAGTTCCACTGTCAACATGTCCGGGCTTCGGTTGTTTGTCAATAAAAAAATGGCTACATTCTTCATCAAAAGGACAAATGTAACAGCTTAATGATCTTGTGTAAATCGACACTTTGTTAGTGACTTTTCCCCATGTAATTTGGTGAGCTTGTGTTATTTTTTTTATTGGTGAAAACTTATTCTGCAGGGAGTTTTCTTTCTCAGTTTGAATGTTTTCACTAGATACTTCAAATAGATATGTTTTTTTGCATTCAGGTCTTACTAAATTAATAAAATCTCCTGCGCATGTTATGTCGTTTCCTCTCAATACTGTTCTATCTGCCAAGCGTTTTATTGTTCCCCCAATGCCGTCCATCGGACCTTTACCATGCCCAGAAGCGCTGTAATTCCAAGAAACGTCTGCGTTTGGAAATTGTTTTTGCAAATTATTAGCCGCCAGATAAATATTGAACTTATTTTTATACTGTGATGTCGGGCCGTCCGAAAACATGTAAATTTTTTTAATGGATGTACTTTTAATATTTTCTGCCAAAATAGAAAGAACAGGCTTCATATGACACCAAATTGCAGGAGCTTGGTGATCAATGTTATCTGATAAGGTAGCAAAAGAAATTGTCTTATTTTCGTCAAAATGATTTTTAAAATAGGCTACTCCGGTGTGTATCGATATTTGTCTTTTACTTGCACCGAAGTGCATACTTTGGATTTCTGTTTCTAGTTTTGCATAGTAATTTTCTGCAAAATCAATCTGGATCGCCATTTCTGAGGGAACTAAACCAGATTTAACTTTTTCCATAAATTCCATTTGATGATTCATTGTATCAGAATGAAGTTTAAAACTCGGCAGTTCCTTTAAAAATAGCTCCATCAATTCAAGTTTCGTTATTATTAGTGACTTTTTACTGGTTGTTCGTATTAACTTAGTAAGTACCCCCAATTTTCCTTTCTTGTTGTTGCGACTTCCATTGAAACAAATTTATAGTATCAGACTCATTTTCTTTGTGTAAAACTAGCTTATAATTACCTTTTGCAATCTCTTCTAAATTTTGATGATTTGTGACTTTTTCAAAAAATAACTTGGCTACAATATACTTAAAATTTTCATGCTTCACACAAGCACACGTTTCCCTATCTTTGGTTTTAGGTTGAACCACCCAAAATGGCTTATTATGATAAAAAGTTGTAAAACCAATGAGAATATTAGGAAATTCGAATTTAAATTTTTTAAAACATGAGGCTAGACTAAACAGAAGCAAACGTTTCTGTTTTTTTACTTTTTTTTTTGTTATAAAATTCGCCTTTCCTGGACACATTTTTGATATACGATCACTTTCAAAAAATAATCTGATCTTGTTTTTTGTTTCTTGGTGAATAGCATTTGATCTATTCTTTCGTTTGAGTTTAAGGTCTTTTGTACTTTTAATGAGGTTTCTGTTTTCTCTGTAGGGCAAAATCCTATTTATTTTGTTGTGTAGTTTATATTTTTTTAATATATTGCCACTTAATAATTGCCGAGCAATTTGTTTGTTTTTCTTATTAGAAGGTTCTATTTTAGTAAAATTTGTCACAATTTGCTCTTTTAAAGCCGCCCCAAAAACCAATTCTCTTTTTACGTCGCCAGGTATGATCCGCCCATTTAAAAAAGTAATAATTTTTGTATTGGGAGATTCTAGTGTAGAGGCCTGATTTTTCTCTGTACCATCCTGTGCGTTCTCTAGTGTACGATTTTGAGTAATAATATTATTGGGCAATTTTTTTTTCTCTTGTCTTTCTAATCGCTTTTTGTATTTAAGTTTCTCTCTTTTTAAATCTTCTATTTGTTTCTGCCTTTCAGCCAATGTATGTTTCATTCTTTCTATCTCTCTATACAAATCTCTAAGTTTGTTATGCTTGTGCTTTCGTGCATTAATTTTCTGATAAGACATTTTAATTTTTGGTGTATCATTAGTACTTTCCGAATCAGTCTTTTGAAATGCACATGGTGTAGAAAACGATGTACTTGGCGTACATAATGAATTACTTCGCGTAGAAACTGAAGTATTAAGTGTACTGAATGGTGGTTGTTTATGGTTTTCTGAAGTTTGGATTTCTATCTCCTCTTTATTTGTATTGCTAGTAATCAAATCAATATCTGGAGTTTCTAGGTTTTCGTCCATTTCTGCTAAACTATTTTCTGAGTCCGAATTGGGGGGAGTTGTGTTTATTACTGAATTTAAAGATTTTTTCTTTCTTCTATACTCTTTCTTCGTTTCTCTCCATTTTCTTCTTTGTATTTTCTTTTGTTTCTTAGACATATCGCTGATCTTTAAAATAGTTTTGTTAGCTCTACACTCTCGTTTTCGTATCTTGTCTTTTTCCCTTATGACAGCTTTTTCTTCTTGAGTTAATCTAGCTCTACGTAGCCGTGATTTTTCTGTGTTATAATTAGGTTTAGAGGTAAAAACAGCCTTATTTTTGGACTTTTGTTTTTTAATAAGTTTTGTTTTTGGTTTTCTCAAATTAACATTTTCGGTTACAAGTTTAATCTTTGGTAAACTATCTGGTGTTTTATACTCAAGTATTTTCATATTTTGATTAATGTCATTGGTTTTTAACTCATTATTATCGTTTAAAGAATTGCCTGATTTTTGAGTATTTCTAGAATCATCAGTATTTTGGCTTGGTCCTTGTTCTGTTTTTTTGTTAGACTTTCTTAATGTGACGTTTGATATGACTCTAATTTTTTTCTTTTCCTCCCACTTTTCTAAATTGCGCAGGTAAGCGTTTTCTTTATCTTTTCTCAACTTTTTTATAAACTCTTCCTTCTCTGTTTTGTTCATTTTTCTAAATATAAAAAAACAGCTAAGTACTAGTTTGTAACAATAATACAAAAGCAATTATAGAATATTGTCCGGTCAGCACCGCGATTGTCCGGTCCGCACCCTATTATATAGGTGCGGAAAAGACGGTGCGGACGGGACATTTTTCTACTTCTTACTCGTTATTTTATAAACGGTTCATAATAAAAAATATATATTGAGGTTATGTATTACCGATACAATATAATATTTTTCTAAAAATATAAACTTTGAAATAATGCTTATATCGTAACACCAAGCACTATGCAGACGGGACATTAGAAAAATTGCGCAAAAGGACTATTCTTTAATTTTTACAAAAAAACTAGATTTAATGTAAAAATAATAAAACTTACCTGATGCCACTCAACACACACTATAAGAAACAATGATTATCAAGGTTAAACAATCAACAGTGTTGCCAATACGGCCGGGTAATAACAAGGGCCCGAGAGGTGCAGCCTGGACATTTCGAGATTGAGACACACATGAAAATATGATTAAGCAAATGTGTTAAGGTTGATATGGTAATTTAATATACAAATTTATTGGATAATAGCACATAAAACAATACTTGCTAATAACGGTGTGGTTTTAAGCCTAATTAAAATTTAGGTTTGCCTTTAAAATACCAAATATGCTCTGCGCGACAGGTGCGGACGCGGACATTCAGCTTAACTATCTACTGAAAATGTATTTCAAAAACCTAAATTTTGACGTAAATGGGGTTTGTTACGGAAAAGATAATGTGTTTAACATAAACCACAAGAAAAGCGCCGAATATTATAAGAAATATTTTAGTTAATAACCAAAGACATGATTTTTTTCGTTTTGGACAATTAAAAAAAATATCACCATATAAAACCTATTAACACATATCTACCAAAATTGAAAATAATAAAAGTAGATCGAAAAATGTATGCAGTTGCGGACTATGTTCATATTATGAACTTTATAAAATGACCTGAGGGATCATACTCTGAAATATTAGCACGTCATAATATAGAGGGAAGTTCTGTGTAAAAACTTCTCAAACTGGAATGAAGATTAAAGAAGTTCTTAAATGGATAAATATTAAACAACAGCATGGTAGTTTTATAAAAAATAAATGAATGAGAAATGAATGAAATATGGATTTAAAATAATGTAGAGGCACTCAATTTCGCAAGCAACAATTTGTAAAAATGTGCACTTTTTGATATTAATTAGAGTAGGTATCTAAGGTATCTATCTAACTTGTAGTAGGTAATTAATAAATATAGATTTCTGTTGACTATTATGGGGGTAAATTTTGGAGAGATTATTGTTATTATATCCACCCAATTATGAAATTCTCATTACAAATTATTACTTCTCAGCGAGGACCACGAGAAGGTAAGAGCACTTTCCTCGCCGGGATGGGAATGGGTAATTGGGACTACGGACAAAGGGTAAAATTAAAAATAAAAAAATATATATTCTATAAAACTAAAACATTAATTCCATAATATGGATAGATGTGGGTTTTGAAAGGTAGGAATTTAAAGTTAAAACAATATATAAAATAAATAAAAAGTTATTTTTTCAATGCTCAGCTCTTACGGTAACGGTTAAATATCAATAACACGACAATACACTTAATTAAAAAACATTAATTTTCTTCTAATTCCAGTTCTTCTATTACTCCTTCTTGCATATCCTCTAATTCACTATCACTATCTTCATTCAAATCAATAATAAATTTATTTCCACCATTAATATGAAAATGTGCAATCTTCATATAATCCTCTTCAAATTTGATCACCTTTTTAATCCTTTTCTGCCAATCTTCTTTGGTAATATTCGATACTTCTTCTTTAATTAAATCAATTACCTTCGTGTCGAATTTTGGAAATGTATTTTTACGTCTAACGTTTTGCTTCAGCTGCGCCCAAATTAGCTCGATGGGATTAAAAATACAAAAATAAGGGGGAAGTCTCAATACAGTATGTCCATGATATTCAGCAATACTATCTATGGCGTATACTTTTTTAAATTGTTTCGTCCGTAAAACTTTAAGAAGTTCTTCTTTCTTATAGCTGTCTTGAAAATACAAATCATTGTCTATTAGAAAATTTTGTATATCCGTTTTCGTAGAGTTCTTATTTGGAATCTTAGTGAGCTGTCGTGAATGATATGAAGCGTTGTCAAGAACTATTACACTTCTTGGCTTCAAGTTTGGAATTAATGTTTTTTCAAACCACTCTTCAAAGATGTCGGCGTCCATGTTTTTATGATAATCAACATTGCAGTCTTCCATTTTTTTACCACATAACTTCAATGAATTGTGAACCCAACCTTCGCTTCCTCCGCAATGTAAAATAACCAGCCGTGATCCTTTATTTGCTGGCATTTCGGGCATACACTTCCTTGATCCATCTGTCCATCCCTTCTTAACTGTGTCGTGCGTGTCATACCATGTTTCATCCAAATAGTAAATTTGTCTATTTTCTTGTCTATATTTCGTTATTTGTTCTAAGTATCCATTACGAATATCGATTATTCTCTTGCTTTCCATAACTGCTTGCCGTTTATTTATTGTTTTAAATTTAAATCCCATTTTCTTCAACCAGTTCTGAAGAGTTCTGTCACAGCAGCCCAAGTTATATCCCGTGTTTTCCAATTTTTTTCTTATTATTTCAATTGTAGGTATCTCATTGTTCTTGTAACTGTCGTATATAGTTGTTTTTAATATTTTTACCAAAGATGTATTTAAATGCTTAGTTAATCCGATATCACATCGCTTCTTGCGTTCATAAGGTCCATTTTTTACTAATTTTGATATGGTTGAACAAGGTATTCCAGTTAAATCAGATGTTGCTTGTAATAGTATTTTTGTGTCGAAACCAAACTTCTCGTGCAGATTTATGTACACGTTGAAACATATTTTCTGTGCTTGATAATTCAAATGACTTCGTTTTTTCTTGACTGGGAGCTCTTCATCTAAATCACTACCACAATCACATTCAAAACTACCACCGTCACTTCTACACTCAAAATTTTCACCTTTGTCATTGCACATCACAAACTCGGCGTCGGTTTCACATTCTAAAATATTACGGTCGTTATCAAATTCTAAAATATTATTATTATTGTTATTATTATTAATATTATTATTAATATTACCATTGTTATCCCAAGGCCTCCATAACTCCATCGTGTTGAATGTACTCCTAAGAAGATGTTCGCTTGACTAAATTGTCTATACGAAGTGAGTATAAATAGCCATAAAAACGTAAAACTGGACTGGCTCGAGGCAGAGGCGTGCAATGCAACAATATAAATGAAAAATGATTATTTTATTTACATTTACATTTCTTATAGAACCTACATAAAATACATCATATTATTATATTATAACGCTTGATTGCGATCGTAATAGTGTTTAAAACGCACTTTGTTATGTGAGTATTATATAAAATGGTAATAACAAAAATAATAATACCTACCAGGTGGGTGGGTGGCTCAGTGATAGAGCCCAAGGATCCCAGGTTCGAATCCCACCGTTGGCCGAGACTTTTTTATTTAATTTAATTATTTAAAATTAATTCTGATGCCTTGGTAGGATTTCCCACTCGACCATTCCCTGTTGGGTTCTAATTAACAGTGCTGTTCCTAAAGTGGAGCTGGAAAACAGTAACAAAGCCTACACAGAACACGAGGCGATGAGACACCAAAAAAAAATAATAATAATAATAATAATAATAATAATAATAATATTAATAATAAATAATAATAATAATAATAATATTAATAATAATAATAATAATAATAATAATAATAATAATAATAATAATAATAATAATAATAATAATTAATAATAATACATACCTCCATGATTTAGTTTTATTTACCTGATCATTTCATGAAAAGTCACTATCTGTATCTTCAGAGCTGGAATCTGAATTTAAATGTATTATTATGGGGTTAATAGTCGGTAAAATACAATATTCGCTCTGTTATTTTATAACATGTTGGATACAGGTCATCCAAATACCATTCGTGTTTACTTCATCAACAACTGTTCTTATATGTCCCATCTAGTTGGCAAATTCTTATATTTCCTTAGTTTTTTTGTTTGAATTCAGCCCACACCACCTCGATAGGATTAAATACGCAATAATAGGAGGAAGCTGCAAAATAATGACCATGTACTTTGCGTAATTTTTCAATGACTTATTCTTACTTTAAATTATTTTTTTAATAGCTTCCAATAACACCTTTTTTGTAGCCTTTTAAGGAATTTACAAATTTTTAATCTACATGAATTTGAGAATATCATCCTTCTTGGTACTGCTATTGGGAACTTTGCTATGAAGACCGGAATGATAAGATGCATTGTCCATTACAATGAAGGGAATTTGGGAAGATATTGGGCGTCAATTTTTCAGTAAATCACTTTTCCAATAGACTGGCGGTCATATCTTCATGATAATCAGCCGAAGAGCGCTTTATATTTCTAGCCGGCAAAAATAAAGCGTTGGGCACAAAACCCTTATCACTTCCTGCATGCAATATAATCACTCGTTTGCCGCGAGAACAAGGTCCGTTTAATTTGCAATTACTACTTTTATGTACCCAACCATGCTCGACTACATCGTATGTATCGAACCATGTTTCATCTAAATACACTATGTGCTTTTTTGCTTGACGATATTGCTGAATATTGCGTAAATAATCTTGTCGGTGAGCTACTATGCGATACGATTCCATAATAACCATTCTTGTATCTATTTTTTTTATATTTAAAATCGAGTAAGACATTATGCAAAGTGTATAGATATTTGTATTTATAATCCGGGAAATCCTGTAATTTATCCCGAATCATTTCTAAGGTCGGGTCTTGGCTCTCTCTATAAAATTGATACACTACTCGACGTATAACTTCTTTGGAAGCATTATTAAATATGTTTAGCTTTTAGTCAGATCTTTTTCGCTTTAAAGAATAGTCGACGATATCTCCTACCTTAATCACTTTATAAACTTTTTACTATTCCCTTTCATAAGGTTTCATGATTTTCACTTTTCAAGCATGTGTATATATTTAAAATAATTCTTTGTGTTTGGATAATATGTCTTTTGCCGCGTTTGAATATCCACATGGGATGCATTTTCTACATCTCGAGCGTTTGTTTATCAATATCGGACACATCTACTACACTTACATCTGCGTTTGTTTATTCCAGATGTAGCTGCCCAGATTACATTTTTTACATCTCGATTGAAATGAGATGTGAATGAGATGTTCGTTCCATGCCAAAAAGTAGGCGTTCTGTGAAGCCAAGTTTATCGATTTAGCCTTTGTTTATGAATGCATGAATATAAAAGTGATTTGTTTGTTTAATTTTTGTTTAGATTTCATTTTATCACGTGACCAATAAAGTCTAGAGCTTTTGTTTATTACATCTACTAGTGTTGGGAGAATCGGATGTTTTTCAGAATCGAACATTTTGAATTCGATTACTTTTGAGAATCGAGCAATTATTCGAATACAAAAGAATCGAATTATTTACGTTTCGTTTCGAGGTCAGCGTCAGCGACATGAAAATAAACGCAAGCACAAGCGATTCAGCCTCTCGACTCGAGTTCCCTAGTGCTCTCGGCAGTCTCAGTTCTTGTCTCAGGTGCCGCCTACCGATTTGTTCTATCTAATAATATATGAATTATTATTGAATAAATAATAACCATTTTTTTATAGGTCGGTGTCGGCAAATATGTATCGCCGTGACTGCCACTTTTTTTTTCATTGGTTAAGTTATGACTTGTTCATAAAATAATAAATCCCAAAATTCCTATACTTCTAAAAATATTTACGTAATATGCCGCAATCAGAACTACTAAAGTACTATGTTAAATTAAAATTAGTAAATTACGCTTCCTTTGTAATTTTAGTCGGGTCGAATGCACGCTAGAATCGAATACTTTTATAATTTGTATTCGAAAAGTCCCATCACTAACATCTACATTTAGATCTAATCCTTTACAACGTGACAAAAAATTCACAACATCTCAGATGCATCCGATGTGGATATTATTCAAACGCGGCATTTATTTCGAAATTCTAAAACTTTCGATGTTACGACACTGGGTCGTGCCACATGTCACAATTCAATTTCTTGCACATTTCTGAATACAGTATTCAAGAATTTGACCAATAATAATTTGGAAGCGACCAATTACATGCGCCGTATTAAACGTGGGAGGTAACATTTGCTGACAGGTAGAATTTTATTATTTTATTTCAGTGTGTTATGCTGTAAATTAATCGTGCCTTGTATTTATCTACTATTTTTAAAGGTGATGTATCAGTCTCCTTAGTTTTTTTTTGTATGTTTGCCGGCTGGCTTTAAAGGTTTAAATCACACTATATCTTTTTCTCCAACTATACCTATATTTGTATATAAGGAAAAATGTAATGCTGTTTATTAATAGAGAGCGTATCCCATTTAAAAAAATATTTTTCATTATATTCTGTAAAATATACACGCCACTGTGTTTTTATTTGCATTTTTACAAAATTTAGTTACCTTTTTGTATATGCAATAATAGGACTGGAAGATATAAAATATTTATCTTTCCATCTATTCCAATTTTAATTAGATTTTTTCAGAATCAATATGCTTCATCCCCTTATAGAGCTTGATTTTCCTGAATATATCAAATATATATTGTTTTTGTTTTAATTTTAACCCTTTTCAACCCGCATTTTTAATCATATGCTTCATCCCCTCATGGAGCTTGAGTTTTTTGAAAATTTCAAATCGATATCGTTCTCTAGTTTTGATTTATAATTTTTTTGTTTTAAATTTAAACCCTCCTAACCCTCATTTTTGATAAGAGTTTTCAAAATTAGTAGGCTTCGTCTACTTATAAAACTTATAGAGCTTGATTTTTCATGAATATTATAAGCTAATATAATTTTTCGTTTTTGAGTTAGATTTTCTTTTAATATTTCCTCCCTTAACGCTCTATTTTTTATCAGATTTTTTTAAAATCAATAGGATTCGCCTCCTTATAGAACTTGATTTTTCCTCAAAATTTCAAGTTGATATATTTTTTCGTTTTTAACTTTTAAAAGTTGTTTAAAATTTGAAGAGGATTTTGGTAAAACCATTTTTAAATTTGGATCAATATTATAAAATTATTTTGGTTTTTTGAAAGTAAACCTATAATTTATAATGAATAACCCATTACAAATCAAGTGTTATATGTATTAATAAAAATACATAATACATGCCCAATGATTACAATGACAGTTTTTGATGTTTGTTTCATGACCATCTGCAATAACATTTAAAATGTGCTTACTATTGGTTTAATAAAAGGTATAATAATTGATACGTTTGAGAACAGGTGCTTGTGAAAACTTGTCTACTCATGTTGGCTAATTCTGAAAAAAAAAGAAGCAATATAATATCAGAAAAATATTGTAGATGAAATATGACTCTAAATCCCAGCGTCCTCATTCGAGGACACAGTTATTTATCATCGATTTCCAAAACATTATAAGAAAAATATGCAACCGTGATATACCACAACAAAAGATATGTGTTTTGAGTTTGTAATAATAGTATAAGTATTCACTTACCTAAAGTACACCAGTTGATATGATTTAAAATACCTCTGGCCGACGGAGCGATAAAAAACACAGATTTTCAAAAATATTACGTCTGGCTTGTATAAATCTTACGGTAAAACTAAACGTTTTCAGCCGAAGTTACATCTATGCACGTGCACTTAGGCTAAAAATAGATTGTATCGATTGTTTTTTATGGCTCCAGCAATGTTTATTTTAAACTGTCCTCAGATGAGGACGCTGGACGCTAATGGGTTAAATATATTTTATTCAATTAATAATAATTTATGTTTGAGATAAGGTAAATACACATTAATTAAAGAGTAACTGCAAAAATTACTTTTTTCACCTGTTCTTACGACATCCATCTCGGTCTCACTAGTATCATTAGAAGGAATGTAATCACTATCACTTTTCACAGCTTTTTCTGCTTCTAGCGAACTATAGTTTTCTGCACCTTCTACAAAAAATGTATATTGTCACGTTAAGTGGTTTGTTAGGCAAACCAATTAATCGTGGGGTACGCCACTGCGTATTTCGGATCGCCCAAACGATCTTCCAGTTGAGGAAGATCTTTGCGCCACCCGAAAATACTCACTAGAGAACCTTTCTTATGATTTATTACGCTTGGCTTGGCTTTACGCTACTTGGGAAGGAATAAAAGTCACTGCATAAAAAACTACAAATCTTTAATAAATACAAACTAAAATCCCCTGAACTGTCCAGAAATCCCCAATATAATAATACACCCCAAATATACAATATATATACACACTATAAAGACTTTAAAGAACCAAACTAGTTACTTTTCTCCGAAATACCTTTTTTATTTTATTTTATTTTTTATTAGATTTATAAAAAACCTTACCACATATTTTAACAGCAAGCTGGAATGTCACGACTTTATTTTTTATTTTTATTTTTATTGCTGTAATATAGCAGAGTATTACCTACTGCCGATTTTCGTCACAGCCGAAGAACTTATAGCCTCGGTTGTGCCAAAAATGTTGTTATTTTTTGTTTTGTCAATTTGGCTAGCTGACCCCAACATTGTTTTGAAATTGTAGAATCAGCATAACCGAATTGAGTGCATTGTTTATTTTCAACATAAAATAAAGTTTTTAATTACTAGACGAAAAGATTGTTATTGTTTTAAATAACTTTAAATGTAATATTAAACACAAATTGGAATTGAATGGAAATTAAAAAGATTGAAATAAAATTATATTTTTGGAAATGGCTTTATTAAAATTTGAGTTGAAATATATTTTTGGAAAGTACTTTATTTTATCTTTAATAAAAATCTAATTATTTTTAAATGCAATTCGTGACATGCCCCCCACCTGTTAAAGCCGGACCCCGGCTTTTAAGCTGAGAATCCGTTTTTATTTTATAAAAAATGGAAAAACGTTAATTACAGATATCCTTAATGACTACATAAAATACAAATTACATAGAACAATTGAAAACAAAAAAATTTGAAGTTAGAGTCTGTCTACACACGCACATTTTTTCTTCACGACTTGATCTCGGAGAAGTCCATATTTGGGCGCGGTGGCGCCTTGGCTGCGTACGGCTCTGTCTTCCGTACTTTGCTTGTGTGGCGAGTACAGAACGTTCGGTTGAAACCCTGGCTTCGGAGATTGGCAAATTACTTTTACCTCGGCTCGTCTTCTTGCTCTGGCGGTGATCGGAATATGCCTAACTTCAGCATTGACCGACATCTCAGCGGCTGGAGTCCGGAGTGGCTCTGTTGCTTTTGCCACAGAATTATAGGTTCTAATTCTGTGGTGTTTCCCTTTGGACTGAAGCGCTCGTCTGCTTAGGCCTCTGGGAAAAGATTCTCTTGGCTGTCATCTTGGTTGGTAGTACTGTGCCTTTATGTCAATGGTCCTTCCGTCTGGTTTACGAGTTATTTTTAAGAGGTTATAATATTCCAGTTTACGGTTCGATGCAGGATTTTTATACGTGGAGTGGGTTTTGGAAGGTTTACTTAGGGAGTTTTTTTAAATAGAAGGTTAAATGCCTATGGGCACAAGTGTGAACGTTTGTTCGGGAAATACATGTACTATGTCGAGCTATGACATAGTTTTTCGCTCCTTCGCACGTGCGGACCCATTTGTGCTGGTAGTGGAGTACAGTTGAATGCCATAGGACTTTCCAGAAATAAGGAATCGTTATTTAGGTGAGTTGCATCTCTTTTATTTTCTGGATCTCCTTGCCACTGTTTCCAGGTAATTGCAGTTTCCAGGCCGGAAATTGGATCACTGTGGAATGCTTTTGTGAACCATGTGTCCAGAGTTCAACCCTTCTTATAGCCTTCTCCAAGATCTGAGACAAGTTGGCTCCTGTTTCTTGTGCGTGTGGATCATCTGAGCAAAAAATAAGAAAAATGGTGAGTAACATAAAAAAAATATTTTTATAATAGTTTATGCTTTTAGTATGATGGTTACAATTTTAATTTATTTGTTAGATGATTTTATTAGGAACATTCCTTTGTTCCCAATTTGTTGAGCAATTGATAAAAATAACATTTATATAATTATTAAGCTCATTCATTTTAATAAAAGTAAATAAACAAAAGTTATGACCTAGTAATTTGTTTATCAATAATGTGATTTTAACAAAGGTCATGAATTCGATATTAACAATAAATATAAAAAAAAATTTTGTTTCTACATGAACAAGTAATTAGTATGCTTTGAGGTTATGATTTTATTGATTTTTACATTGGTTTTTGTTGGTTCCTCTAAAATTAATTGAGACAGCTTCCCCTAGTATATAAATATTAAATGTGTGCGTAAGCCCCGTTTCCCATAAATATATGTACATCTTTATTATTCGTTGTACTTGGAAAAAAAAATGTTTTTATCAGAAAAAATGAAAAAATTGCTTCAGCCCTCTATATTTTATGTTATTTTAATATTATTTGATAAAAATTAATGTTTCGGAACATCTGTGAATTGTCACCTAGTGCAAAAACAGGTTTTGTGAGCACACATGGTACCTTTCCTCAACAATATTTACCTGAATTGATTCAGGTGTCTATTTTTCTCGTTTAGACGAAAAATAGTTTTTTATTTTTTATTGCCTCATTATTCAGGCATGAGGGATTAGGATCTGGGTTTCAGTTTTTTAAACCTTCTTCCAACCCTTCCTACCCCTATTCAAGTATTTTTTATTTATTTTAAGAAAGAAAAAAAAAATAGATTTTAGTCTCTAATTTTTGGTAACTAGGTACATCTTATTATTATATTTAGCATAGAACAGGGTGTAGGTTTCAGCTTTGAAGAAGCTTTCTTCCAACCGGTTCCTTTTCTATTGCATGACACAATAAGTGAGATACTTGAGTATACATGTATATACCTTATGTATACTTTTTATCTCAGTACCTGATTTTTATTTATATATGGAGTCCCCATACAATATCCTATAAAAATAAAAAAATTATATTAGCGGCTGTACGCTGAAAATAAAATATTATTAATGATTAAAAAATGTTTTTTAGATAGCCTCCCTTGCCGGTGCTACTATGAAGCAGGGTAGGCTTTCACCTGGCGACATCCGGGACAACTTCTCTCCTTCCACTTTGAGTAGTAGGTCTATTACCTCAGCAGACTTGGACCTTAATGGCGTTCCTATTGTATCCGTCAGTTGTTTTTCCTGTGGGCTTTTGGATTCAGCCGAACTCTGTTTGGAACGATGAGCGGGATTACTAGTTGAGGCTCCACAGTCCCGTTGCTGTGGTTGATGAACCGAGAGTGACCGCTGACGCTTGGAAAGCCACATCAAATATAACTTATAACCCATATACCCTAAGAATACCAAGAATGCTATGCAGAGAAAAGCAAATTCTATATGTTGGCCTACGGGTATTGATGATTCTGTGCGTGTGGGCACTGGGGCCACAGCTATAGCCTTACCATTATTTCTGTTTGCGAATAGGTACACTATTCCGAGTGACAGGATGATATTCCACACTAGGAAGATACCATCACTGTGGGAGCTATAGTAATGGGATTCTGGTGAGTTATACTCGTTTTTTATATTCGACATTATATCCTCAACACTTTCTCTAGTTGAGGTAAGATTTAAATGAGGTATTTCGAGAGTCCAATTGGTGTTGAGGCATTCATGATGATTCATGAACGTTATAGGGCTTGTTTCCATGTTGGGTTTTAGGATATAAGACTTTAGGTTGGACCAGGATGCTGGTATGATATGGGTGATTCTAAAATTTTGGGATATATTTGTGAAGCATGGGAACCTGAGGGGAATTATATCCTCATTATCAATCTTTGTACTTGAATTTGTATCTGATGCTCATCCATCACTAGTGAGTCTAGCTTGTGTTGGGTCGCGACTCCACAACACCAAGCCAGTCCGTCCCCTAGAAAGTCTAGAGCCCTTTTATTCCTTGTTTGTTGTTTTAGCGATATATCTTGTAGGAATTTGGGGCTCCAGCTTTCCTGGAGATCCTTAAACTCTCTAGTGTAAAGGTTTTGCAGCTGCCTAATGCTGTGTACTCGATTGCATTCTGCTGATCTATTTCTAGCACAAGCCGGTTTAGACTCCTGAAGGGAGCCCTCGCTCATGTCGTACCAATTGGTCTCGTATATTAGGGGTACAGTGGCCTCATAAGCGACTGTATCCGGGGGTGCTTTCCAAAACGCTCCAGCGGTCACCTCTGTTTTATATCTATCCTCCAATCCTACGGCTGGATTGGAGCTGATAAAGGCTAAGAGTATGAATTTGACGAATTTCCTAATCAGAAAAGAGCAATTAAAATATATATAAGTACGATTTCTTTGATTAAAAAAAATATATATTCTGGTTTTATATGAGTAGCTTGTGTTTATATTCGATACACTTTTCTTCAGTGTTACTTGGTATCGAGGAGCTTTACTGACACAGATATTTACACAAAAAAACATTTTAAATAGGTATATAATATTAATATGTGTATAGTTGTGTAAATGTATAAAAAATAAATAGTATAAATACAAAAAAAAAATTTAAAAATAATATAATTCCTTGATAAGATCTGCTTTGATCTCATCCCATTTTTTGTCGACATTTCCTGCGTCCCCTTGATAAAGGGTGAACCATATGTTTTCCGCTCCCTCTAGGAGTGACCCTAGATACCCTATTTTCAACCCGTTGTTCCACCCATTGGCAACTGCAGTCCTTTCATAACTCCCTATGAAAGCTTGCACATTGCTTGAGCAGGGGTTAAGGATGGGTGGCGATATAAACTGCGGCTTTGCCGGTTTCTGGTCAGCGGTGACCGCTTTGACCAGGGTTGTATCTGCCATACTTTGGAGGTTAGGAGCTTGTGGCTGTACCGCAGGAATCGGTGTCTGTGGTGGCACTACAGTAGCCGGAGCTTGTGGTGGACCAACAGGGTTCGTAGCCTGTGTTCGTAGCCTGTATTTCTGTTGGCGCAACAGGAATCTGTTCCTGTGGTTGCACGACAGGAGAATGTGTTCCTGTTGAAACACTAGGAGTCTGTTCCTGCGGTGGCATGTCCGTTTCGGGCACAAAGTGTTTTTTGTTGGAAATGAGGTTTCCTGCACTATCTTTGATAGTTACATCTTCTGAATCCGAATTGTTAGATTCAGATTCGGTCTTTTTATCGAACCTGAATTTTTGCTTGGATTTAGACCCTCTGAGAGGGGATCTGGGGGTTAATCCAGATTTTTCAAAAACCGTGGGAGATAGCCCTGTACTATGCAATGGAGGTTCGAAATTATCCACCAGTTGTCACTTTAAGTTGACCTTCTTCTTTGCCCTGGTTTCTGGTCCAGGCATGAATTATGTTTATTTGCTTTAATAAATTTTTATCTCTCTTTCTTTTTGCAGGTATTGGGTTTTCCACGACTCTCAGAGGCTGTGGCGTTGTTGTCTAGACAACGACCAGACCCGCAAGTAGGAAGAGATACAAAAAACAATTTTTTATGCAAATAATATGAGACAACAATTTTTTGTGAGATCAGAAACAAATAAGTGTGCCTGTGTTTAAGTTTAAAGTGTATTTTTAGTTGGTGTAGCGTGTAGTGTTTTTAATAAGGTAGGCGTTACTCATAGGTATTTTATGTTATATTTCTATGTATTCAAATATATAAAAATTAATAAAATTGACAAAATAACCTAGGGTAAGGGTCCATACTTAGGACCAAATTTGTTGACCTTTCTTCCGGAGCTTTGTAAATAATCAGAACCTTGTATTATCCCTTAAACTCTATTTAGCTCTGGTATGTTGTTACCAGGAGTTGGAGGACTTTCAAACGAAACGTTTTCGAAGTCAAAATGAACTTCTTTATACCCTAGGGGTGTTGCTGGGCCAAAAACTCTTGGAGTTAATGGAGGCACCGTAAGGTTTGGTTCTCTAATAGGGCTCAAATTGCACAAGCGAAGATACCTGTTTCTTCTTCTGAGCCTTTCTGCTTTCCCAGGTTTAGAACGTTTCATTCCTTGTGTGCGCTCACGCAAGAAGAGAATGAAGCGAGTGTTGCTTAGTATCTTATAATTCCCATAAGCTAGAGTCACTGTGGCTCTCTCCTATGGGCCTTATTATGATATAGTGGCAAACTTCTGACGTGTCTTGTACCCCTGCCCTACATACGAGGTGTTCGTTCGTGTCTCACACCCTTGTAGTTCACTACAGCGAGTTCGTACTTGTCTCACACGCTGCTGTGGTATACTACAAATGTGTTCGTGCTTGTCTCACACCTTGTTGTAGTACTGGTCCACGCGACACATAAGTTTGCACTGCAACTTGGGAACTTTAAACTTTATTACAAATATAATTATTAGAGAGAATAAAACTTTCTCCGCAAGAAGTCACCTTTGTCCTATTTTATTATGAACTCTTTATTTCAAAAAATTCAAGAAAAGCACATTTTGTCAAAAGTAATTTAAATAAAAAAAAAAGATTTTATTTGAAAATTGTATTTCTGAAGAAGCAACCAGCTTTATTAATTTAAAAAATATATAAAATATTTGGTTATGAGTGTTATTCCTTATCGAGCAGCGTATTTAATTAATATTGCGAGAGGTAAAAATGAAAAAGAAAAATTACAAATAACGAGAATAATTTTGATGAATTATCCGCGGGATTTAGATCACGGCTAACTCCACCATGTCACGTTAAGTGGTTTGTTAGGCAAACCAATTAATTGTGGGGTACGCCACTGCGTATTTCGGATCGCCCAAACGATCTTCCAGTTGAGGAAGATCTTTGCGCCACCCGAAAATACTCACTGGAGAACCTTTCTTATGATTTATTACGCTTGGCTTGGCTTTACGCTACTTGGGAAGGAATAAAAGTCACTGCATAAAAAACGACAAATCTTTAATAAATACAAACTAAAATCCCCTGAACTGTCCAGAAATCCCCAATATAATAATACACCCCAAATATACAATATATATACACTATAAAGACTTTAAAGAACCAACTAGTTACTTTTCTCAGAAATACCTTTTTTATTTTATTTTATTTTTTATTAGATTTACAAAAAACCTTACCACATATTTTAACAGCAAGCTGGAATGTCACGACTTTATTTTTTATTTTTATTTTTATTGCTGTAATACAGCAGAGTATTACCTACTGCCGATTTTCGTCACAGCCGAAGAACTTATAGCCTCGGTTGTGCCAAAAATGTTGTTATTTTTTGTTTTGTCAATTTGGCTAGCTGACCCCAACATTGTTTTGAAATTGTAGAATCAGCATAACCGAATTGAGTGCATTGTTTATTTTCAACATAAAATAAAGTTTTTAATTACTAGACGAAAAGATTGTTATTGTTTTAAATAACTTTAAATGTAATATTAAACACAAATTGGAATTGAATGGAAATTAAAAAGATTGAAATAAAATTATATTTTTGGAAATGGCTTTATTAAAATTTGAGTTGAAATATATTTTTGGAAAGTACTTTATTTTATTTTTAATAAAAATCTAATTATTTTTAAATGCAATTCGTGACAATATTTTTAAAATTAGCCTGTTAAATATATTTTATTCAATTAATAATAATTTACGTTTGAGATAAGGTAAATACACATTAATTAAAGAGTAACCGCAAAAATTACTTTTTTCACCTGTTGTTACGACATCCATCCGACTAGGACAAAAAATAAAAAAGTTTATGAGGTCTCAAATAAATCGTCTTGAAAACCTTAAAAGGCATTACTTTTATTATTTTTTTTTTTGAAATTTTTCAAAAACAAACCCTTTCCAGGAACTGAAATGTACCTGGAAATTCAAAATAAGAAACTATTAAGTAAAAAACAATTTTTAATGAATATTCGATTTAAAAACTTAAAAAAGTAGAATCAACTTTTTTCAATCAATAACTACCTTTTATCAACAATTTCCCATCCTCTGATACTTATTAATTTCCATAGGGCAATTTTTATTTAACGTCCTAGAAAATTTAAAAATTAAATTTCTCCTTTTTAAAATATAAATAATAATAATTATTACCTTTCATGTTTGCATTGGTTCCTTATCACCGGCACTCCCATGTTTCTTTGGTTTGAAAGGTCTGAACTTTTGTCCCTCATGAATACATGAGTATTTAATGATATATTTTAATTCTGGGTTTACCTTCTTGTAAACATTTGGACAGTGATTTTTAGCACTCTCCAGTGTTTTGGGATCTCTTTTCCAGAGCTACACCCTATTTTTTTTATAGCGAGTTATTGCTTGTTCTAATTCAATATAACTACTAAAAGAATCGTTTACATTCCTAGTTCAATAGTTGCTTGACGTTCGTTATTACGTTTACTTAAATAAAAAGTACAAAACAAAATGACCGCAGCACTTAACCTTTTCACTGCGGCTAGCGTTTTCAGCAATTCGGTCTCCAATACTGTTTAGAGCCGTCGCTGATCAACACGGCTCCCGCAGTTAAGGCGGGTTAGCAAATGTATTAGCATAGGAGAATTTTTCAACATATAAGACGGGCTTTCTAGACAATGAATTTATGGGGATTTGCTTTTATAATATTCTAATAGTATTGAACTAGTTCCTGAATATATTTTAAAGTGGAAAAAAATTGAGAGAATGGAGAAAATAACGAATTTGTGAAAATTTTACATGTAAAAAAGTCATCATAAATCGCTATAAAAACTATTTCAGGAACTAGAATATATTCCCATTAGAGGCTCCTCATAAGAAATATTTAATTTTTTGCTTTCATTTTCCAGTCTTATATGCACAAAAATTTTTAATTTTAACCCAAAAAACGCAACCAACATTACAATCTTATATAGATGACGCCACCTGAAAATTTCAAAGGACCCCGCACTTTTTACATTGATTTTGGGTACTGACAGAATTTGTTCAAATTTTAGTATGTTATTTTTCAGGTCATTAGGGGCAAGTTCCTTATGGACCTCAATTAGGCAGCTCTACAGGGTGAGCTGCTAGAAGGATTCAAAAGTAAGGAGTGCAGAATTAATATTTTCAAATATATATCTACCACTCTTTAGTAATTCTTGTTTTTTCCATGAAACTTATGTCATGTGTTACGCTAGTATATAGTTTGTTCATGCTTACTTACACTTTGCAAAATACATTATACAGCGTGTTCAAAAAATTAGGAATATCAGTTTCTGAAATATGGTGCATTTTACATGTATTACCATAGTTAGAATATGACTTCTGACTGTTTTTATGTTTCATTTCATATGAGATAATTTTTATAAGTAATACAGGGTGTGATAGAACTACATAAATAACTAAGAATTACAAAAATGCAGTTAACGAAAAATTGGTATACTTAAAATATTGTAGAAAGTCTTAAAACGAATTTAGTTTTGCTCGTATTATAATCACAGCTCTGTTTATCTAAGCAAGTCCCGTTTTACTACATAAACTAAACTACTTAAACGTAGAAATAATTCTACTAACTCTGACTTGAATGAATGACTTAGAAGACATATTCTAATTGAAAAGCCCTTTCTGATTACAGTACATATGTCAGCTTATCACTTCTAAATAAAATTCTATTTTTGTGAATTTAGTAGGTTAATTTTAGTTAAATTAAAACAGAAAAACAAATTTTACAGTTTTTTCAGTAGTAATTTATTTAAAAACTTCCGGATATGAATACTCATGATATTTAATCCTGACCAATTCTTATTATTTATCTATTCCACACCACTATATACTTTTATCTTGCTTTAAATTATTTTCTAAGCCTATATAACTTATTTGTATTTCTTTATTTATTAATCAGAATAATTACAAAATAATTCTACAAGATAAAAGGTTGGCGAGTGTAAGATTAAATAACAGCTAAATTATCATGAGAGTTAACACGTTGCTATCTTTGCAATTTAAGACTACATTTGCTGCGTTTGTTTATCCATACAGGATGCATCTGAGATGTGGTGAATCTTTGATCACGTAATTCAAGGTACGTAAATTAGTTGGAGCAGATGCGGTTGATGTGGATAAACAAACGTTCGACAGGTAAAAAATTGGATGTAGATATTTAAACGTAGCAATTCTATTTTACACTGTATTTTTTCTTCTTTTTTGGGCTATCATTAAGAAAAATTTCAAAAGTTTCTTATTAGAAATTTTTAGATAGTAGGTAGTTTATTTTTGTTAGGAAACTTTCTATGTGGCTTGGCTTCGTTTTTTTTGCAATATATTTAAGATTTGCGAATAATGTGAAGCACACTTTATTTATAGAGTCCAAAAAAATTCAAGAAAATCCCCATTACTAGATATTACTGTACCTACATGTAAGACTGGTTCAAGAACTATATGGATGCGTGCTCATATTCCAAGTGTTTTGAGGTAGGTACCTGGAATACGCACTATTCGAAAATTATATAAAGTACGCTATAAGTGTTTTATTAATGACTATTTTAGATGTTGTTAAAAGATGAGTAAGATTTGGAAGGTGTGTAAATAGTTAATGTATTTAATAAAACATGTTTTTAGAAATTTAGTTTCTTTTATATGGATTTATAATTTAGTGGAAGTCTAAAAATCTATGTAAATAAACTGTAATATTTTTGCATTAAATATTAATTGTCTTTCTGTCACACCCTGAATTATAAATAAATAGTATTCAGTTATTTATATAACAAATAAGTGATCAGAAGTCATGTTCTAATTATTGTAATACATGAAAATGCACCTTATTTCAGTAATTAATAGTCCTATTTTTTGAACACTCTGTATGATTTATTTTACAAAGTGGAAGTAGGTATTAACAAGCCATATACAATTGTAACTCATGTCATAAGTTTCATAAGAGTGGTAAAGATATATATGAAAATATTAATTATGCACTCCTTACTTTTGACTCATTCTGACAGCTCACCCTGTAGAGCTGCAAACTTGATGTATATAAGAAAGTTGCCCATTATGACGTGAAAAGTAACATACTAAAATTTCAACTAATTCTGTCAGTACCTAAAATCAATGTAAAAAGTGCGGGGTCCTTTATATGGAGCAACGTTGTCATATTATTATGAAGTATCGGAAGCAAGGAAGTTCGTTATTTTATTACAAAAATTAGGTAAATTGTGTTAAATCTAGTTTTGGAGAAACATTTAAAACGTGTAGAGATTTTGTAAAATGTTTCATTTTTATATTACAAAATATAAAAACGTAATTTGTCAGATATTAAATGTAATGTTGAGTTTTGTTTTTTCTGGCTGGATTTACGTGAAAATTGGCGCGAACAAGATGCATGAAAACATCGATCCTGGCCTTTCAAATGCGTTTGTGGGTTCACAAATTAGTTGAGAAGAGTTAAAAGTAAGAGCAAACTTTTAAGCCAATTTATATTCTTAAAATCAACTGAAAAAGTACTTAAATTATTTATTGAAAATACAATAAATTTATCACTGATTATTGCAGCATAGTTTAAATTTTATTATTAATATTATTATTACTATTATTATTATCTCATCTAAGGTCCTTTTGACCTTCTGTATTTTTGTTTACATTGTATGTTTTTTTACTTTCCTATCTGTATACAGATAAGGAAAGTATAGTAATCATGATTTTTTTCGACCTCGATTTTTTGACGGATTTTTACGTTTTGGGATCCCCTGAATCCGTTTGGACTATTTTCGCGATGCTGTCTGTGTGTGTGTGTCTGTATACTCGATACCTCATGAACGGATAAACAGAAAAACACCAAATTTTAAAATTAAGTCTTATTCCGGCCTGCGGTAAACTGATTAGATTTTGGGCACAGTTGGCACTTGGGGGGGTACTTTATAGGGGGTAATTTTTATATTTTATGGAATATATTTGTTATTTACGGTTGTAGAAGAAAATTATTTAAATAAAAGTTAATTCAAATAATATTTTCTACAATTTTTGTTATATACAAAATTTTGCTAAAATGGTTCGTATTCCAGAAATTTGACAAAATGTAAAAATTTTTAATTTTCATGAAAATTATTTAAATAAAAGTTGTTTGTGATACAATTTTCTATAATTCTTGTCTTATACATAATTTCTCTAAAGTGGACCGAATTCGAGATATTTGATAATTAGTGTAAATTTAGAATTTTGAAGAAAACTCGAAAGCGGATAAAGAAAAAACATTATTTTTAGATAAATCCTCAATACTGGTTGAAATTCGTAGCATTGTATGCAGAATTGTTTGAAATTTTTTTATCAAATCTGTGAGTAGTAATCTTCTTAATTTATTAATTTTTGTGTCTTTCTTGTGTATAACTGCTTTCCATAATTCTTTATGACATGGTTTTTACATTCAGTTTTTAAAATCTCATGTCCATAATCAACTTTTTGTCTTAGATGTGAATATACGCTGGAATCCCCGTCAGAAATGAATCTGGTATATTTTAGTTGATGCATATTGATACTTTCTTGAAATCCTTGTACTAAAATATCAGCTTCCATTGCCCCTGAGGATGCATTCCAATTCTTGTAACAAATATGGTCAGTTGGTAAAGTTTTCTTATTGGCTGCTCAAATAAAACTTATTTCTAACTCCAATAAAAATCATTTTTTTGATAAGTTCTCCAATTATTACAGCCTAAAACCCAAAAAGGCTATTTACTATAAACCTAGTAAAAATCTCGAGACAAATTATCAGTGGTATACAATAAAATATATGATTAAATATAAAATAACAGAAAATAAACAGGAATAATATGGTTGTTTTTAAATGTTGTTGCATATTTAATACCATATTATCTTATATTATTTTTTAGTATTTACTGCTGAGAAAGGTTTGTCATCAATATATTACAAAGTGATGGTTTTATGAAAAAAAAATTAAACTGAGTACCTATGACTTTAATAAACAAAATAGAAAAAAAATAGAAAAGGCTGCAGAAAAATATTAAAAAAATAATAAACTCCTGATGCTGCATTGTAACTATGTCCATAAGATCTACGGCTCCAACCACCGTCAACAAATACAGAAGTGAATACAATTCCATCCTTATCGACCTGTCCTTTTTGGAAAGCCAAGCTGTGTTCTTGTCCAGCCTCTTCGAGAGATGTCCATAAACGGTCTTTCCACGCATTGCCTAATTTTATTTCAATATTATGAAAAAACCTATAGGACATAGTAGGAATATCAATATAAGAGAATTGCTCCTTGAAATGTTGGTATGTATTACCACTGGCAAGTGTGCCCCATACTGCGCCAACATTGGCTGTTGATGTCTGTGGATCATCAGTGTAATGGTCTTCAGTATATCCACACATATTACATTCAGAAGTCTTAGTCCCTCTCGAGTTTCTTTGAATGGTTGCATTTGACCAAATGTACATTGTTTAGCATGTCTGCTTTGTATTTGCAGAGCCCACTTCAATACGTACTGCAAGTAAACAATACGATTTCCTGTCAAGATGTGTCTTGCTTCAGTTGGAACCACTTCAACTTCCTGTTTATGATGAGATATTCTATATAAAAAAAGATAAGTCAATTGTAACATTATCACACATACCTACAACTAAAATATTACCTCTCATATTCCTCTGTAGATATAAATGCATTTTCCAGATTTTCAGCATTCTCTTCTTCCATAATATGTGGTAATTCAGGAGCAATATTGTTGAGTGGATCTTCAGGAATTAATCCTGGTATGTCCATGGACTGTTTCCTGAAAAAATATAAAATATAACAAATTTTCCCTCTATCTGAGTACACAACAATATCTACTACGGTTAACATAAAAAATAACTTACCTAGTTTTCCAAAGTTCTTGACGTCTTTTTGACCTTTGATTGCGTTTTTTTTGACGGGAAGTCGTTGGTTTCGAGTGTCGTCCCATATTTGGCACCTAAAAAATATCATATACAATTTAATCCAAATAAATGAATACATATTCTCGTCATGAAAATGAAGTACCTAACATGTTGCACACAAGGCTAAAAATTTGTAGATTTATAAATATCATACCAGTTGAATAATAGACTGAGCACCCATATATTTGCAGGCCGCCAATGGCTTTAAAAATTACAAATACCTAACGTAACTACTAGTAAAATACTCACTACCCACATGAATAAAATGAAGTTCAATAAACTAACTCATGGCTATAAAAATAACTACAGATACCTAACCCAACTACTAGTAAAATAATTATGTATAGTACTCACCACACACAAGAACAAAATGAAGTTTAATAAACAAACTCAGTGATCAACTGCTGGGTAACGTGTAACCTATAAAAACACTAAAAAAAAAAAAAAACAATGATAACTAACAAATAAGCTCAGACTGGATGAACAAAGAACTACTTAATAATATACAAACCAAAATAGATTCAAATGTTTATATTACATTGTCCTAAAAGTTTTATTCTGGTTCATAAAATTATTTAAATACGGTCCCTATAAGTTCGATATTCTAATGTAAGGTAGTGTTTGTGTCGTCCGGCGGTACAATAAAATGTTACGAGCACTTTAGATTTGGGAGGGAGGGGACGCTTGTCGGGTCGCCGGAAAGTAGTTTACACAACTTGGCAAACAGGCAGGTATAATTCAACATTTGAATTATTTCGCAGAAGTGCATCTAATCGCCATCTATTGACAACTTAGTTAATTTGTAGTTTTTGTTATGAATTTCCTGGCGTGCAAATTCCGTCTTAAGCGAAGAAATGCAATGCGTACTAAGACGGATCCCGCAGTGTGTCAACACATTCAATACAGAGCCGTACTTACAATTTTTCCTAATTTTGAATTGAGCCTATAAAATAAGGAATAAGTAACCAAAATAAAAAATATACATATAATCAAAATATATTTATACAAAACAGATTCACATAATAATTAAAAGAATAATAATAAAAACAAATCAAACTAACCGAGGTAAACTATTTTAAGTAAAAACTATAAAGAATTCTATAACAAATTAGAATACTAAATGAAAAATTTGGAAACAATATATCTTTCGAAACATGGAACAACACATAAAGGAACATTGTAATTTACACAAGTGTAGCGAGTTTCTTTCCGAATTTTACTCTTTGCACATACAACACATCGCTTACATGGCGGTCTTTCATTTTCTTCGGTGGCCTCATACATCGAAGGAAAATGTATCTCAATGAGACGTAAAGGAGAATAAGCATCGTCGGGCTTACTACTGGTTGAGGCTGGGGGTTTTATTTTGTGATGTTCAGCAATAATTTCTATTACAAGTGATAATTGAAAATTTGCGAGTGGAATATTTTTGCCAGTGGTAATATTATATAACACATGGGCGTTTAGCAAACTTAAGTCCAATAAATGAAAAAATAATTTTTTGTACCATTTAATGGACTTTCTGACAGACTCAGTGGTACTAAGAAGCATGTCTGTTCTATCTACAGCCTCCATGTTGCAATTATATTCTAGTACATATTCTGGTTTTAGAATAGAAACATTTTGTTTAGTTTTTTACCACTATCCTTCATGTTGTTAGA
Organism: Psylliodes chrysocephalus; assembly: GCA_927349885.1. Lineage (NCBI taxonomy): Eukaryota > Metazoa > Arthropoda > Insecta > Coleoptera > Chrysomelidae > Psylliodes > Psylliodes chrysocephalus. Next base: position 58,592,772 of record OV651820.1, read on the forward strand.
ATGAAGTGTGGTAAGCATTCGAACTTCTCGTTTATCTAACAATTTTAATGCAAGCATATTTGTAGTCTTGTAGCTAACTAACTCACCTTTAGCTACTTTTTCTTTCATGGGTGGCATGTATTTTCTGTTTGCCTTTACCGTGCCACATGCATTTGTTTTATCCCTGTGTAGCCGATCAAAAAAGTGGACTGGTGTACCAGTTATCAACAAATAAAGTGTGCCCTTGATTTAAATAGGGCTCCATCAACGTATATACAATGTTTCCTGTAATTTTTAAATCTTCATTAAATATTTTGATTTTGGTATTAGATTCAGTATAAATAATGAAATCTAGAATATATCCGGTCTCACAGTCGCACCAGAGGAATAGTTCAATACCGAATCTGTACCTTCCCTCAAAAGCATCAAACATTCATCAATACAAACATTTTGAAATGGATACAAAACGTTTCGAAAAGTGGGCTTTAAATGATCTATGACCATCCGCAGCTTGAATAGACTGTTTTCTTTCTCAACGGTATTGTTGTCGGAAAAATGTAACATACGCAATAAACTTAAATATCTATAACGTCTCATAATTTTGAGGAAAATAGGTGAAGACAAAAAAGTATCCGTTGACCAATAGGCATTAATTTTCTGTTTTTTAAGTTGAGCCATGAGAAAGGTTATAGCTAAAAAACATATCTCATCCACATCTGTGTCTTTCCACTTTGCAATACGCGACTTATCTTCAATTGTGCCTTGTTCCACAACGTATTTGTGAAAACTGTTAATTCCAACAACAATTTTTTCTACAAACTCTACCGTAAAAAATGTTTTAAAACTACTTACAATACTCGGGTTACTTATAAAGTTCTCCTTCATACACCCTGATTTGTTATCAACAAAATTATGAATAGCTGGTTGTAAATTTCCTTTTTCCCAATCAAACATTGAGACTTTTTGACGTTTGGCTTTTGGAACTGAAGTGCTGGTATTTGATGAGGAAGCTGCAATCTCTATATTTTCCAATTCATCATCATTTTTATTAGAATTTGATAAGGATGCTACATTCTCCTCATTTTCCAGTTCGCTGTCAGATGTATCATTTTCTTGATCAGATTCATACAAAACAAATTCCTCCTCACTGTCACTATTCATTAAAACTTCGTTAAGTTCGGATTCGGTAAGATATTTGCGAGCCATACTAAACAAAACTAGATTAGAACTTCGTGCAATTCGTTCTTATATCTAAAATATGAAGGAAGCATGAATAAAATATTCTTATTGACTAATAATATATACTTACTATGTTCAACTAACCACTTATCTAAGAAATCGATTAAATATTTAATTCCAAATGTAAAAGATACGAAATTTAAAAAATTATATATTTTATCTGTTATCAAATGTGTTGATTGAATAGTTATCTTACCTAAAAGAGAACAAAGAATTACAATGCGTGCGCACTACCAAGTGAAAAAAAAATGACAGTCCGCATCTGAGAAGAAAGCGCTGATCTATACGGTTCCCGCAGTGAAACATTCATATGTTTAAATTTGTGGTAAATGCCTCCTTGACCAAAATCAAATATCTTCTGTAGGCAACACATATTACATACAGCGTATTCGGTCGGGTTCCGCAGTTAGTGCATAAAAAGTGTGCGCGTATTTATCCGGTTCCCATTATTCGAACACAAGATTATTTTGCGTATATACTCTGTTCCCGCTGTGAAAGGGTTAAAAAAATTCAAAGACGAATGATGACCACAGATTACTGAAAACATTCACACATTGAGTTAGTATTATAAAGAGGCGCTATAAGTAATATTTCGCACAGACATCAAACGTCGCACTAGGCGTGGCTTAGAGTCGTAACAATATGGATGCCTCGCCAGGTTCTTACTCTCTAAAATTATAAGAAATTTAATATATTTTTGATTAGTAGATTTTTTCTTTTAACAAGGGTCATATGAGTAGGCAATTCTTTTTTTAAAGATTAAAACAAAAATAGAATGGTATAAAAAAAAATTCTTAAAAAAGAAAAATTTATTGTCCTTTCAACAAATCTTATTATCTTATTAATGTGATGCCTTATCCTCTCAGATTTATTTGATTTTTGATTGGCAAAATGATATAGCCTAACGTTTACATACTTCTCTGCCACAGTTTTTATTAACAATACTCGATGGGTGTTTAAAAACGGTTTTTAAATTTTCATGTTCCAACCTGCAATCTAGAAGTTTTCCCATGGTTAAATTGACACATGTTAAACTGGGCATATATATATTGATATGGATTTATTCCCCGACTAGCCAGAGCACCTGGAAAAATTTCTCCAGAAGGTGTTTCTTTTATCTAAAAAAAATTGTCCAATCAATTAATAAATTTTATACACAATTAATTTTTCCGAACAGCTATTGACGAACTGCAACTCTTCACAACCCCCTTCTTTCTGAAATAGTAATATTCGTCAGCTTCTCTGCTTTCTCCCCTTTACCTCTGGTTTGTGTCACGCTACTGTCTGTTAATTTCAATAAACTTATAGTGTCAAAATATTGTCTTAATGTCACTTAGACTTTCCAAAATACCTCTATTTAATCAATGAATAAATTACTTATCTTTTCTTTTCTTCCTCTTTGGATATCACCAACCGCTGTGCTCGTATCTTGGAACTACCTCTGTATCCCAACGAAATGATACTCCATTTACAAATATGTGTGTTTATTTCCAGAATGAATACATCAGATTCTGGACTTTGTGATTTTTTTTTATTCTTTTTAAATTCAGTGGTTCCTCTTTATATAAAGAGAAAAACCAATTTTCCAAAAAAAATAATATTCAATCCAAGAGGATCAACTCTCAATACCTCACCCTTCGGTCGTTCCCCTCTGACAATCAATAAAAATCACAATTCCATAACAACATAAAAAAAAAAACATTTTTTTTTATTTTCTAATCAATACGTCATAACTACACCTTGACATACACTGGGCGATATCTTTCCTGATCCCCATGACCAATCACCAATCAGGAAACCACATCAATATATATATATATATATATATATATATATATATAGATTTATAGTTGTCACATACGAGACCCATAAATACATGTGCAAGATACTATTAGAGGCCCGGTTTTCACATGCGAGGCCCGAAAACGGGCCTCGCAGGTCAAACACGTGTAAATAGAGCTATTTTTCATCACCCAACCCCCCAAAACCACAATCTCATTTTTTTTTTTGGACTCATATGTGATGTGGATATCTCCTCTTATACGGTTTTTAGTTCATTATATTTCTTACTAGGGTGCACTCCGAGCGTTTTGTATATAATTTCTATTGCCAATGCGAGGCTCTCGTATATCCGTTAAATGTATTTATTCATTGTCAATTCCGAGTCCCTTAAATATGGCAACGTTGTTCGTGTGCTGAGGCCCTACTAGTTTCTCATAGCAGGTACATAAAATGTTGATGAATAGGATTTAATATCCCAGGCATCAGCTGTTGGAACCCAAAATAAATTTAACCATTACTTTTTATTGTAAGACTTTTAAGATAATTTAAAATTTTCTAGCTTTGTACAGAACACTAATATTTTAATATTTTTAATGTCTCAAATCTTGAGTAACGTTTAAATAAGTTTCAAAAATGGATCTACTTAAATAGATACACAATTTTCTTTGTTTTGTAAATAGGGTTTTCAATAAATAACAAACTAAACCTCCAAGTTGATCCCATTACAAATAATTATCAAAAAAATAAAAACAGATAAAAATTATAATTGTTACCGTTGTTATAATTGTGTACCAAGGCCGTAAAGTTGATCTTTTTTAACTGAATTGGAAATTTGCGTCCCTGGCCAAGCTGGTTAGACCAAAAATGATCATACGGCCGAGGTGCATACAATATTTTTTTAGGCGACCGTTTTATGTCGTGTTTTTTGCTTGCTATTTGTAGTTTGGTACAGGAGAGGGGTGAACAACATAAATATTTGTTCCGGTGGTATGAGCTCTCGTCTAACTTTTTCTGGGAATGAAATAATTTGCTTCTAGTCGTCTATAACAAAAAATAAATCCTTTGCGCCGTCTAGTTTTGCTATTATCGATGTAAGAAAATATCTAAACTTACACCAAAAGTACCAAAACTCGACGATAAAAATGCTTAAAAAGGGTTTCAGAAGCGGCGCAAGGCGTGGGCGACGTGGGCCACCGTCTAGGCGTCGCGGCCTGAAGGGTCTCGCGCCTCAAAAGTTTAATGCAGCTGTCTTTAACTTATGAAAAATATTTATTCTCACATATGACCTATTTATATGTAAGCAAAAATTATATAGAAGAATGTTAACTTTCAAACACTCTCTATTTTAACTTTAATATAAAAAACAACGAATAACGAATTATTCTAAATAAGAAAGAATGTCAAATTCTAAACATTATCAAAATCTGTTTTTTGTTCCAATATATGTATATCTCTGGAAGTGGCGCCGTAGTGATATAACAAATAGGTAATATCGTTTTTTTACACCCACATAGATATTAGCTTATCTACGCTCAGATTACAAGACGAAAAAGTATGCTATTGCGTTCAACTAAACGAATATATTTCATATCCATTCTAGGTAGTGAGAAGACTGCAAAAAAATTAAATCCACCAATAATAGTTCATATTTTAGACACCCAACCATTATTATTTTAAATAAGTGACAACTCTGTCAAACTAATTGCCATTATATTTTTTGGTTATTAAAATTAAATATATATTAAAATGAAAGTTATTTTTGTGTAGAAACGATAAATAATATCATTTTTAGTATTATTTGGTTAACATTTTGAAAATTTTTATCAATCTTTATGAAACTAATTTAATTAAGAGTATTAAAACTAAAATCACAAAAGTGGCCGTGGAGGTGTGAGCAGAGCATTTGCTTTTCACGCGAATAGCTCAAGTTTGAATTCGTGCTCGAGACAATTTTTTTTATTTTATTTTAATTTATAAATTAATAAAATTCATTAATTATTTTAAAATTAATTATTTTGGCTTAACAACCTAAAATAATTTTTTAAATTTGTAGATTTTTGTTAGTGGGTCGTAGAAAAAATATACTGTACGACTCAAGTTGATTGTCCATATCTACTCTTGTTGCACAAACTACAATTTTTACTAAGTAGGTATGCTACATTGGTAAAATCCTGTAAATGGCCATATATTCGCTTATTTTGTTTTCTGTTTGTATAAACAGATTTTGATGTGAGAATCCACTGATTGAAAGGGATAAATATTAAATAAAAAGTAAACCGGTCCATTGAACTAAAATAAGTAAAAAAAAATGGTTTTATGGTTAGAACCTTTAAAAGTTTTGCTCGTTAAAGAGAAATATTTAAACTATTACGCACATATAGTGTGTCAATTCAAAACTGCTTTTTGGCAATCGTTCTATGCAAGAATATTAAAAATAAACTACTTTATTTATAAAACAATATAATTATATTAAAAACTAAAAATCGAATTATTATATTTAACAAAACGTTCCGATTTGGTTTACTTTTTTTTATTCTCCTCTAATATTCGATTCTAGAGGGGAAAAGTAAATCATTTAAAAGGTGCGTCTTTTGCGTTTTTGTTTGCGCTCTTTCTCTTTCTTTACTTTTCGCTTTTTTTTTTCTTTTCTCTTTCTTTCCTAAGACATCCCCCTTTATATGATTTTTGACTTATTTTTGTATTTGTTTTTAAAAGCATCACCTTTAAAATTATTTAAAGTGGACTGTTCTCGAGTGGGTGAGAGTAGTGATTTCAAACCTTACGAATTTTATGAAGATTTACAAATAATGATCCTAAATTTACCTGATTTCAATAAAGGTGTAAAACAGCTGCTCCAATACATAATAGAAAATAAGTTGAAAGAAATGTATCCAAATATTTATATTGTTATTCAAATTTTGTTAACAGTACCAGTAAGTACAACTGCTGAAAGGAGCTTCTCAAAATTAAAACTAATAAAAAATTAAGAAGTACAATGGGCCAGCAAAGACTTTAGCATTATCAATTTTATCTATTGAAGCAGATATATAATCTGGATTATGGTACAAGAGTTCAGTAAAGCTAAAAGCAGGAAATTTATGTTTCTGTAATTCTTTACTGCTAGTAATAATTACTTAAAAATATTAGTTAAAGTCTAAGAGTTGTTAGCATTTTTTTATACAAGTTTTAATGTTATTTCTCTATATAAAATACGTCTTCTTGCGCCTCCAGAGGTCCTTGCAAAAATATATCTTGCCCACATAAAATTTAGGTCTTGCTCCGCCACTGAAGAGTTTTTTTATTGTTATAGACGTCTAGAAGTAAATTATTTTATTTTCAGCTAAGACGAAAAACTCCATCGATGTGAAACGTTATTTTGAATTTGACAGGTTAAACGACAGCTCCCACCACCGGGACAAAGTACCTACATGTTATTCACTGCCTCCCCCTTTCCATGTAACTAACTAAAAAACACGACATGCCACTTTAAATATTTTTTTGACGTATGTGTTATCATCTAGTTTTCAATAAAATGTGTTTCTAATAGATTTACAATAAAGATAAGACTTTTTAACCTTTAATTTTACTAGATATTAAATAATATTTTTTTAGTCTTGTACAAGAATTTATTCTTCCTATCTTCATCCTTTATATCCGTCTTCAACTTATTTGAAATAATAATTTAAAATCTGTAAATTATAGATACTTACCTCATTTGTAACGATTCCATCATTTTCATTTTTGTTAGTTTCAATTAAAAAAGGAACATTATCATTTTTTGAAATTAAAATGTTTTCATTTTTACCAATATTGTTACCTACATTAACATTGCCAATATTGTTTTCAACATCAATATTATTTTAAAACAAACATGACAAACATAATAAATAAAAAAAAAATCATCTTCAATGAAAATTCTTTATAATTTGTTATTAATCAATATAAATAATACATTTTCTTTACATTGTCACTTACGTCTTGAAGACTTTTTGACGTAAAATTGACAGGCTGTAATAATGTATATGCTTTTTCAGTGCATCCAATCTCGTATACAAAATCGAAAATATACAAATTTGATATTGATTCTAAACTATTCAAATACAGAGTCACTTTATTATCTGGTAAATTAATTAATTCTGAAGTAGGAACAAGACATTCATCTTTCTATGACAATTTTTTATTTTTATTTTCATTCAAAATAGTTCATAAAATATAAAAAATTGCTATATTGCTAAATGTTACTCTAAAATATTTTTATTCAACTTTTTTATCATTGGTTAACACAAGTAGGTACTGTCACTAAAATGTGTATCAATTTTCACCAAAACTAATGAAAACGATTATTATGAATTCTGGTATTTAACACCCCTGGTGAACACCCTATATCATAAATTGTTATAGATACAAGAATACGTTGTTTATACAGGGTGAGTCAGGAGGAGCGCACCAAGCTCTAGGAGTATATTATACACGTGAAAATAATGTAAAAAAACTCATGTTCTTATCCGATTTTCATTTGTTTTCAAGTTATAGCATATAAACAAATTTACACATAAAAATTCTCTTATTCTAAATTTGAATAAGTATCTGGCATTTTGCAACACTAACAATTACATAAATTCGAAATTAAACGTTCAGTTACTGTTCACTGTACACTGACAGTTCATCAAACCGTCAGAATTATCAAATGCCTTTGAGCCTTGAACATATGGCATACTTTGATAATGTTAAAATTCAGAAGTGGAAGGCTAGATGAACATTTTTTATTACGCCATAACTTGAAAACAAATGAAAATCGGATAAGAACACATGAGTTTTTTAAATTATTTTCACGTGTATAATATACTCCTAGAGTTTGGTGCGCTCCTCCCGACTCACCCTGTATATATATTTTTTTCGTCAAAATGACGTAAATTGGGAAAGAATGTTATATCAAAAGCTGCGGGCCTAGATGGCCTTTAGAACTGATATTAACCGGTCCAGGTATTAGACCGGAATCGCTTAGCAGGTGAGCTCTTTCAAACTGATAAAAAGAAAGTAGGAATACAAATTCTTAAAAGCTTAAAAAAAGTGATATTAAAATGTTTGCTTTGTTTTCCATAAAAACTAAAACAAATTTTGAAACAGTGGTTCCAGCGGAACACAGAACTTTATTTACAAAAAAAGTTATCTAAAAAAAATGTTTCTGAAGTAGGCCATGATCGACAAATATAAAGATACGATTCATGTCCCATGTCCGTAATAACTACGAACGATTCTGAATTAAATTCAAAATAAAACTTAAAAAGAAAAATAATTTAATGCTCCGACATGCGTAAATTTTTCTAAAGCCAACTTTAGAAACATTTCTTTGAATAATTTTATATTTTTGCTTTAACTTAAAATTAAAAAAAATATATTTTAAAATTTTAAATGTCTATATTTTCACTTAATCTTCTAGACAAAGATAATTGGCAATATAAATTATTCCTCTCACCCTCTGTAAAAATAAAAATCTGTATTCCTCATTTTGGCAAAATCTGTGCTGATGTCAAATTGGCGTAATTAAATCATTGGAACCCAGCGTTGAGCGAGACAGATTCACGATTAAAATTATAGTTTTGTTTTGTCTGTATTACTATTGTTAATGTTTTATGTTAGAGGGCAAAAACAATAATTAAAGTCAGAGATTTAGTGTTTTAAACGGATGATATAGTTTAAATTAATACCCTCGCCAACCTTTTTTTTTTATTTAGAATACAACAAAACAAACAAATAAAGATATAATATATCTCCTTTTATAGGCATCTCTATAATACCTACAACTTCTCTACATAACATTTTTCTCTCCGTAAAATAGATTATTCTAAAAACGCACAAAGTGGAATCGATAATATTTCGGAACAAGTCAAACGCTGTAAACAATTTTTGTACAGACCGCATACTTTGTATCGTAATATTACCGTTTTCGCACGTGTTGGAACAAACCTATTATACCACTATACGCGCGAACTCATAGAAAAGAGATTTGTTGTAAAGATCTGTAAAAATTCTTCGAGTCAAACCTTTTGAAGGGCAAATTTCATGGGCCCATCTTGACAACGTCGCAGGGACTCGTATGTATATTGAAAAAGTAATTTATAAACAGAAGGCCTCTCATGTCAGTTAAACATTGTTAAGGGACTCGCATGCACGTTGCAAACATGTATGTTTAAATTTTAGAAATATATTACCCCTCTTGTGACGTTATAATTTAACATTATAATTTAACATTATTAGTACATTCTAAAACATTAAAATATATATTCAAAAAATCACTCCTTCAGGAGGGCCTCGGGTGGTGTGTTGACTACATCGGGCCTCGCTTTTGTATTTGGCTACGTATATATATATATAAACTAAGGAATCTTGGGATTTTCAGCAAAAATCTAACAATTGTGTACTCTTTTAAGTATTTATTTATTTATAAATACTTAAAAGAGTACACAATTGTTAGATTTTTGCTGAAAATCCCAAGATTCCTTAGTTTATTTTCTAACTAGTCGGCAAAGACTAAGCCATTTTTGGCTTTTATAGATACTATATATATATATATATATATATATATATATATATATATATATATATATATATATATATATATATATATATATATATATATATATATATATATATATATATATATCTATTTCGTGGCATTTTTCCAAACATTTCAACACTATCCTTTTTTGATCTGCTGTTATGCTAACAATAAGAAAAAAGCCGACAGGAATTTTCCAATTACTATTTACACCTTTCTGGAACTTTGAGTAGCCATTTGCAAGTTCGTTCCTTTCTGCTTGAAAAGCCGAAAGAGACACATCATTTTGTGTCAAGGCTAGTGTTAGTTTTGTCATCCCTTAATAGGTGAGTTTTATTCAATATATTTCTCAGGTTCTTTTATGCATCTCCTTTTTGCGTTTCTGGATAGGTATTATTTTCGTATTTCTTTTATCAGGGACCTACACCGGGACATGATCCGGTAGAAAGCACGCATTCCATATTTTTTTTTGTACTACATCACTTGATGGTTTCTGAAGTATTTATATCAAGATATCCATAATCAATATCTTGAATATTGTCGTCCTGTTTATTACAATAAATAATTGTTGTAGTAGTAGTCGCATTTGGTTTCGTCTTCCATAAGGTATAAATTAGCACAGCCCAAAGTCCAGCTAAGTATTCTGTGAGACTTAGTTTGCTATTCACAACTACATGCAGCTGTACCTTTCATTTGGTGACAATCCGTCACAAATGGGATCGACCTACCTGTAACCAGTAGCCTGTACCAGAGATCTGTTACTGAAAGATCTAAGGATATTTTCGAATCAAATTAAATATAACACTATTGATAATTGTAATTTGGTATATAATTTAAAACATAATACATTATTCAATTAATATATAGGGTTGTAAACCGAACATAGCTATGAAAGGTATCTTTTCGTATTAATATTTATTTAATATTATACATGTTTTCTAATTAACTATAATAATTAAAAATCACTTTTTTAATCATTAACTTAATTTATTGAAATTGTTAAATTGATAAAGGTAATAATATGATAAAGTTTATCATTTACATATAGACAAACCAAGAACAATAATTTGAATATTAATTTGAAAATAAATTGAGAGTGACATAATAGGTTGTTTCTTTTCTTTTTTTGGCACATAAATAAATTTATTTATAAATATACCGCAAAAGGGTTGCCTAAGAAAATACGGTCCAGAGTATTTATTTTCTTAAAATAAAAAAAAACGACACCCTGTAAAGTAGTCCCCAGATGCTTTGACTATGCCCAAACTTTAATCAGCTCACCGCAGGATAAATTAAAGCTTAAGTTTAAAATTTGGTGTTTTTCTCTTTATCCGTTTTTGAGTTGTCTTCAAAATTCGAAATTTGCACTTTTCCTTAAATATCTCGAATAAGGTCCATTTTAGCGAAATCATGTATAGGAACAAAATAATAGAGAATGACATCATAAGCAACTTTTATCATGATTCCTATACTTTCCTTATCTGTACACAGAAAGGAAAGCAAAAAATGGCCGTGACCGTATTTTTTAGGCAACCCATTTGCGGTATATTTAAAAACATATTTTATCTAATAAAAAAAAAACTTTTATCCATTAAACAGATGGGTGAAGGTCGACCCTACTTACGGATCCTGGACTATAAGTAACTTTAAATTTTACAACTTGAGAAAGTTTTAGTCTTATAGTTTGATATTGACATTGTTTTATTAAAGTTTCATGGCGACATTGTTACTTTACTCAAACACATTAACTTCATTCCCAATTCACCCTGGCTCTCCAGACTGAAAAGCTGCCGTTTGCAGTGTGTTGCACTTAAAATTCATAAAATTCAACTCTCTATTTTTTTTTAAATCAGACATCTCAGAAAAAGTGCGGCACAGCATTAGCGGTTCTAATTTCTTTCTGTTTACTCAATATACTTTTAAAAATCTGTACTTTTCCCATTTCCACAGCTGTTTAAAATATTCGAAATGGTTTGCCAGAGATTTTGGGCATCTTTTAGCAAGAAAGTAATAGAACATTCGCATTAATCTCACAAACAGAATGGTTAGGATCGCCAGGGTGCCGATAAAAGACCTGGAGCCAAGTTTTTGATTGTGGTTCATCGATGTCATCTATAGATAATTGATTGCATCTATAGATAATTGATTGCTTATACATTATTGACTTTATTGAATATTTGGAACGAGTGTTGAATAGGAGTATTGATACAGATGGCTTCTTCATCTTTGATGAGGCTGGTGCTGCAAACAACGATTTTCGTTTACAACTTTTCTTATTGCAAATGTTGCTTTTCTCAAAAGGGATGTAGATATCTTCCATGTATTGGTGTGTTTCGTCAGTCAGAGCCAAATAAGGTTTTTCGGGCATGATAATGGTATCGTTTTTAGTAGAAATTGGGTAGAGGTGAAAAAATTATTTATTATTATTTTTGGATAAATTATAGGGATTTCTATGGCGAAAATTATTTTATCACTTGTGAAATAACAATTAGTGAACATTATGGAATACCAAAATTTTTATTATATATTTAAAATTTCGTTAGTTTTGTATATTTTTATATATTTTTTTGTAATTTACTTATTTTCTAAATTTTCTAGGAAATTAGTAATTCTAATAATTATTTAACATTTAATCAAGAATATTAGAATATGCATAGAATTCATAAAATTCGTCTGCCAAGCCAACAATATAAGATTTATAATTTCCAATGTATTATGAAATGTTCTTATGATAATTGAATATTGAATTTAAAGTTTTTAAATATTTATCTAGTCGATATCTAGAATTTTTAAATAAATATATTTTCTAAATTATTAAGTAATGAGTGAATAGATTTTTCAAAATTCGTGGAATTGTTAAATGTTTCGTTTGAGTCTATTGTCTCGGTAATTTGGGAGGTAAGGGACTGTAAGTCTATGTTATGTAAAAAGACATGTTTGTTAGTGATAATGTGTAAGAAACCAAGTTTAAAAGGAAAAATACTGATACCAGTAACTGTTATATCTTGATTTTTAGTTTTCGTCATCAATTTCAACAGTATTAGTAGGTTCATTGTCATTAATCTTGACGTCATTTTGTCCCTTTATAGAAGAAAACGGTTTCTTAAGCTCCTTTATATGAATAATATATATTTTTTACTTTTACTATTTTCAATTTCTACTTTATTTCTATCTAATAACTTCGTTATAGTTAATAAAAGGGACTGGTGAAAGGACGAATTATTTCTTGTTTAAGCATTTTATTAATTTGTTTACAAAATTATTGTTTGTAAATTTCTGGGAAACGATATGATTTACAATAAATTGGTTTATCGTCAGTTAAATTAATTTTATGTTTGATTTCATTAGAAAATCTCAAAGGAATACATTCTGAATAAAACATATCCCTGTATTCAAAACATAAATTTGAATTTGCTTCTGTTTATTGCAATAATCTAAACTTAATTTATTTAGGTTATTTATAAAATATCATCTAAATTTGGAACAATATTTAAATTTTGGGTACTTTTTATAAAATTTATTTCGTTAATATTTAATTCCTGTACTATAAAAGGTTCTGTAATTGTAATTTGAGATAGTTTAGTATTATTGTTCGTTATTGCGGTAAATTCAAAGAAATTGTTTATGTTTAAAATTCCGTCGTGTATCTCCAGATTGTCGTCGAAAGTTATCTTGTCAAGTAATCCGATACCTTCCTTCTGATAAACTGGCAACTTAATTACCATTTCTGTGTTTCCAGGAATTATTATTGAATAATTATTTAATTTTATTATTGCTTGAAGACTTTTTTAAGTCCATTCTTACAAATCCTTAATATTTATTATTAAAATTAAATACATAAAATTTATATGTACCATGTACTTTAAAATCTTCAAAAATAGGTACATACATTATGAAAACTTATATTATGAGAAGTTTGAATTTGAAAATTTTCGTATTGAATACATTGAGAATAAAACTTATTAGTTAATTCAGAGTTTATTAAACTTCGAGAACTACCGGTATCTATCATAAAGTTTGCTCCCAATATAAATATGTGGTACTTCATTATCTACTGAGTGATTAATTTTTATTAAGTCTTTTTACCAATCGTCGTGGCCCCTGGAAAATTTACAGGGTCATTTAAATGCCTGAAGAATAAAACGTTTTCTATTAAAAATAAATTATAACTTACCTATAAAAATTGCGGTTCACCCTTATATCATGTCCCATATGCCTTGCCACCAGATACATTCGTTTTTTCCAAGATTGAAAATTTGAGAAACAGTGGCAACATATTTTCGTAGTTTTGTTCTAGTAATTAATTGTGGTTGTCTTAAGTTTGCCTCATTACAATATGCTTTTAGACAGTCATATCCCCGCAAATGTCCATTTTCAGTATTTATGGGACAAAAAATTACGGATTTTTTTCTGAAATATTTACATTGCCTCTAGTTTTAATTAAAACATTAATGGCCGATTTAATAGTAGTTAAGTAATTATGACCGGAACGCGACTTCCACGTTTTCCTTTTACATCTATTACTTCCATAATGGGGGCTAACTTTTTTTCTAAAGGTGATAGTGACAAGTAATTCTTGCGTGTTATCTTCGATGGTCGGTCTTGTAGCATATTGATCAATTGTCATTTTAGCTGCTTCAGCTGATCTTTTTTTATTAAATAAAATTACTCTGGTTAAAGTTATTGATGCGAGATCCCGCCAGGTTTTATACTGAACGTCATTTTGAATTTTATCCATAAGTGCTGACATTTCCGTATCCAAATACTTGGTTAAATGGACTAAATCTTCTGTTAAAGGCAAAAGTTGTTTATAATTAAATTTTTTTTATGTATGGTTGATAAGGCCCGAAAAGATATTTTGGAGGACCATTCTATATCCATAAGTGTGGAAAAGAGGAATATAACTCATTTTGTTTCGTTAGTCCTTTTCTTAAAGAGATTCCTCGAAATATAAAAGCGCACTTTTTTAGGGAATGTCCTATTTTTAAAGCTAATGATGGTACTTTAAATTCGGGGCATCTTATATCCAACTTAACGTCACCACATCAATTTTTAGTTGCATCTATCACCGAATCAAATTTATTTGGCAATAGACAATCACTTAAACTTTTTATTTCTGGGCTAACGTTATTAATTTCTATTAAAAACATACCTAGTTGTCTCATCTGTTGCCATGTCGAATCATTTTGAGTCATGCCAAATTTTAAAATTACTTCGTCTGTTCTGCAAATGTCAGAAATTTCATCATTTTGGAACTTTGCTAATATATTGGTCTTGTATTCCTGGCTATAGGTATTATTTGACATACCAACAAGTAATGCGGTACTTTCTGCGAAAATATTCTTCTGTTCATTTTTTTGAGGAGACGGTGTGGCAACTACAATGATACTTTAAATGAAACCAGATTCTTTTTTTTTTAATATGAATCCAAGACAATTTGGACAAAGCCCATAAATTGTCAACTAACAATATAGTAGTTCTCCACTATTTTGATTCAAAACCCTACAATATGATGAAAATTTAAAATTTTATGTAGCTCTTCAAATGCCCCTTTTCTAGCTTTGGATCTCTTTAGCATTGAACAACGACTTTGTCAATTTTTTTTATTTTAATCAATAGTCTGGCTAACTGATGCATGGATTGTCGAATATGATCATATTATTGTCTGGTGTATCGATCAAATAAGATTGATCCAAATTGCTTTATTGTTAGATCTTCTTTGCACACTCGACTTATTTCATCATTTTTTAAAGATGCCAATATATTTTTGTGAAAATCTATAGACTCAGTGGTGCAGGTCCAACAGGTTAAAAGAGCACAGCTTTCACCTCGTACATCTCTCCGAGATTTTGTTCTACTGGGACATCTTTCTTTCGTGTGACGCCTAAACATTCCAATAAGAAAAACCCTAGGCAATTTGGACATGGGCCGTATTCTGTAGGTGCTCTTATATCACGTATACTTGGACGCCTGCTTAACCCATTTTTACCCAGGTTTTAAAAAATTGTCAGCACCTGTAATGCCCAAGTTTTAAATTGTGTTGAAAAGTGTAAATTTCGGAATGCATGTAGACAAACAAATAATATTTCATGAAAAAAAGATTTTAATTTGTTTTTGTAATTTTTCTTTTGCAAAAACCTAATGTTCCAATATTGGAACACTGGGAAGGGAAGGGATCAGTAAAACTCAAATCAGTTTTTCCTACTCTTAACAGTTTAATCAAAAAATATTATAAAAACAAAATGTGGTTAAATATTAAATACAAAAAAAATCAAGTTTGGGTCAAATGAAACGCCTTAAAACAAGTGTCATGTAAATTAATGTTACACTTTTCACACATTTTTGTCGAGTTCTTGTGACACAAAGCACACCTATTTTGTTTGTTGGCTGGAACAATCCAGTGATTAAGACCGTCGAATCGTATTTGATTATGGACTCTATTTTGCAATGGTTTTGACGATTTAGGGCGGCCTCCTGTTGACACTGGTGTCCCATACTTCTTTAGATATACCTGAACTATTTCTCGTCGAAATTGCAAAAAAGTCTATTTTTTCGCAATGTGGTTGAAGCCTATTAGACTGCCAGGCATTGTGAATACACGAGTCCAAACAAAATGCGAAGAGACTCCACCACCATTTTTTCGATCGGACGCTAATCCTATAGTTGTGAATATTTTGATCCATTCAATCCACCCCGCCCATAAATTTATTATACTGACCAATAACGAAGGGTT
This sequence comes from Psylliodes chrysocephalus, assembly GCA_927349885.1. Classification (NCBI taxonomy): domain Eukaryota; kingdom Metazoa; phylum Arthropoda; class Insecta; order Coleoptera; family Chrysomelidae; genus Psylliodes; species Psylliodes chrysocephalus. Next base: position 58,609,064 of record OV651820.1, read on the forward strand.
GAGAAACAGGAAGGTTCTTTTTCTCACTTGATATCCACCTGTTAACTTGGGAGACGGGGATTTACTGGATCACAACTACTATCCATTGGGACAGGACGATTATCGTTCCATAGAGTAACTGCAATTTGAGAATTGAGGTCTGTATAAAAATCAAAGCTCCCTCTTGGACTTTTTTTCATATTTGAATTATTTCGCAATGGGCAGTTTTCAAGTCTGTTACCAATGATAGTACCTGAATATCCCACACCATAATTTTTTAGTGAAGCAACCAATTTTAAAGAAGAAAAATAGCGATCCCCATATATTTTAAATGGCACATCCTTTGGCAGATTTTCTAAAAGTGTCATTACGACAGACCCTCCCAGTCCCGAGTTCCTAGTACTTCCTATTAGCTTGTTTTCCCTGGTAAGGATCAAATTGTGTGAGGTAGCCAGACTTTTCGCACAAAGACCATATTTTGTACCCGTATCTAATAGGCTTTCCTTTTATGTATTGCTTCGCTCCATGCCTTCCGAAATATGGCACCATACTTTCATCGACGCACAGTTTTTCGCTAAAAGGAGCATGAGATAAATATCTTTCGTTTAGCATATTGAAGAGGGGTTGTAATTTTGCAACTTTATTGTTGTCTTCTAGATTATTGTTGTCAGAACAATGTGCATATTTTTTTAACGTTTCGAATCTATTTCTTCGCATTGAATTTGCAACTAGTGGATTATATGTATCACTATCAACTTCCCAAAGCATACGCCATCTTGGAACTTGTAAATGTCCAGATAGATATAAAATTGCTACAAAACATTTTATTTCTTCTCTGTTAGTGGTGAAATTATGATCGCCTTTTTGCCTGGCGTACACTTCAAACATTTCCACCAAAAAACTGCAAATTTGCACATCGAAAAATGACTCAAAACAAGCAACAGGATCTGAAAATATGTTGCCGTTTAGCGGTTCTTTAGGTGAACTATATGTAGGAAATACAGGGTCTATGTCAACTTTCTTCCATTGTCGTTCGGAACTGGACTTTGCTTGTTCTTGGTTTCTTCGAGTCAACAATTGAGATAGAGGTATATCATCACTGTCATCACTTCCATTGCCATCTGTTAGGTTATTATCCTCAACTTCGTCTTCAAGATAAACTACCCCGTCCGGTTTATTTATTTTAGCACAAGCTTCTGACTGCAATTGCCGCCCACTAAGATGATTAACGTTTGCCAAAGGATCCTCGTCATCGTCAGAATCTTCTTCTGACTCAATTCCATCGTTTGGAGGAGTAATGTAGACATCAGCAGACCAAAAGTCTTCATTTTCAACCAAATCGATTAAATTTTTAGTAGTCAAATACCTAAAACAAAACATAAACATAATGTACCCATTCATACCCAGTGTTCCAATATAGGAACAAAACAAAAACGACCCAACATTTATAAATTTGCGCTTTGTTTCTAAAAAGGTGTGAAACACATGCAACGTACATTCCGTAATACTGACCTCTGCAGTGCAAATAATATTAGAGCCCTAAATTTAGCAAATATACTTACTTTTTGGACGCCATTAGGTCAGCTATTAAAAATTTACAGAGTTTTGCGCGTCATTCACAGAAATATGCAGACTAACCAAATAAAACCTCACTGTACGCTTGGTTAAACATTACTAAAGCGTCTACTGTTCAAACTGAACGGCCACGCGAGCATATTTAAACTGGAGGGAGTAACACATGGTTTGTTCCAATATTGGAACACTGGGAATACACAACACTGTTCCAATAATGGAACAATGGAAAAAAATGGGTTAATATTAGGTCTCCTTGACCCGTCGTTAAAACAATACAATTGTGCAACATGTGGTCGTGCATTGTCATGCATAAAAAGAAAATTATTTCCTATGTACGGAGCAAAGGGAACTATACATGGTTAGACAAAATGTCTGTAATATGCCTTTCACTGGTTAAGGTAGAGCAACAAGGTCCGTTCGTGCTGTAAGAGACATTCCTCCTCAAACCCTAACAGATGCTCCATTGAATACAGTCATAGGTCGTATGTTGCACTAGGCATAGCATTCTCTTGGCCGTCGAACAACTCTTACACGTCTATCTGAGCTATATAAGCAGAACCTCGATTCATCTGTGAACAATACGTGCTCTAAATCATCAACGTTCCAGTCAACGTGCTCTCTGGTAAATGGCAATCTACTTCTACGATGATTTACGTTTAAAGCTGGTGCTCTGGCTGGTATCCTTACATGCAAATTTTGTTCAGCGAGACGCCTTTGTATAGTATTCCTACTAATTTGAATATTAGTTTGTGTTCATGCAAATGTTTTGTCGTATAATGTTTTGATTATTTGCAACGTACAATCCATTGATCTGAAACTTTGATTGTGGTTTATGGATTGTGGTTTATGGCTAATGCTAGCTGTTTTTCCGTGTTGCCAAAGCTAGCAGTGCGAAAAAACTGTTCCATTTTAGACGAGGAAGAGGCATTTTCAAAAATCTTTTGTGCCTCTTTGTCGCTAAATGTTTAGTAATATCGTTTTCTCCACCATGTGAGACCGAAAATTCAGCATTGCATTTATCACACCGTACCATATAGTCTATTTTGGTTTAGAAATAAAAAAATTAGTAAAAAGGCTAAAAAAGAGTATTACCTTATTGACCGTTACGTTGTGGTGACTATAGCTATAGCTCTACCTTTGTCAATTAAATAATGAGTCAAACCGAACGTCAAATTGAAAACAACAAACCGCAGTCCGCACTGTTTGCCCTTATCTGAATTAAGCCGAGACATAACTACATTGATCGAACACCACCGAGTAAATCTAATTCGGTACATTGCCTAATTTAAAGTTTGTTCCAACTTGATGTTTGGTACCATTCTCGTATCATACCAACATCCATGAACAGTGTACTGCGCAAGCGCATCTTTGAACGGTTTTGGAATCGGAAATGAGTTGGAACGCTTTTAAAACTGTTTATTGTCCATAAATAAAGAAAATAAAAAAAGAAGAAAATTCTAACCAAACTTTTCGAAAACAAAATAAAATAATTTTCTGTTTTATTGATGTTTTAATGATTCTAGGGCATAAGTTACATGATTTTATGCAATACTTTTTTTTCAGTAATTTTGTCTGAATTTCTCGTTTTAAATCCGGTAAATTCAAATGCAAAAATTTTAAATGGACAAAATGTCAAACAAAACGATTAATAGATTTATATGGCAAATATAAAAATAAAGTAGAAACCCTGGCAATATAGTCTCAGAAACAGTTGTGGAATTAAATCTGTAGGCTTGCTCACGTGCCCAGGGATGCATATCATCTTATGAGGATGCACAATGGGCCTAATGAGGCCTAAATGCCACCCTCCACACATTACAGCGGACAGTTGTGGAAGATAATAAAAGATGAATTAAAATCAGAAATGCCAGACGTAACAGAAGAAAATTGCCATAATAGATGGAGGGTAGTAGAACGAAATTACAAGAAATATATAGATAACCAAAATTCTACTGGCAGAGGAAAAAAATATTTCGAATACGTCGAAGAGATGGAAAATATTTTTGGGGGAAAAATCGGTTCACTCAGAAATAATATCCAATGAACAAATCGAACAACTAAATCCAAAACAAATTAACAATTTAGAAAATGTGGATAGTACTGCAAATACTTCAGGAAAAAGCGATTCTAAAGGTACCATTTCTGTTGCAATAAAAACCAGGCATCCTACCAAAAAAAGAACTTTGGAACTTATGAGAGACGATAGAAAGCAATATTATTACGAAACACTAATAATTGAGAGAGAAAAATGAGTAGAATTGCGAAGAAAAAATGACTTAATTAACCCAGTTGACCCTAAAAAAATTTTCGATTTTCATTTTTGGAAAAAAACAGCGGTCCTTTTAAAAGTACGGTAGGATAAAGGGCTACTATTAGAAAAATAAATAAAGATTTAAAAATATTTTTATATATCTTACAAAATGCTTAGCAAAATACTTAAAACTCAAACTTAAAAATTAATTAATATGATAGGCCACAAAACAGTTTTTTGGATGAAGACTAACGTCACATTTTTGACACACAAAATTTGCTTTTTTGTGGCACACAGCACATTTTCGCTGACTCTCGTGATATGTAACTAAATGATCTCGTCTATCGTAACGTGAGAATTGGTGCGCGGTTTTTGGCAATTTCTTAGTTGTTTTCCTGTACGTTTCGAGCAGCTGAGTCCCTAGGTCCCTCCTAAACTGAAGTTGGTCTAAGGTACCACCATCATTCCTATGGAGGTGCCACGAGTTTTGTGAGACCATGTCGACACAGTGGGAAAATAACGGAAAATACCACTTTTTACCTCGTATTGAAACTATATTGGCTTATGTTTTGGTCACTACGGTCTACACCTCCCATATTTTCGTTGTACGCCTTGATCAATTGTGGCTGATCTATATAAACATGCTTTTTTTCAGCCTGTGAAAATCGTTTGACCTTATTTACTGGCAAAACTGAACATGCATTGGTGGCTAAAGTAACAACGCTGTTGTCATTCCATTTGCATAAAGCGATTTTATTATCGGCAACACCCCATTCAAATGTACCTCGTGCCTTTTTCTTCAGAACAACACAGTGTTTTTTAACCGTCACTATCGATCCAAAACTTAACGAAACCCTAACGATGGCGATTGATCTTGTTTAAGATATATACTAATTAAAACGTGACACTGGCGACATCTTCAAACCGTCAGCTGAATCAGAAAAATATAGGTTTCTTTTTGAAGTCCTTTTAAAAGGACGGTAGGGGAAGGAGGGTGAAGATGACGCGGAGTCAAAGATGACGCATCTAATTATTTCTTAATTCAAACCATAGAGCGACCTAGTTGTCTGGCAGCGCAATCCATAATAATCTATTGAGTGTCTATATTAAATAGCAGCCTTCTCCTGCGCCGGTCAGTATGAGTTTGTAAGCGAAGTGTGTCTGACGCATTTATGTTATTAGGTGACTCTGATGTTACATTGAAAGGTAAGCCGTTAAGCTATAATATTTTAGTTCTAATTTCACATAGTGCTTTCGAGTGAGTAGTTTTCTATGACTTAAAGATGTTTTCATAATTATCTATTGATGATAAAAGATGTTTATAATAATATTTGTATTATCGTGTCGTATTGGTTAAGATGACGCAGTGTGCGTCATGTTTCCCGTCTAACCTGCGCCATCTTCTCCGACAAGCATTTATATGGGACCTAAAATTATTTTATTTACAGATGCCGGTCAAATATAATAGAAAAACTCAAAGGGGAAATTATTCCTCAGAAAAAGTGAATGCTGCTTTACACGAAATAGTTGCAAATAGTCGAAAAATTCGAGGTTTAAGTATGCGGAAAAAAATAATATACCAAACACATTTAATGCCGAAAAACAAATGGCGGGTAAAGATTGGTTACATCGTTTTATGAGAAGAAACCCACAAATTTCATTACGTAAGGCAGAAGCTACTAGCACTAATAGAATAACTGCTTTCAACAAAAGTGAAGTCGAGCTTTTTTTTGCTAATTTGGAAAGAATGCAAGAAAAACATAACTTTTTACCTGATCGAATATTCAACGTCGATGAAACTGGTATATCCACGGTTCCTAATGAACATCAAAAGAGACTTGGACCAAAAGGAATCAAACAATTTGGTATTGTAACTTCTTGGGAACGTGGTAAAAATACAACAGTTATTGTATGCATGAGTGCAACGGGCACTTTTATACCACCGTTATTCGTATTTGCCAGAAAACGGATGAATCCATTATTAGGAAAAAATGGACCTACCGGTGCAATTTATACATGCTTTGAAAGTGGATGGAGCAACGAAAATATTTTTCTTATGTGGATTAAACATTTTCAGGCAAAAGTTTTATGCAGCCAGGAAAACCCAGTATTACTGGTGTTAGATAACCATAGTAGTCACATTTCTATTGAAATATATGAATTTTGCAAGAATATAGGAATAATTATGGTATCAATTCCGCCACACACATCTCACAGGCTACAGCCATTAGATGTAACATTCTTTGGCCCATTTAAAAATGCTTTTAGCCAACAGTGTCATGTATTTTTAAAGTCAAAACTGTACAATTCCGAATTCGAAAATAAAGTAACTCCTTATGACCTTGCTGAAATTTTTAAACTAGCCTATGAGAAAGTTGCGAATATAGAAAAAGGAGTTTCTGGATTTAAAACATGTGGAATATTCCCTATAGATTCTACCAAATTTACAGATTCTGACTTTGCTCCTGCAGAAAACTTCAATAAAACAACTGATCGACCATTATTGCCAATTCAACCAACAACAAATAGACGTTCTCCAGACATACATCAAGCATCAACAAGCAGACAATCTCCAAATACGCAGCAACCATCAACAAGCAGACAATATCCAGACATACATCAACCATCAACAAGCAGACAATCTCCAATTCATACAACACCACCAAAGGAGGTATTGTCCAATATATCTAATTCCCCGATGAAAAAACATGTACCTATTCAGATAATTTCACCAATACCAGTTATCCCAGGAAAAAAGAGAAAAAATTTACGTCCTCAGCAACATTCTGAAATTTTGACTAGTACTCCATTTAAAGAAGTTTTGGAAGAAAAAAATAATAAAAAAAAATAAAAATAAACAAAGCAAACGCAACCAAGATAAATTTGACAAATCGTCAAAAACTAAAGAAAATCAAAAGGACAAACCGAAGACAAAAGAAAAGACTCTAACGAAAACCAAAAAAAGAACTAAAAAGATTATTATAGAAAGCGAGAGTGATGAAGAGAGCTACGATGATAAAGAAATATGTGATGATGATGAACTAGATGATGTTAGTGGTGAGGGGGAAATATGCACAGTATGTTGTGACTTCGGCAAACATAATGAAGTATGGTTCCGATGTACACGTTGTGGACTTTGGTCCCACAAAGCATGTACAGGTGCTGACAGTCCAGATAACTATATTTGCGATTTTTGTCTTAGTTAAAGTCATGTTTTAATGTTTAATCGTATGTGTTCCTGTTTTTTTGTATTTTTTTTGTTTAACTGTATGTTTAATGTTCAATTATATGTTCAATGTTTGACTTTTATTATTTGCGTCATCTTATCCGCCACGGTGCGCCATCTTTTCCTGCATGGAGGAAAAGAAGGCGCAAATGCACTTTTTTTGTTTTTCCTGTAAAATGTATTAGGTTGGTCAGACAACAAAAATAACCGGACATTGACAGAAGCAATTGATTACTTTATATATGCATTGTATTTAAACTTCCATTTTTACCTTACAGCCTAAAATAATATAGTATTTTCTTAAGTGCGTCATCTTCGCCCCCTTTCCCTAGGCGTAAGTGGGTTAAAGAAAGAAATACTATTTTAAAAGAAAATAATTGCAAGTGTTCTAGTGATCATTCTTAGATTAGTTTTTTTGAATTGATATTTTTATTTATTACTCATTTTCTTAAGAGAATATAGTTTAAGTTTGCATAATTGTATACAATACTTTTTTTAAGTTGATATTATTATTTATTTTGTTTGAAGAATATATTTTTGGTTTGAATAGAAATTAATAATTTTTTTTGTTAATATTATTTTTAGACTGTTTTGAGAATATAATTTAAGTTTACATATAATATTTTTAGTTTGTATAAGTATGCAATATGGTTTAGATTAAAAAAAACCTGAAACCTAATAAAAAAATGTTTATTTTCAAAATAATTAAATCTATACAAAATGTGAGTATTTATTTACTAACTAAAAACATATACTATATAAAATATTTAGCTACATTGCTAAAGACATGGCCACCCTATTTCTGATCAATATTGCATCTGCATCTTCTTCATCTCTTTCATCCTCAACTTCTTGATTACAATCAATTTCTGGATGTTCAGGTGCATCTTCTACAATGAAATTATCATTCAAACAAATGTTGTATAAAACACATGTAGCTCGAAAATTTCGTAATTTAAGGTGAAACAAATGCCGAAACTTTTGCTTTAACACACCAAAACAATGTTCTATTACATATTTATTTTTTGAAAGCTTTATATTATAATTAAGTTGACGACGGGTCAGATTTCCTCTATTTTTGTATGTAGTCAGTATATTTGCTTTTAAGGGATAGCCACTATCTGCTAAAATGTAATATCTGCCACATTTTTCTTCTAAATTATTATTTAAAGGCGAGTTTCTAAACACCCTGCTATTATGGACCGACCCAGGATATCATACTTATAAATCCAATATTTTTGTTTTATGATCATATAGTGCTTGCATCTGAAAGTTTATAATATATCTGGGTGTTAGTATGTTTGACAGACAACCCTCTACCACAGAGAGCTCTCGTTAATTGATGAATTTTGATACAGGAACATGAACCCTTAAAGAGCTTAGTTGCCGAAATACAGGGTGTTAAAAATTTTAAATTAAAATTAAAACAAAAATCTCGTCAGACACAAACTATAAAAAATTTGATCCGTCCTTACTAGATTAGAATTTAGAAAAATTGAGTCCTTACAAGTGATTAAGTGCATGCAGACTTTTGTTTCGAAGCAAATTTTTGTAACACCATTCTTTTTAGCTAGGTTATTTTTATAACTAAAATTAACAGATTTTAAAAGTAATAAAAAGGGGCTTAAAAAATAAGGGGAAAAAATTGCCACTAACCTTGATAGCGAGCCACTGGTTAAATTTTATGTTAGTTAGTTTATGTCAAAACATTACTTACAAAGACCATATTGATCACCAAATTTGAACAAAGTATTTAAAGGGATTTTTAATTTATGGCAAAATTTGAATTTCAAACTTTTAACACCCTGTATCTCGGTAACTAAGCCCTTTAAGGCTCCATGTTCCTATATAAAAATTTATTAATTAACAAGAGTTTTCTTAGGTAGAAAGCGTTGTCGGTCGAATATACTAACACTCTGCATAAACCCATTTAATGCCCCCCCGATAGATAAAATATATAAATTAATAGAGAGAACAATACTACTGAGTTTTTTTACAAAATAATGATACTTACTTGAATTGAAAAGTACCCTTTCCTATTAATGTAAGATTCATGATCATCTGCAGCTTTGTCAATTTTAATGTGACTATCATCAAGGCCACCGATAACATTAGGAAAACCATTATCTCTGAAATGTTGTTCAATGACAATTTTCTCATTTTCTGTTGGCCACTTTATTTTTTGGGGAGATAGATTGTTAAGATACATAGTCGCTTAATTATTCGATGTATACAACTTATTGTGACATTAAACCCGTTGCAACATCCCTGAAGCTGGCTGTCTGATGTCCAATATATCACAAGAAAATCAGTATCTACAATAAAAAGTCATGTCATATAATTATTTGGGGTAAAAGTAAAATTTCAATATTTATTTACTTGATGAAATGCAGGAAGATTTCCAAAATGTCCAGGGTTACTGTTGTAAATATCACTTTCTCTGTAGCTCTCGCTAATGTGATGCGCTACGTGTCTGTACATTCTAAAGTGTTCAAAAAAACCTCTTCACTATACTGGTCCTCTACCTCCTCCAAAATAGAGTATTGCATTTTTAAATAACATTCGGTATACCTGTTTTTCCATAGATTGGAAGATATTTTCTTTAAGTTGCAATTTTATAAGAATAGGTGTATGCAGAAAAAGCACAAGTCAAAAAAATATATTTTTGAGAAATCGAATTAAACTGTTTCTTCATGAAATGAAGTCAAATTTTAGGCATCGGTTGTGATAATTAATTTGTTTTATGAATTAGACGATTGGCCTACCTATATTTTGAACTAAATTAATGTTGCATACCCTAGAAGACTTTGAAAAAATTGACATGTGCCCTTTTTGCAGCAGTTATCACTATAAAGATGAAGCTCTTTAAATTCGTTAAGGTATTTGAGGAGAAATGTAAAAACGTCGTCAGCTGTTTTTTTTGCCTGTCCTTCGTGATAAACGTAAATCCTGGATGTATTTTTCTTAAGATTATGAATACAAAATACGGACACCGTGAGTTGTTAATTCTTTATTTTCCGTTTCTTCAACGACTCTCGTTATTTTTAAATAAAATTTTTTAGTCTTTCGTTTGTGCACAATCAATGGGAGGGTTTAGTGAAAACTTTTTGCAGGTGGCAGCACCACTGTAAACACCCTATTAAATTTGACAGTTGACATTTTATATGATTTTCAGATCATTGTTTATAATTTTTTGGTGAAAGTCTTCATAATTATAAATAAAATGAGTTATAGTAATTGGAAATTAAATTCTTTGAAGGATGAATTAGAGAGGTATGTATGAAATAATGATCACAATTTTTTGTGTTTTATAGGTTATATTTCGATTTACACAAAAAATATAAAATATTTTATTTCAGATTGGAGGCTTACGATCGAAACTTTAATTTTGAATTTGTTGCAGTTGACAATTAAAATACTGCACCAAAAATGTGTTTACCACCTCCAGAAACTTTTAAAGATGTGCACTGTGGAATTAAGTTGAACATTGACATTTCTAAGACTCGAGTAAAAACTTACTTGCAGTCTTTTGATCAAAATATAACGGAGAAATCCGCGCAGTTGTTCCAGAGCAAGTTTGTGCAATATTTAAAATTTAGTTCTACAGGTAGCGGTGTGTTTTTTAACAGTTCGGTGAAAGCTGCTATGAAAAAAATCCTTTATCATGTGATATTTTTATCACTACTGATAATAGTATTGAACAATGTCAGTGTGAATGTGCTACAGGCACACAAGCACATTGCAAGCATATAACTGCAGTACTATTAACAGTAGCAATGTTTTGTGAACGACAAGTGTTATGGATTGAAGAAGCATGCACAACACAGTTGCAAACTTTTCACCAACCCAAAACTAAATTTAATCGTTCTCCGATTAAAGCCAGTGAACTACCAGTCCTAGGGAACACGAACAATAATTTTGACCCCCGCCCTCTACATAGTGAGGACAGGGGTACAAAGAGTACTTTAGAAATCTATGTATTAACTTTGGCGATCACACGATGCCCATACTTCAGCTATATGAATCAGCAAATCCATATGGCATAGAAAATGACCACAATTATACAAAAATTGATGTAGTCGCCAATTTATTTGAGAGTATGGGGCTACAAAATTTAAGTGCTAAAAAAATTTGTTAAATTGAAATCAAAACAAGGGGACAGCGAAAAAATAAGTTGTGGCATTATGAACGCTCGTTTAGAATAACATCTACTGCATTTAAAGATGTGTGCTGTGCTACAGAGAGGCGTAATATGAAGGCTTTGACAAATGCTATCATAAATAATCAGACCTTTTCATCGAAAGCAACCAGGCATGGAATTATTTATAAAGAAAATGCAAAGAAATTGTATGAAGATATAAATCACTGTCAAATTCAGGAGTGTGGTCTATTTATGGTTGCTGGATTTCCATTTTTGGCTGCATCACCAGATGGTTTAATTGGCGATGATGGGGTACTAGAAATTAAATGTCCATACAGTGCCAAAAATAAAAATATTTCCCCAACGAATGTGCCCTACCTTAAAATTGAAGAAGGAATATTAAATTTGAAAAAGAACCATTCCTATTACTATCAAATTATGGATCAATTATTAGCAACTGACAGAAAATATTGCGATTTAATGATATATACATTATCTGATCATGTTACTATTAAAATAGTAAGAAATGATCAATTTATTAAAACTATGTTAATTAAGTTGCTAAGCTTTTATGATGCCCATTTTTATAGTGCATTAAAACAAAAATATTATTATAAAGAGTATAATTTTTAAGAGTAATATTATGAATAAACAAATTAATTTATAAACATAAGTACTTCTGTAAGAAATATTAAATAATTTTTTATAATCAGTTATCAATGTTCATTATTCCACTCCTAAAATTGGACAACATAGTGCACACAAAATATATATCACTACCGATTGTAAAATAATTTTTATTAGGAGGTTGAAAAAATGTTATATGTTTTTGTCATACCTATTAATCGTTCAATATGAACACGTTTATTGGCAATTTTACGATCATTTAAAACCATCAACCCTGGTAATTGGGATTTACCTCGTAAAAATGATGGAGCATTTACTGTAACATTTTTCGATGCAAATAGGGGAGAAGTGCCTCGAAAGGGACTGGTACTGAAAGGGACACGACTAATTACAGATCTCTTGGGTGGGCATAAGTAATTGCGAAAACTCATAATAGATGGCAGCAAAGGATCTAACATCAGTGTTCTGGAGATTTCTATGGAATGTTTTCAGTTTGCCAGTGCACGTGGTTTAATGTGCTTTTATTAGTGAAAAGTAAAATTTTGCATTGTGATATTTTTATCAATATCTAGTGATATAACCAAAATCTTGAAGAGACATTTTATTGTAAAGACTGTTGGGTATACGAATATACATTTCTGGGCTTAATTCTCAAAAATGGCAGGTGGGTGTTTTTTTATAAACCCTAAACTTTAAAACTTACAAGAAGTAATGAAAGGGACACTAAAGAAAAGTATGAAAGGGACGGTGTCCCTTTCATTACTTGTCAATTTTAATTCTATTTTTTGAAACTACGTTTTTTTACATCGCAAGTGTGGGTCTTCTCTTTTAACTGCCAATACCCTAGAACTATTTGTTATTCATTCTTTTCAGAAAACGTTCCAAAATCTGAAAAAAAGAAAAAAAATATCCGAAAAACTGCACAAGAAATCGAAAATGCTGTTATTGAGGTGATTTCTCACAATCAATCAGTTCGTTCCATTGCTAAATCAACTGGAATAGCAAAGTCAATGTTGGCTTGGTTGGTAAAAAAGGCACGAGAAAGTGAAGGAGAATTTTCATATCGACCAAATATTGGCAACAGAAAAATCTTTACAGAGCATGAACAGCTATTGGAAGAATACATAAAAAAGGCATCCAAAATGGCATATGGATTCACTCGATCCCAGGTTCGTGGACTTGCATTCCAATATGCAAATGAACTTAAGAAGTCTTTTCCAAATAGCTGGACACAGCATCAAATGGCAGGTGTAGATTGGTATAATGGATTTGTAAGAAGGCATTCCAGACTTTCATTTCGCAAGCCAGAAAAACAAGTTTAGCTAGAAGCACTGCATTTAATAAACACACCGTAGAAATGTTTTACAACAACCTCAAACGTGTTCTTGAGAAGTACAAGTTTTCTGCTGACAACATTTACAATGCAGATGAAACAGGTCTTTTAACTGTAACTGATCAGCCAAAAATACTTGCGCAAAAAGGTGCAAAACAAGTGGCTCAAGTATGCTCCCAAGAAAGAGGTCAGCTAGTAACAATGTTAACATTTATTTCGGCAACAGGAAATACGATCCCTCCTGCGTTCATTTTCCCACGAGTCCATTATAAAGATTTTATGCTCGAAGAGGGTTCAGTTGGAAGGCTTGGACTAGCCTTTCCTTCAGGATGGACGGATACAAATAATTTTATTTCTGCATTAAAGCATTTTATTAAACATGCGAAACCCACAAAGGAAAATCCAGTTTTATTGATTATGGATAACCATGAGACGCATGTTAGTATTGATGTTATAATCATGGCAAAGAAGAACAATGTAGTAATATTAACTCTACCACCCCACTGCAGCTATAAGCTCCAGCCTTTAGATGTGGCAGTTCTAGGACTATTCAAAACTTTTTTCAAGTGTGCACTGAATGACTGGATGATCAATAATCCAGGAAAAACAGCAACAATCTACACTCTTCCCAAACTAGCAAAATCAGCTTATGAAAAAGCCTACATCATTAAAAATATTACTACTGGATTCCGTAAAGCCGGAATATTTCCATTTGATTTAAATGCATACACAGATGACGATTTTGTATCTGCTTCAGTAACAGATCGTCCTTTTTGTGAAACCAATGCTCCATCAACATCTGGTGTTCAATATCCTGAAATAGCACAAGGTTCTCAAACAGAAATAATACCTTGTGAGGAAAATCGACAACCTGTGGCACTTTCTTGTCAACAAATAAATATTGTAACTCCAGAAACAGTCCGACCTTTTGCAAAGGCAGAGCCTCGAAAAAATAATAGACGAGGAAGAAAAAAGGGAAGTTCCAAAGTGATGACTGATACACCTGAGATAATAGCACTGAAAGCGATCTCCGAAGAAAAGGAAAATAAGAGAAAGAGGTCCTTGTCAAAACAAGAAAAGACGGCTAAGAGGAAAATATTGCAAGAAAGTAGTAGCGATGATTCAGGAAGTATTAAATATGATAATAGCGAGAGCGGTGACGATTTCAGTAATGAGGATATTGAATTAAACGTAGATTTTGCAATAAAAATAAAAGATTTTGTTCTGGTAAAATTTGAAACAAAAGAAAAAAATTACTTCAGGCATGCTGTAGGTCGTGTTCTGGATGTAATTGAAGAAGATGAGTTCAGGATAAAATTTATGAAAAAGTCTACCAAGACAGATACCTTTAAATATCCAGTTGATGATATAAGCGAAGTGAACAAAATTGATATTGTTATGGTTCTACCGGAACCTCAAAGAATGAAAGGTTACAAGCGGGTTAACGAGTTTTTTAAGTTCCCTGTCGATCTGTCTAATGTAGCAGGAATTATATGATGTAAAAGTTTTTTTAAAAAGAATTTTAATAAAGTTTTTTCTACTTTCAGTGGTTTTTTTATTGTCTATTTCTCGATAACACACTTGCATCCAGAAATGAGTTATTTATTTCATAAGAGTACTTAAATATCGCCTTCAGATGCTTATAAGCTCACGTCTGTTACCTATTTTCGGTGTGTCCCTTTCAGTACATGTTCTGTCCCTTTCAATACATTCAAATAGCATGAAAGGGACAATATCACACTCAATCAAAAAGTGAAATTACACCAATACCAATTAAAATTAGAAAACCTTGTTATCACTAATAACATCATAAATGTTTGGGTATAATCCTTTTTAAAGAATTGTTTAAAAAATATCAGTCCCTTGAAATTTTTTTACATTTTTCTTAAAAATGTCCCTTTCAAGTCTCTTTTACCCTATATCCTGCACATTAAATCCACGATCTGCTAATATGGAATCTCCCGGTTTACATATATCACGCAATGAACAACGTTCAACAATTTGTCTATCACTTGTTGCACCACCATATGCTTCAGAACAGTAACTAATTAAACCTCCAGGGGTGCCACCAACTATCACTTTTAATGTATTTCTATTTTTATAGCTAGAAAATGTTGCTTGCTGACATATTGGTTCTACCGGTTTTACAATTGGAAATTCAGTACCATCAATTATTACTCTAGTAGAGGGAAATGAGATTTTGAAACTTTCTGGCATATAATATCTTACTAGCTTCTGTGAAGGCCACAAATCAAGTTCATTCCACTGTTTTGACATAAAATTTATCCAGGAAATAAATATATTTGATGCTGTTGATGTAGATACATCAAAAAGTGTACCTATTTCAAAATCAGGTGTATTTCTACGTAATTTAATTAATGTTCTAATGAAAGAGAATAATTGCACCCTCTTTTATAATTAAATTTAAATCGATTTGGACCTAATGTTTGCAAAACAAACTGAAACTTTTTATAATTTTCTAATCGGGTGTAATAATGCAAAACATCATTGTTATGTACAAATTTTGCTACTGACAAAATACTGTTAATACAACAGGTTTGACCAACATCTCCAACAGAAACTGCCTCTTTTTCAGCTTCTTTTATATCTGAATTATTCGTACATACTTCAACTTCTTGCTCCACATTTTCTATATCAATTTCATTAAAATTTGTCTGTGAACTATTTTTGAATCGGTTTTCAAGTCTTTGTTGACCCTGTGATAATATTAATGGTTTTATTGGTTTGCCTAATAGCTGACTGGGAACTGCTCCCTTCTTAAGAATTTTTCTAGTGTTTTTTAAACCTAAAATAAATTGCTTAAAATTATGAACCTAAAATATTTAAACATTACCCACCAGAATGATATCCTGTTTCAATAAACTCACTTGCTTGAAAGTGCTTGGAACACACAATACTATTATTTGATGGTTTAAAATGTAACCTATTTAAGGCTCTATACCAAATCGTCTTTGTTTTTTTATGTTTGGGAAATGTATGACCAGTATTTGTGGTACAGTTAACAACACAACATCTTGGCATTTTAATATTTGTATGTGAAATACTTTATTTTCAGCTTACTGTCAATCTAACATGCGTAAAGTATAATGGCAAAATTTGAGGTTAAGATTCATGGGTTGTTGGAACATAAGCGCCTCTAGTGAGAACAAATTTCAGTAAAGCTCCCATTCGGCAACTGCGCTGCGCTTGGCGGTCTCATTTAAATGCCGGTCTTTTATTTTATTGTTTAACAATTCGCAAGTGGAACAAACATCAACTTCTGGTCGTCCGAAAGATAGATTAAAATTTTCACGGAAAAAGGATCTATAAAATGAAAAGCTTAACTTTTAATTTGGAAATTTCTCTAGGTAAAACTGATGCGTTATTTTCAAATTTAGCTGGCTACTTAAATAATGCTTTTCATGTCCTGAGTAGTGACTAATTTTTGTAGAAAATGATTATATATGTTCTTTTACAGACTTCCGAATTTCTTCTGAAAATGTATTAGCGCTTGTCATTGTTCCGCGTTAGTCATTTGGTGACTTGCACTAGTATTTCGCATAAACGGCACATGTCACTGACTTGTGACCTTTATGCATAATGCTTAGTATCAATACCCAATGTTTTTAACACATAGAGGATGCAGACGTGTGCCGTTTATGCATAATCTGATGCGTCTATCATAAGAAAACGAATTTTAAGTCAAATGTCAATTTGTGAAAATATTGACATGTGCCCTACACCAATTCTGCATACACCAATTCATTTATAATAATTTTAACAATTAGTAGGTAAAACTTACCTAAATAATTTTTGTTTTTCATCCTTTCTTGGTTTACTATTTAATCTAAATCATCGTCACTAGTATCATAATCAAAAAAATCACTGTCTCCTTCTATGTCACTCATTTTCCAAATATTATAATTTAAACAGAGTATTTTTTAAATAAAAATTAATTCGTGTACTTATCAAAACAACAATTTGTAGTTTAAGTTAACTAAAACTAACCTCTATTCTATCAACCATCAACATATAACGATCACGAGAGGCTATTTCGCCCAGACCGTACCGACGTTGCCAAATGTTAATGACACTAAGTTAGGCGCGAAATTTAAACGTTCCAAAATATACACATGGCGTAAATGCATATATATGAATATTGTGTATTAATATTAATAATCATTGTGACCAGATAATCGATTATTATCGTTCAAAATTGTTCAGGTATATTAATAATAATAAGTAGTAATTATATATTGTATGATATATTGCAAAATTAGTAGGTATTATATTAATTTGAAAAGATAGGTATTACTTAATTAGAATGAAACTAATAGGCTTCAGAAATTACAGAATAGAGCAATGCGGTTAATATTGTCATGTGATAAAAGGACCAATATTATGGATGTTACAAAATTTACAATGGCTTTCTGTCAAAAACTATTTTATTTATTAACATTAATTTTCATTTATAAAACTAAACATCAATTGGTTACATTGTATTTACTTGATACAATCAATTATAACTTTAATTACCATAATTATAATACAAGAAACCGATCAAATTTTCATATTCCGCAAGTTGCAAGTAAACACTCCCAAGATTCGGTATTTTTTAAAGGACTTCAAGCTTTTAATGATCTACCAATTGAACTTAGAAATATGTCCCCTCATTTAATACCTTCAAACATAGATTAAGGGATTACATATTAATGAGTCAGCAACTGTGACGTTTCTTTTTTTAAATTTAAGTTCAATACTTTTTATATTGTAAATATGCCTGTATATATTTTAATTCTTATATTTATATATTTTAATGTAATGTGACATTAGCTCTGCTAAATAAAGTGATATATATATATATATATATATATTTTATTTAGGTAATAAAAATTTGTTATGTATGTACGTAGGAATAAATACCTATATAGGTAGGTACCTATTTGTAATTGTATTATATTTTGATATACCTACTGTAATAATTTCTGGTAAATAAAACTTCTAAGTTTGTTTTCAATTCTTTTTATTTGAATACACATTTTAACATAAATTATCTAACCCAAACTACCTACCTAATAATACTTTTCCAAACAAAATAGGAAAACTTATTCCCAGAACTTATAGGTACACTAAACATACTGATGATCATTAGAGGGAAATGAGGATATTGCAAGAAATGAATCATCAAGGGAGTGCCTCAAATCTTCTTGAATTTCCCTACCTTCCTGTGGCGTAGCCCTGCTGGGAGTTGTTCGGGTGACCCGTTGTTTTTTTGTTGAAACGAACCGAACCTGAGGACAGATGACCCTTTTTGATGATTGGTTTTTGAATTCGAATTTATTATTTGTAGTTAACTGTGGACAGTCAGTCAAATTATTAATTACTAATAGATGATGATGAATTTCGCTAATAATTGATTCATCAAGCTCTTCGTATTTGATGAAACTTAATTTTGTAACTAATAATTCTATCTTTTCTTTTAATTTCGACCTGTTACCGGTACATGTTTCTTGTTCCTGAGAAAGGGCTGATAAACCTTCAATTAATTCATCATTTGCATAATTTTCCAGCTTACTAATTTATATTACTTACTGTGTAGGTATTACACAGCAATCCTACTAACTACTATTATATTATGTTCAAGTCTAATTTTTACCTCTGAGGTGTTATTTCATGAACAAGTTTCGAAGCAATAGTGTTCTTTTCTGCTTTTGGTAATCTGATATGCTGCAAATCGAAAACATGACCATAGTGCTTTTTCTGCCAATCAACAGAAATATATCCATTTTCTTTTATCACTTTGATCTGACTTGTGCATGAGTGGCCAATCTTGCAAGATCCTCGACTTTTCTGCAATCTACGTCTCTGTTCAGTGTGTTTTGCTAAATAACCTAAAATTATTAACCAAATTTGTAATAAAATATTGTAGATATGCTTAGAATGAAAAAATAGTATTTGCTTCTATAATTAATGACTAGGTAGACATTGATAGTACAAGTACTCAACTTACCTGTTTTACTTCTATTGCAATTGTAATAAATAATTTCACCATTTGTACTGGAGTGTCTACTCTTTAAGATGTAATAGCAATTATTTAGCTTTTCAATGCTTGATTTCCAATTCTCGAATTCTATAAAAATAAATAAAAGGTACTATTAAAACCGAGACTAAAACAATGACAATGGTATAGTAATTCATGGTACTACCACTCACTCATTCATATAAAGCAAAAAAATCATATACATATATGTATGTGTATGGTATCTATTGGTACCAGAGAATTGGTACCCATGCTTAATTTACAAAACTTACCATTCATACTTTCCATAACTAAGGATTGACTTGGAAACTTAATTTGATGGACTACTTCCAGATGGTCCATTAATCGTTTATTGGTGGGAAATGCATTATCACATTGCTGTTCAGCACACCTATAGGTCCATCTTATAGGACTTTCTTTTCCATATGTAATTGGCTTTGGCTCCAAATGATGAACTTCTCTAAAATGCCTATTATGGGACGATTGTGTAGAGAAGAGCTTTTCACATACTGTACACATTACAGGCATGTTGAAAACACAACTGACACTGACCAGTCGCTACTCACCACTATTATTAAAAATATGAAACAAGTTTCTATTCTATTTTATATTTTATAGTTTTCGCCAAAGCAAACACTCTGTTATTAATCTTATTATTTAAGGTTAGGTATATTTTACCTTTCTTCTTTCTTCCAAAATAAACCGGACTGAAATTTGGCAACGTCGGTACGGTCTGGGCGAATTAGCCTCTCGTTAACGATCGTTTTGCGCAAGTCAGTTCTGACAGTTCCAATTTGTGAATCGATATGACGGTACAGAAACGATTCCGGAATCGTCCAGTTTTTAGTTGGAACGAATTCTGTATCAACCCGAACATCGTACAAATTAAGTTGGAACGCTTAAAGTGTAATACGCATGCGTTGTATCGTTACTGAATGGTTTTGTATCAAGTTGGAACAAACCTTTAGTTTACTCTTGCTACGTTGGTAAGGTATTTCGGATTCGGAATGGATTAGGAGTAGAATTTATAAGTCACGTGACTAAAATACTTTATGGAGTTTTTCTGTCATCTGTCAGTCATGCACGTCATAAATAAGTCATTTGTAAACTGGTTGTTGTTTGATCTGTTGTCTGTGTTTTATCAGCCTTATTAAGTTGGGTTTAGCTTATTTAGTCTGAATGGACTTTAATAATATACAAATGATTCTAAATTTCGCAAGAAATATATTTTTTGATGAAGACATCCGACGAAGATATTGGAGAAAATTGATTTATAGGCTGAAATTTTTATTCCGCTCATGAGAGACAATCAGTTTAAAGCCCATTTTAGAATGGTACCGGACACATTTGACGACTTTTTGGTGAAAATGCATAATGTAGCAAATATATTTAATGTACCAATCAACACTAATTTAGAAACTATAAGAACTTTCTTTGAAAAGGAAGCACTTATAACAATATGGTATCTCGGAAATTTGAAGAGTTTCAGGTAATTAATTTTAGAATAACTCGGATATACGTGTTTATTACGTTAAACTTAATTACTTTAAAATAATAGGTACTATTTTTAGATCTGTAGCTGACCGTTTTGGCGTAAGCAAGTTAACATGTTGGGATATTCTCTATAGAACATCTAATTTAATACTAAAAATTCACTTCATGATTATACTCTTTACAAAAGATCTAATCTATGTCGCTTTATGGATGGACAAATCCAGAGAATGCAAGATTAGACTTAACCGTTTTAATAATAACATCAGCTTGTGTTCTTTATAATATCTGTATTTTAAATGGAGACCTCATGGAAGATCTAATAGATATAGCTGCAGAGAGACAGGAGGAAATTATCAATAATCCTATAAATGGTGTCTATAAAAGAGAGCAAATTGTTAATAATTTACATTTTATAATAAACCATTGAAGTATTGGAACCCTTTTATTCATTTATTCTTAAATTAACAACACTTGAATAAATGTTTATAAATAATTTAACCTTAAATATGAGAACAAAATAAAACTAAACTTATGCTAAACCAACATAATCAAAAAATTCTGAAATTATAAACAACAAAAGTTATATTTATCAAAGGTTTGTTCTGATTTCTTAAAAAAATTGCTCAAACATAAGATCTAGTTGAACAACTGAACACTAAACATAAAATTATTGTAAAAAACTGTTAAACTTTTCACTGGTTAATTCATTATTTTAAATAGTTTTCAACATATTTTTGAAGGACCAGAACAAGTGGTAAGACTAATAAAATAATTTAAGGCCAAGTTCAATTTTGTTTGACATATCATCACGATTTTTTTTAGGTTAGAAAATTGCATTATCGATTTTTTTCATTCGAAGTAATAAAAGACGTCACTTTAAATGTCTATCTCTTCATGTCAACAAATTTCTAACACGATTAATTTATAAAACGTATGTCACTAATGAATATGTGGCGGCAACTGACGGCAACACTGTCAGCTACTCCATGGCTACTAGAGTACATACAGGTCCGGTATAAGCCATGGAAAATAATAATTTAATGTTTTGATCGAGTTAATTAAAATATCAAAATTAAATGTTTATTTTTAAGTAAACGACATTTTTAAATGTATACGTTTTCAATCAAAAATAATATAGGCAATACTCAAGTGTATTATACGAGTGTACTGGACAAGAGATAATTTTACCCTTTACTCCAGTTTTTTGTAATGAAACCAGCGGTAAAATAGATATTTGTGTACCAAGGCTGTGTTTTGGCCGAATTAGACATATGCGTTCAAGTCTAAGCTAGTTCTGGTTAAGTATAAGAGTAATAGGCAAGAAACGGGTGTTCAATCAAACTTGACATCGAGATAGATGTCACATAAGCAGGTGTACTGAAGATGAACTTTGCAGGACCAAGCATCAGATAGGTGTAACACTTGATATTCAGAAAACTATGTGAATACTACACTGAATAAGAACGAATGGAAGTGTCAGAAGGAGGCAAAAAATAGACGGAACAGAGCCTAATAGATAGATAAGTCATGTTTTAGCCAGGAGAGAGTCGATGAGTGTTATAAATATAGTTATTTATGAATGTATTTTTAATGTATAATTTCAGTTTATTTTCATTTTTGGTATAAAACTATGGCTGACATATTAAAACTCTTAAAAGTATATATATTTTCAATCTTTATTACTATACATTATTTAGTATTCATTTATTCTCTCTGACCTAGGGAAAAGGTCAGAAAACCCTGGTCATAATTGTTTACAATGTTGCGTGTTCCTAATGATACAAAACATTACAGAGGAATGATACTTAGCCGATGAAATCTCATCGAGTTCATGCATGACATATTGTGGTATGGAATATGTCTATCTCTGATGAATCTGCAGATTTAAATTTATTTTTGCGTACTGTTTTCTATCAACTGATACCCCAAATTTACACAAGCCACGTCTTCGTACCACAATGTGACATAGCATCAAATCTGCTTAATCTCGTACCATTTTTTTAAAGTATCAAGGATATTCTTGGTGTAGCTGATCATCATGTTTCGAGTCACTGAACCTAAAAAATAACAAATATCAATAAATAGAATTCGGAATTTATTCCAAAAATATTTTTCTTTGGGAATTATATAGGATTTCTCGTTAATATACTGACAAACTTTTAAAGGTGGTAGGTGCATCAAAATAAACATTTTTTTGCTTAATAAAATAAAAATAATTTTATTGCCCAACAAATTAATCCATTTACAGAACAAAATACATGAAATAAATGTTAAACATAATATTTCGACAGAAAATAATTTTAGCAACAGCAAGAAAAAAAAAGAAAGAATCCTAAATACATTAGCTACAAATTAGTACAACTAATGGTCGAAATAAATATCCCAATCAGAACAAAATTAATTAAAATTTGAGCACATTAGCCTTATAGGTGAATTTCTTTCCAAGTTCGTTCAAATACTTGCTGTATAAAATGTTTTATGATATCTAATGGCTGTTTGGGGAACATTAAAATTTATTTAATTTATCAAAAATAGTACATCAATAGTGTTATGTAATATTTTATAAAAAAATTTAACACTGGAAACTACCCTTCTATTTTCGAAAGAAGCAGAGATTCTTCAATACCTCGAATGGGATACAGCTCATCTATTTTAAAAGAAAGGTACTTGAGAGATCGCCGTTGAACATTTTCCAATGATCTTTTATGAATATTGTAAATAATGTTCCAGATAAGAGATGCATATTCTATCCTGGAACGAACTAAAGAAAAGTAAAGGATCTCCAAGCTTTAAGAGTTTGTAAAAGAACGAGTATTACGAATTAAGAACCCTAAGCTTTTCAACGCAGAAGCAACTGTATTTTCAATATAATCCGAAAAAGTAACTTTTTGGTTGAATAATATACCTTAATCTTCAATTTGTGCACAAGTCCGATAAATGTAGGCTGTTAAATAAATAATCAAACTCCACCTTGTTAATACTTCTAGTATAGGAACATACTTCACATTTAGACACATTCATAAACAGCTTGTTTTCATTACACCAATTTTCAACGATTCCCAAGTTGGGTCTGTAAAAAGTAACAGTCTTGAATTGATGAGATTGAGGTAAATATTTTTAAGTCAGCAGCGAACAGCAGGGTAAATTTATAGCCAAGTCACTTATAAATATACTAAATAATAGTGGCCCCAGATTGGAGCTCTGTGGAACTCCAGATGTTGCTGTGAGGGGTGAAGATGAAAATCCGTTGTAAAGGACATAATTAAAACGATGATTTAGGTAAGATGAAAATAATCTTAACAGCGACTGATCAAACCCTAAGCATTCCAACTTCCTTACAAGAATATTATGATTTTCAATTATTACAAAATACATTATGGGCAGGTTGTACAAAAAATATTCTAAACATATTTTAACTAACAAGAGTTTTATTTTTAACTATTCAAAAACAAATGTCATTTTTAAAACTATGTTTAACAATAACCGATGAGTATACAACAAGGTTCATAGTTTAAACTAAGTCTACATTTTAACTGCCTATTGTACAATCCGCCATATGTACAATTCAAAATTAATTGTATTTCTTTAAAATGCACTTGATTCTGTTGATCAAAATCATTCGATAAAAAAATTAAAAAGTATTGGTATAAAGGTGGTTTTTATATCTATGCTATATGGGGGTATGCTATTGGGGTAGCATGTAGATTATCTAAGTATCAGGTCAGAGAGATTAAAATTAAATAACATATGTAGTGGGATTCTCATCTTTTGAGTACGTCTCCTATCGAGACTCCTATCTTTGTTCGACAGACAGTGATTTTGATGTTATGTCTCTCTCTATTCTGTATGAATGTGTCGAGTTGGCACAAAAGAATCGCTGTTCTGATCAGAAGAAATTAACCACATCAAAGGAAGAAAATTAGGTCCCCTGTTATTTTTAATTTATATTAATGATTGTTAATGTTGCAATAATTAATATGACATTTACC
The DNA here is from genome assembly GCA_927349885.1 of Psylliodes chrysocephalus. NCBI lineage: Eukaryota > Metazoa > Arthropoda > Insecta > Coleoptera > Chrysomelidae > Psylliodes > Psylliodes chrysocephalus. The sequence goes on from OV651820.1 coordinate 58,633,719, forward strand.
TGTTTGCCTATGATGTCCTTATCTATGTTTCTTGTAAGTTGTAAGGATTCAGATAACTAAGAGTTAATTGTCAATGAAACTCTGCAAAATGTTTATAAATGATGTTGCAATCATTTGTTAAAAATCAACACAAATACCTAAAACAAAATATAAGCTGATAAGTAATAACTATATGCAGTTTGTGGACAAACAATATAGGAAATTGGAAGAAAATCTATACAGTTAGTAGAAAAATTCAAATATTTAAGGGTAATTATTTGGAAACAGATGAAATTCACAGACCATATGCAAATAATGTTATCAAAACAATTGCAGTTAAATTACATTTCCTATTTAGAATGTTATTAAAATAATTGTTATATTATTACATTATTTTTTACTAAATTTGAATATTGTGATATTAGCAAACTAGCCAAATAAATAAAATAAAAATAAAATAAAAACCGAAAACTTACCTGGATCTACAATTATATAAATAATATAAGTACATTGCATCTTTTAAATTATTAAAGTCCATTAAATTGAAATGACACGTCAAACCATAAACGTCAAACTTTCAAAACAAACATGCTTGTGTTGTTTTCCAAACAGAAAATAGCATTTGTAGAATTATTTATTTACTTGCAACCTTTCCCCGCACATCACCTCGCCCCTCACCCATAAACATGGTCAAATTGGGCTAAGCCATTTTACATTCGTCTGCATAGGGAGCGATGTTGCAATTTTTCAATTTTTAGTGTCTATTCCGTCTGTTCAGATGGCAGCATCTTATGGGCCCTACATTTTTAAATCTTATCACAAGAATCCTGAAATAATTAGGCAAAAATAAAAGAATGAATGTTGCGTTTTAACTTCTAAATACTATAAAAAATGATGGAAAGTCCATAACTTTTAAATATTTGTTAAATATCACTTATTAAAATATTATGCATTAAAAGTAAAACAAACCATAGACTTTCCATCATTTTTTACAGTTTTTTGAACCCATTTATGAAAACAGTTTTTTAAAATATTATCGTTCAGAGCTGTATTTCTTGTGATAAAAAAGTCGCCGTCACTTGTCATTGAACTTGGCCTTAACTACAATAAAACAAATCACTTTTTTTCCACAATTTTTCCACCATTTTTTCCACCATTTTTTCCACCATTTTTTCAAAGAGATCATTAAATCGATCGAACCTCTTCATTTTTTGTTCATGTCTTTTTTCCATTTTTGTTTGCTTTGATTTTTTTTTTGCAATATTTATACTGTCTTTTTAGTGTTTTCCATTTAGTTTCACACTGTTTTGGAGATATTAATTTAAAGTCTGGCACTCCTTGGCCACTTTTTCCCATGCAAATTTTTTTATGCCTTCAGAAAAGTCTTTATCCATTTTTTTAACAGTTTTTATTAAAACATTACCATTTTATTAGTTCACATCTTTTCTTCTGAATTTTTGTATTTCAAATTCTTCCTCAATGTCCTTGCACTTTAAATTCTTCCTCAATGTCCTTGCACAAAGGGACATACACAAATTCATGAGTTAAATATATTAAATTTATTTTATTTGATATTATTAGGTATATAAGTAGGGTAACCAGATATCAGGATAAAGCAGGACATGTCTGGCATTTTGACCAAAATTCAAATGTCCGGCTTTTTTGTCTTTTCCACTTTAAAATACAAATCTGCGATTATCTTTTTTTTGCGGTCGAAAAACATTTTTTGTTTTATTATTATGACACAAAAGTGATTTAAATAAATTAATTAATTAGTTTTATTTTTTTGTAAGATTTATAATTTATTTAAAATGTGTCATTTGAAGAGTGGAAACGCAAAAGGGGCTAAGTGCCAAACTGAAAAAATATTTATATTGAAAAAAACAAGTTCATTCTTGTGAATGTTGCTTGCAAAAAAGTAAGCATTATCTTCTAGAAGCACTGAAAGAAGCGTAATATGATAACAGTCGTTAAAATAAAATAATAAGAAAAGTAATAACAAAAAAAATGTTTCTCTCGAAAATTTAGTAAGGTTCATTTAAGCTCGTTAAAATAAAAAACGTGTAATTTTAAAAAAAGAAACAAAGCCATATAATATTAACATTATGTTCATTTAAGCACTTATTTATTTTATTCAATGTTCAAAATCTTCCTGTAGAAGTCTTGATGCTCCTTCTTCTTTGGGAAGTTTATTTAAGGTGAGGGATTTTTTCTTATTGTCTGTCATTTTATTTTCAGGTGGCAGCAACTTTATTACCGTGTTCTTCAAATCTGACGCCGTTTTACCCTTTTTCAAAATACAGGTCTCCTTCCACTGCTCGAAATCGCTAAAGGTCTCTTTCATTAGCACGTTTCCAAGTTTCTTTGAATCTATTCTTACATGAACTGCCTTGCTGATGTTAAGGCTTTTGGTGTTGATAAGACTGTAGCTGCTGCCTGGATATCAAAAAATCCCAATTCTTCCATATTTACAACCGAAAACGGACGACTATATTTCGATGAACGGACAACATCATGTAGATCATTCGTTACAAAACTCTTTAATGTTCTCTTTCTTTTTTCTATGAGTGCAAAATCACGATCGCATGCCATAATGCTATATCCACTTACGAAAAATTTCTGTTCAATGCTTTCGAATACGCCAGTAGAGACCAAAAAGATCCTAACGAATAAGACCATTCTGTTTTTATTTTGGCCAGCACAGTTGTCACACCAGATCGTAATATGCCTTTTGTCAGTGATTCCCATATTCAACACTCTCAACAAACAGGAAGCAATTTCGTTACCACCTCTTCCTCCTATAGATTCGTTCCACATACACATGAATGCTGAGTTGCTGTCACTTAGATGAATGCCGAAATTATAACAAGATAACTGGCTATGGTAGAACATGTCTAAATGGGTTAACGTAGGCACAAACAGAACTTGTTGCTGATCCATCGTTATGCAAGAAAGTATACTTTCTGGTTTTTGTGAGACAACAGTATCTTCTTTTAATGCAGCTAGAGATTTCTCAACTTTCCTATGGTGCAGTTCAAGCTGAGTTTTTGCTGTCTTACTACTTGAAATTTGAGCTTGCACTTCGCAATTTAATTTATCACAAGTTCTGCAAGTATCAACTCTAGGGCAATAAAATGACAAGTTCGGGAAATCTTTCAAAAAAACAAGCCGATAATATTTGTATGTGACACGTGAATCTGGAAATTTTTCAAGAAAAGCCCTATGCAATCTATGGATGTTCAGATCAGGGCTCAAGTACTCTTTTTCAGATTTTTGCCTGGAATAATGACTTACGTCCCTAGGTATAGACATTATGTGATATCTGACTAGTTGGCGGTCATTTTCTGTGAACTTTGATTGACTGTTACCTTTTCTCTTGTCTGTTTCACTCATCTTCTTCTTCACCAAGATTTCTATCTTTTTTGAAGTTATGGCAAATATATTCAAAAATGTGCCCTTACAAACCAGCACTAAGTTTCCTGAACCATCAGATACAGTATAAAATATGCTGCACTGACGCCGACTACTTTCTGCAATCCTTTTAATATTCCCTATGTTTATCAGACCCATGAGGTAAGTACCCTGTTTAGCAGAGTCGGTTTCATAGAACTGTTCATATAATTCTAATTTCCGTTCGTAAGTAAGGCTTCTAATAGGTTATGTCAACTTACCTCTCTTTCTCGTTTGGGTTTAGCAGGAACTAGTTTGTTGGTATAAGTTCTATATTGCTTCCCTTGCCACTTGAGAGTTTTATTTTCCTGTCTATAACCGCCAGTACCGCTAGCCCTACGTTTTCTCGAAGCATTTTTACTAATTCCGGACGACATCATGTTCTGTTAAACACGAACTGTCAGATTTTCGATATTGGCATATAGCCCCTTTCAAGATCCAATACCGGTTGACATACCGCATTTAACGCTTTTTGTAGGATATTAGCCTTGGCACATACAACCTTCTGCAGCAAACAACTCGATTTTGTTAAAATTGACATCTAACTCCTTTTGCATTTCCACTCCTTATTTATTTTTGTCCAAAATCGTCCTGTCCTACAGTGAAAACTACAGGGAGTTAGTATTAGCACGAACAGGAAACGCTAAGTGCGCTTTTTTCAACTTTCGGAAAACAAAAAAAAAATGTTTTGCAGCTTAAATATAGGTCTAGTCTCCTTCAAATATTTTTTTACCAAATCAAGAACATGCTATTGGAATAATAATCTATTGTGTTAAATTTTTTTCCTTCAAGTTTTTGAGTCATAAATTTTTTAAAATTTTTCACTTAGGTGGTTTCTGCAATAAATTAGTGTAATCCAAAGTTAAAAATTAATATTGAAATTAAGTCAAACGATTAATTTTTACCTGTTTTGGTATCAAAGGTAAGTAATAGAAACAGTTAAGTATAAACAAGAGTGTTTTTATTAGGCATTAAACGGAAAATATTCGTACTGTAACGTTCATTTTTGGCCACACGAATTAATAAAATTGTTTTGGCTTACCTGGTTACTCATACGAAAAAAAAGGGTAAAATCGTATTGATGATATCACTATTATTTTTGTCATTAACTAATTTCACCTGTATCCTAACTTTCGGACATCATTATTACAATTTATTTCATCTCACCACTTAGTAAAAGGGTAGTAGTTCTCCTAAAAATAGACCAAGTTTCGTTGTAAATTTATATATATTATGTATTATAGTCTCACCTTGGGTAATTAATTATTTACGATACCATTCTTTAAGAATTTCATTGCTTATTTTTATTATTAGGTTAATATTTTTTAATTGTGACAGTGAATGACATAAACGTCACTTGACGACAGAACACCGACAAGCGTCATGTTTGTAGTACGTTCCAATATCGGGCTCAGAACCCGAGGTAAGGTAGTTTCACAATGAGCGATTTTAAGAAGTGAGGGATTTTTTTGCGATCGCTGTTGTATTAATTTTTGTCGGGAACAGTTTCCCAAATGTAGTTATACTGTATATAAATATAGTTTTTAGGGTACCTTTCGTAAATGGTCTCTTAAGTTATATAGTGGGGAATTCTTGAGGATGAATATCTGAACCCACTTGGCTTGACATTTATCGGAAAGGGATTTCGGCCATTTTGGACGGCTGACGTATTTTTTTAGTCAGTGGGTGTTGAATCACGAGAAGGACGAATTTTGCGTCGAAGTAGAATTTTGTTAATATTTAGCCTCATCGGCTTACCTAATTAAAGGGGATTTTAGATTCTACTTCATGGTTAATTGTGGGTAAATGGACATTTCGTATTTTGAGAGGAATTTTAGTGTATTGGTAAATTCCTATGGTCATTGGTCCAGCCCATATCTATTATAGGATTTTAACGCAATAATTGGAAGTTCACAGCATTTGGAGTGTGGAATATTGTTGTGCTGTGGATCATCTCACGTGTTTCTCATCCTTGGAAGGCTACCAAGTTAACCCTTTACGAAAAAGGTATGTTTTGTATATATTTGGTTATGTTACGCACCATGTGGCTGTCAATTTCTTTTATGTTATGGCATGGTGTAACAGAATTTTAATTATTTGAGTTCATAATACTGTTTATGACTCACTGTTGAGCCAATGTAATTTTTCTTTATCCTAGATGCTGAATAGTTTCTAGTTTATGTACATTTTTGGGTAATCCTATAGTTCGGGATACTAGAGTCAATGTGTATTGACATTTTTCTTTGTAATATTTTAAGGGTTTCACCCAGGGGGTTGTTAACTCAGGATTCGACAACAATTTTTACCCAGGGGGTAGCGACTCAGGATTTCAGCAGTTGTGCACAGAAGGTTATATCGTCCGGAGTTCAAAGGTTTCATCGTGGACTCATCGAGGGAACACAGAACATTGGTATGCAAGTCGCCTAGCTTACTTGTATCTAGATTTACAAGAATGATTCTCGTTCTGGATAGGAAGATGGGAATGCTGTGAAAGAAGACACCCCACTATCAGGTTTTTTTTATACGTTATATTTAAGGTTTCATGTGTGCATTGTTAAACTATACATTCACTTTCAACCGAATGTTGTCAAGGTATTCTCAACATTATTTATACTTTTGAGCACAGAATGTTCTAGGGTTCTTTCACTCATAACTTATGTATTATCAAATATTACATCGTTTAATTGATTAATATTTCAAACTTTTTCTTAATTTAAGCACTTAATGCTGATGTAGTAATCCTTCGGGTCGCAGCAGAACACTTGGACTGCTTCCACGTTTAAGTTGTAATTCTTCAGTTATTAAGGGCTACTGTCATAATTTTACTTTTTCAATTTATTCATTATTAAATGGGCAAGACTTAACATATAAGTTAAGCAATCTCAGAAGACCCGTGTGGGGGCAGAGATTAAGTAACCTCTTCCAACCTGGGAGTTTAAGTAAATAACCTCTGTGTCTAAAGTCCTTTATGTGTTCATTGTATTTTTATTTTATTTTTATATTTTTATTTAGTTGTATGAATTATACTTAATTATAAAATTTCATGGTTTAATAATTTTCTTTTGGGTAGTTTGGTCTTAACTAAAAGTTAAGCAGATATCGCCTTCCAATTTGGAGAGGGTTATAAGCTTATAAGGATTATAAGTTTACTGTTTAGTTTATAATATATGATGTAGTATAGGTGCGGTTATGCACAAGATTTGAGTTAACTATTATTTTATATTTTATGTAAGGTGGAAATTAATATTTTGCGCAAGCGTCATGCCTGGTACCAAGCTAACGACGAACCGTGCCATGTTTTGATACATTTAATAATTTATTTTGGGTTATGCATATACATATATGGTGTAAACTTTCCCTTTAATTTCCTCCAACCTATTTTTTTTTTTTTTGATTATCTAAAGCCATTAGGTAATTAATTAGTTTTAGTAATTTGTCAAACTCATAATAAATAATTGTTGAAATTTAAAGTTGATATATTTAGTAAATATTTTTCCTCTTTTTTTTTATAAAGGAACAAGTTGAGGTTTGTCTTTTATTTCTTTCCTCATTTACTGGGTTTTTGGGGAAATAGGATCATAGTTTGGCCACTATATAGACCCAGTTGGCGCCTACTCATTTGTCTACTATTTCCGGAATTCTTGTAAGCTATCCACCCCCTAGCTGCCGTCTGAGTGACGTCGAAGGCCCGAAGGTTGACACCGGAACAGCCGAAACTTGTGTAACCGTAGTAGACAACATTTTTAATTGTAGTTAATACTTTAATAATTTTTTTTTAAGTTTAAAATTTTGGTGGAATCACCGAGTTCATTTGGTAGGTTACAGTACAAGTAGACTACACGTTACAGTATGTCTATATTATATAAAAGATCTGGTCTATTCAGCTTCTGGCATGTCTTCTGGCAACTCGTGGTCAGTTGATGGCCATTAGATGATGGTGTCGTAGAAGGCTTCATATCCAACAGTGTACTCCATCAACTTTTTAATATCATCAATCTTTTTTTGGTTAATTCGGATCTAAAAACAAAAATCTCACAGTGCGAAACCCGATAAATTTTAAAATTTGTTAGGTATGTCCTACAAAAATGTTTAGCTAAAATTAAAAATATAAACATTTAAAATGACCTAGGTAAAAAAAAAGTAAACATACCTTCCCCAAAGGATAAGCTTTCTCTGTTGGTAGTTCCGGAGGGTTGGCAGTTTATAACAATGTGAAGGTAGATGTTGCTATTCCTCCAATGTATTCGCCTGCGACCAATTTTCCCGGAGTATTGTGCGTTGTCACTTAAACCCTTGTCTTTCAGTTTGGCCGACAGTCTTTCGCAAGTTGAACACACATCAACTTGTGGCCTTCCAAAACAGTAGGCAAAGTTATCTTTGTAGTATTTGTTGTAGAACCTATACTTTACTTTATTTTTTAGATCAAAAAAAAAATAATTTTTTATAAAAATTGTTCAAATAAAAGTTGTTTGTAATATAATTCTCTATAATTTTTATCCCATACATAATTTCTCTAAAATGGACCGTATTCGAGATATTTGAAAAAATGTGTAAATTTCGAATTTTGAAGAAAACTTAAAAACTGATAAAGAAAAAAACATTAAATTTTAAACTTAAGGTTTATTTCGGCCTGACGTGAAATGATTACATTTTGGACAAAGTCGGAACATCTGGGGGGGGTACTTTATGGGAGGCCGTTTTTATATTTTATGGAATATATCTGTTATTTATGTTTGAAGAAGAAAATTGTTCAAATAAAAGTTACTTCTAATATTATTATCTATAATTTTTGCTTTATGTCAAAATTTCCTGAAATGGTCCGTATTCGAAAAATTTGACAAAATGTGCAAAATTCTGATTTTTATGAAAATTGTTGAATCGTTGACCGTAATGGAAAATGCTAAATTTAAATTTTTCAGTATTTTTGTTTTCAATGAATATCTATAGAAAAATGTTTCGAAGTAGATGTATGTGGCCAATGTATATATTTAGTTTATCCTCTTAACATTTATAGAGATGCTGCAATAGGTTGTACAAAATAACCGGAAAAAGCCTATAATAACTAGATAGGAAAGTCATGTGTTGGACACATCAGATTTTTTCACTTTATATTCACCATAATACTCAATAAATAATAGGTAATATATTTTTACAGTACATTTAAAATAAAAAATGCAGATATTGGGTCCTATTATTGAACGTTTACGTTATCTGTAACGTACATGTTAGGCCGAGTTTTAACAGTAACGAGGCAAGTTCGTATAATGAAAACCTTTTCCAACACATTACTGTTATTTTCCGCCTGTTATGTTCTAATTTAACAGTTTTCCATCATACGAACTTGCCTCGTTACTTTTAAAATTTGGCCTAACATGTACGTTACGGATAACGTAAACGTTCAATCATAGGACTCATTTTCCGAAAAGCGAGACATTTTTAAAAATCGGCGGGACGCGGACAGTCCACCAAAAAGCGGGACAGTCCCGCCAAAATTGGGACGTGTGGTCACTTTACTTATACAGCGACTTATAGAAGATGGTGAAACACAAAAAAATTATCTGAAGCCTCATTCATTTGGTAACATCCAGGTGCATAGAATCGTAGAGCTATCAATACCTAAAAAACGAATAAAGATACTAAAATTAATATGTGTGTTATTTTTATTTACTAATTATCTTTATAGTGATATTGTAATAATTTGGCAATTATTTTAATTAATCTAAAAATTTTAAATAAAAATCTCATATAAATTATCAAGTACTTTCCTTCAGTTGACCTAGAAATATTAAAGCAGTTATTATAATATCAAAGTAAATTAAATATATGAGTTGATCAAAAATTTCAAAGAAAGCACGTCTCAACTAATATTTAATGATTTGGGAACGAGGGGAAGAGGCAGTTACTGAGTGGACCGGCCGTTATGCTGTCCGACTACCCACCGACGCCGATAAAGCGTATCTCGGAAATTTTAAAGTTGTTTAAAGTAATTTTTTAAAGTTGTGATTAAATAATAAATATCAGCCAGCCGATTTTTAAACTTGATGACTAGAGTGCTTTTAGCCACTACATTGTTATTTAGTGACAGCAGTTACTTTCTAAGTGATGGTGGTTGTTACAATATCTAAGTCCATTGCTCTTCTTTGTTGTAAAAATGGAGTTAAAACTTCTATCAAATATAAGATCAATTCTTGAGAAAATCTAAATAGACTAATAAAGGCTGAATCCAAAAGTTGAAAAGGATCTTTCTTGTTATCATAAACTCTTTGATGCCGTATATTGGCTTCTTTTAATTAATTCAATAACAATTTGTTTTAATGTAATATAACTTGAACACAAAAACGTACATTCGTATTTTAAATCGAAAACAAAAACCCACTCGTTACCAAATGCGCACTAATATAAAATTTCAGAAATAAATAAAAATAATTGGGTGGGCGGTTAATTCTGCCGGTGAGTGTAGTTATTACAGTTTCAAATGACCTTGGCATTGCCAGTAATAAATTAGAGACCATATCTTCATCCTTTGGATCAGCACCGGTACCTTTCAATTGTCTTATTATTTCATCAAACTCTGCTAGAAATGTTTCTAAATTATCAGTTTCTCCATGTTTCATTGACATTAATTTTCCTTTTAACATTAACTGTCCTGTGATACCCTTTTTTTGATAACGTTCTTCTAAACTTTTCCACATACTATAAGCTGAATGTTTATCCCTTAAATCAACTTGTGTATCATCCAAGCACTGTACTATGATCGACTTACACTTGTTTTCATGTTTCTTAGCTTCAGTTATCTTCGCAGCATACCCAACATACCTTGTTACAAAAAATTGACAGACTTTTTCTGCTAACAACATTTGTGCAGTTTAGACTAAAATTTAACTTACAAGAAACCTGTAATTGACCAAATCCGTTCTTTAGCGATATTTATAAATTGTTTTTAGTGATATTCAACAGACACTAAATAAGCTGTAATAATATATGTCTCATATGAGAAATTCCAGTCACTGTGTGATCCAGTTGCTTCGATCATAAGTCCAGTTGTCATTTACTGAGAGTAAAGAGTACTATATGGTAAAGGAGTCCACTAATTAACTGTTACTTAAATTTATGACAAACATCCTTAAAAATGTAAACAGACCTTATTTTTACATTTTATACTAACCTGCATCTGGATATTCTATTTTCTTAAATATTCAATGTCCATCTCAAAAAGATCATAGTTATTCTCAAAAAGTCGATTTAGAAAGAAAGAAATAAATATTTCTGATAACCTATAACGTCAACAAATCAACGGCCATATTGAATTTCATTTGACAGTTCTTTTTAGACACACATTTCAGATCACAGTATTGTGAAATTTACTACCGTAGTTTGGGACCAATAAAAATCGACTTCTATGACATTTATTCGCTCTTAACCCCTCATTGGCCGTTCACCGACTAGGGCCGATAATGATAACTATTTCATATATTTTGAACACCACTATATTTCGGAACATGCTCTTAGTAACGAATCTAGTTACTTTTACCTGTGTAAATGCGTCGTTTCAATTCGCTCCTCCTAGTTTAAAAATAGAGTATAGTATACATAAATCTGCCGAATGGTGTAATAAAGTAGTTAAAGCTTATGAATTTTTTAAAAGTTTAAGTTAATAAAAAGATGACATTGCATCCAATTTGAAGAAAAAACAAGACCGTTTTAGCAAAAGAGGTTTCTACCTTAGGAATAGGGTTATACGCTTTTTATTAAATTCAGTGTAATCACCACATAAACATACCGTATCTCCCTTGGCATCCACCACAATAGGTACAACTTACTTGACAGTTTGCTCAACAGGTACAATAATAGAAAGTTTTTAAAGTCTCTCTAATTCCTAATTTATTCAATAAGGTTATGGACACAACTCTGGGAGTTGCCTATAAAAATGGCTTAGTATTTTCTCTTATTTTAATTTCAATTTCATCTTTAAAATTATCAAATTCATTAAGAATTCCTGTAAATTTTTTCTCTATATTGACAATAGTATTAAATGTTAGACTTAATGAGTTTACTGAAACACATAGAACTTTTAGACATGATATTCCTGGGTGGCCTAAAATGGGTACCTTTAGGTCCTTAACGCACATGACGATTTTACAACATTGATCGTTTGAAGGTTAACTTAGCTTTACGGAAACTGTACCTAAAACTTGTAATTTGGTACTATCCGGGCCAGATATTATGTCATTCCATTATTATAAACTGTCTGATAAAGTTTTATCTAATAATTTGGAAGTATAGTCTGCTCCAGAATCGACTTAAAAGTAACAAACCTAGGATTATGTTTATCTTAAGACTTACAAGCCATTTATCATTACTATTAGTAAAAATATTAGCGTATATTAATGTATGGCTAAAATACCTATAAACAGTTTCTTCTGATGCTGATGCTTTTATCTCATTAGATATTTTTGACTTGCAAACACGGTTCTAATGACATATCTCTCTGTTGTGCCTTATGAGGACACCAAACTCACAAAAGTCTTTAGCTTTCTCCTTATTAGCCTTGAATCTATTTCGGTGTCTTGGAAAATGCATTTACTACTTTCTGATGCAGAATGTTGCTTCGTTGAAATTGTATTTCTGCTTGACAGGTGCACAATATAGCATCTGCTAATGTTAAGTTTGCTTGCATTTGTATTTTCTCACTGGTTTTCCTTTCTGACATCCATATCACAATCCGATCTCTAATGAACTCTTCTTTGAGTGTATTAAAATTACAGTTCTCAGCTAATGAGTGCAAAACTAAAATAAATGACTAAACATTTTCACCAGGCAACTGGACCCTTGGATTAAACTGGACTATTTAAAATATAATGTTATAGCTTTCCAGCGAAGCGAGTGTCTTATCAAAGCGTGTGGGGGCAGTTGGAAGTTGTAAACAAATTTCTTCACTACGTTCCTCCATGACATAATGCAGCGTGTTTATCTGCATCTGATTTCACCAAATGCCTAGAAACTTTGAAATGCCTCTCAAATCGCTTCCTCTACTGGGAAGCAGGATTTGAAAAATTAAAATCTTGAAACGATCTAGACGATGCCACACCGGCCACACTAACAGTGGTTGTAGGGGTCGTCTTGGACTGTAGTAACTATGATTTTCTATTCACAGCCATGTATTGTTATTGAATGAATGAAGCATATACTAAGAGTCGAACTAATCGTTAATATACATCGTTTAACATTATTTTATGTTTAAACCCTAATCTCTCAACTAATCCCTATTTGTCCCCTAGGGTCTTTACTGAATGTATACCTATCTGTAAGGGAGATAATAGATTACACAACAGGTTATGATTATTATTGACGAAGTAAAGGATAGGAGATTTTGCATGCCGCGACAGGTTAGGTTTCTAATAGGAGAATTTGAAATAACAGAGTTTAACGATTTTCCGATTTTTTGAGCTATAGGATAATTTTACTTAACATGCGCATGGCCTAGTAGAATGCAAAAACAGCATTTTCGGTAGATAGGAGTTTTTGCCAGGTTGCCCGCGATATATTATTTATCAACTGGGTCAGTAGGTATTTTAATTGTTGACAAGCGGCAACACTGCTAAGAAATGCCGATATTGATTACAAGTGATTTATATCATTAATTTCACAATCCAATTAAAATAAAAAAGGGGGGAAGGGCACCTGTTGCATGTCCGGCACCTGTGGTTAGGCTTCCTGCTTACACAAATAGAACATAAACAACGGATTCAACTTTTACAATAGTTCTACCGGCGTATTCGCACCAAGGCGGGTCGCCCACCACTTACGGAAGATTAGAGAATTCACGTAAGTGTTTTTTACTTTCGCGGGCCGATAATCACTTGAAATTATTGTTATTTTTTACAGAAAGGGTGTCGGGGTCGAGTACGTTCAATAGGTCGTGTAGATTGCGGAGGTTCTACTTTTCGCGTAAACGAGAGACGCAGATCCTTTCTCATTGAGTGTTAGGAAACTCACTTGTTTACTGCTTGAGTGTTAGAAACACACTTGCGTTATTCTCGCGCCGAATCGCATTGAAGCCTTTCGTTTAGCCAATAAGAGAGCTTGATTGTGAAGGGATTATCTATTATTATTTATGTGTGTTCTTTGTTATTTTAACTATTATAATTATTTATTTGTACTTGTGCATTTTTATTATTTACTTTTAGGCGTTTTTTAGTATTTATGCAATAAAGATTTATGACGTTTCAGCTTTCGGCTGTTTTCGTTGTATATCGGCCTGACATAGATATGGTGAAATTTAATTATTTCTTGTGGCTGTCAAATGACCTATTTGACAAAGCGGTTTAAATATCTTAAATTCAAACAATATCACTTATGTTGCATTGTATAATATAGTCAGTTTTACAACGTTTCGGAAAATTCCTCTTCTTAAAAATGGAATATTGACATCTTTTATTTCTACCAGTTTTAAAAACGCTGATTCTTAAATCTCTTATTATACTAGATTTTATAGACACATATTGTAAATGTGGTATATCTTTAAAAGTTTTGGAACATATTGTTCCAGTTTGGCCATAATTTATATTCTGCTACCAGTATAAGTCGTTAAAACTTTATCAGTATGAACAATTTCCAATTCTGTAAAATATTTATCTTTTATTTCTTTAGATATTAAACTTAAACTGGCCCTGGTATCTAACTAAAATTTAATATTTACATGATTAACATCAACATTAATCAAAATAAGTTCCAAATTTTTATAATTCATTACAAACAGCTGATCAACTGATTCTGTCTCTAAAAAATTATTCATATTATTTTTACGATAATCTTTAAGGTTTTTGTCACACTTTGACGCTAAATGACCTTTAATACCGTACAAATGACAAACGCAATTTCGATACTTACATCGGCCTCTATGACTGTTACCGCAAAAATGACACTCAATCCCTGATGACGTAGACTGTTGAACTTTGCAGGTAACCAAGCCTTCAAAATGGCTGCCTGAGTGGTGCGTTGTGAAGACAGTTGAAGAATTAACATTGGAACTTCTCCTGCTTTTATTGCACTAATTTGCGGCTTTTTCGCTCCCAAACGAAATACTTCTGGTTGCTGTTTTATTTTAAAACCTATATCACTTTGTTTTTTGTTATCAGTTAAACATTCAACTTGGGACAGCTGGCGCTTTACAGAAATTTCCATTTATGTGGTTTACTGTATTTTATTTTCTCAGTGCACTTAAAATCGTTTTCGAAGAATACATTCTGGGTATAGGATATATATTCCAATCAAGTTTTTTAAATGATTGTCTTTTAAATCCAAGTACAATAAATTTTGAGTTTGGTCAAAACTATTCCTTTCTATTATTTGCGGAATATTCGCACCCCATATGTCACCCCCATATTTATCAATTGCACTTTTGGCGCCAATACGTTTCGCCCCCACCTTATTTTGTCCCTACACTTTTCTCCTCCAGTTTGAAATAATGACACAAAAATATATATTTTATTATAGACATATTAAAGAACTGAATTAAAATGTATAATTTTAAGCTATTCCTCTTAAATAATCTTTTTGCTCAAATTGCGAAGTAGGGTAACGGCACCACTTATGGCCACTTTAAGAACTTTTAAATTATTTTTCTATTGGGAAAAGTGTAGGATTCGAAGAAAATCTTTTCGATTAACGCCTTTTGTGCTTTCGAATCTGCTCTATTAGGAGATCAACTGATATTAAAGATTCAATGTAAAATGAAAAATATTATAACGGTTTCTATTTTTACCTACAAAAATCCCCGCTTTTGGCCATCTGTTTCTACATTTGGCCATAAATTTTCCCCACTTTTGGCCACCCAAAAATTGTTTAAAAATCGAGATACAACTTGATTGGGTATTGCTATATAACTAAATATTTATTGAACTACATAATTCTAAGTAAATCAAAATAACTTTCTGATAACAAAAATAAGTAATACACATTAAAATACTTTATAAATGGCATTCATATCTGTTCGTAAATGTCTACTTGTCCTGAAAAAATTGTTTTACGCTTTCTGCCTTGTTCCTGGACAACAGGCTCGGGTAGTTTTGCTAAAATTTCGCCTTTATTTATGCTGCTAACGTCGTTTTCTATAGGACAAAACACAGTCTTCTCTTCATTAGCACTTTTAAAAGATTGTATCTCATACTCTTCTGATGAAAAGATATTTAAAATTTTTGCAACATATCTATACGTTGTCGTCGATCTTTTACCCAATAGTTTAAATGTTACAAGTACAAAATCTCCTAATTGCAGATCATTGGTACCGAACATTTCAATGTTTTCTTGTTCAGGTTCCATAAAGTCAATATCGTCTCCACTGCTACAACGTTCCTCCCAGTCTTCCTGTCCTTCTGAAGAAGAGCCCGGTTCTAGGTTTTGTTTTTTAAGTTTTGTTGTCTTTTTTTGGAGTTTTTCGCCTTCTTTTTGTACCTTCATCTGTTTTTTCTGCTCTCTAGCCTGCTTCCTTTCTTGCCTTTGTTGTTCCTTTTCACTTTTAATTCTCTCACTTACTTTATGATACTCCACCCATTTATCAGATGTGACAACACTTGGTATGTATTCTTTTTTCCTCTTTCTCTTTGAGTCCGTTTTCTTTTGTTAAGGATAAGTAAGTACATTGTAAAATACTGCAGAAGGGATAGGTTTTTGTGGAAAAAAAAATATTTCGTTTGACTTGTTCTACATCTGAACGAGATATGCCAGCCATCGCAATATTGCTATCATTCGACGTGGTTGGAACTTGGTCGTCAAAGTGGTCAGTGACTTGTTTTACATCTGGACGAGATGTGCCAGCCATCCCAATGTTGCTATCATCCGATGTGGTTGGAACTTGATCGCCTAAATGGTCAGAATTGGAATTTTCGGGAAGCACAGCATTTATCATATTATCATTTACAATAGACGTCTTGGGCGATACATTTTGAAGAGCATTGTTACCAGGTTCAGGATCTTCTCTCACCAAGTTTGGTAGACTTTCTACATCGTTTGTAATTTGAAACCAAATATTATACAACGATTTATCTTCAATATTACCTTCCCATTCGTAGTTTCTTCTTTTTGTTGTCTTAAATTGGTCCAGGAGAACCACATCAATTTTTGATTCCAGATATTGAAGAAAAGCTGCAGCTTCAGGGTCAATATCTCGGGTTTCCAATATGTCGGGATCTCTCAAAATAATTTTGCTGTGGTCCACACCATTTGCTGAAAAAGGATATCCTCGACAATCGCTAAAAAAACGAACCGTTTTCGAAAGTGAGTGGTTCAAAAGCGAGTAGTTTTTGAAATCTATATTCTTGACTGACGTTCGATGAGTATTCGTTTTATAAGACGTATACGTTTTTAACAAGCAAATAATATATCTGGCATCACTGTAAACTGTCTATATCGTTGAATTCAAGTAATGTGCAGGCCATAAAAGAATAAGGATTATGTAATTTAATTACAACAAACCAATTGTAAATTTGTCGAACGATGATTTTTTCTAATCACATAATATATATATCGATGTTCAGGATAATCTGAATCGTTAATTGTTGGCGTAAAAATAGCTATACGGGTGCAGTTAATGCAACCTATAATTCTAGGAAAATCGTACGTCATAAAAACCTACTTTTTAAGGTAAAAAATTCATTTAACTAATAACTTTGCTTATCTTATTCAGTTCTTTAATATTTTGTGGCAATTTTACAAAATTGTAAAAATTTCTGGACACAACGTGTGATACAGAAGAGCTTTGAACCACAAGCAAATTAACATTTGTAAATAAAACATACATGAATTAATAATTAAATTCTTACACGGTAAGATATAAAAAATATTCATTCAATATCAGTTAAAATCAAAAACTGGATTCTGCCTCTGCAAGTCTGAATCTTTAAGGATTCTTCTAAGTTTTCTAATTGTACAATTATTGATAATATATTTGAAAGAAATTCTCAGCTAATGGACTTCTTTAGTACTGCAAACCATATTTATAAGAAATTAGATACATTTGTAGGTATTAATAAAAAGTAGTTTACCTAGAATTTGTTAAAATCAATTAATATTATTAATCGTCCTAAAAGTGACATATAAGTGACATTGACTAAATCCTTGAAAGCATGCACGTTTTATCAAAAACGTGTGAAAAATTCTGCTCGCTGTAAAACACCCGTTTTAAAAGCGTACACGCTTTTAAAACGAATGTCGAGAATAGCGAATAGCTCGTATGTTGCTAAAGCGTGTACGTTTTTTAGAAAACGATAGCCGAGGATAGGGCCCCAGACCTGTGGCTTTAAATCCCGATATTATATTTGATGTCATTTTTGGATCGTTTATCAACTCAGACAGTGCCATGGGCAAAAGTGCTTTAGTAATCTTCTGGCCATTGTTCTCTATTTTATATTTTCGAACAACATTTTTCCACTTTCGTTTTATAGCCGCAAACACAGAGACATCTAACGGCTGGAGAATATGAGTAGCGTTCGGAACCAATGCTATTAATATTATTTGATTTTCTCTGCAAAATTTACTTAAATGAAGGGTTAGATGAGATTTATGTCCATCCAAAAAGACGATAACGGGTAACTCTATTTGAGACTCTTTAAGGTATGGGACAAATACGTTAGAGAAGTACTCATAGAAACATTCTGCAGTCATCCAGCTTTTTCACTCTTCCCAAGCCCCCAACCTTTAGGAGCTGCCTTACAGACAGCTGATGGAATCCGGTCGTATTTGAAAATAGTAACCGGAGGAGCAAACTTTCCCTCTGCATCAGCTGTGAAAAGCGTAGTAACATTTTCTTTATCTGATGAGGTTCGTTCATCATAGACGTGTTTTCCTCGCGGTCCAATTATAATACCACTTTTTGGTGCTAAAGCGAAACATGTTTCATCCATATTAAAGATCCTTTGCGGATTTTCTAATATACTGGTTGCATCGATATCGCTTAAAGTCGTATGAATCTCGTCGAACCATTTACGGATTTTCTCTTCAGTTACTGCGCTTCTACCACCGTGAATGTATTCGGCTTTCTTCTGAGAAAGTTGTTTGTGTCTATTAAGGAAGCTGTAGTACCATTTTTTGCCAGGACGACCATTGACAAAAGGAGTTTGAATATTTGCCTCTCGAACAAGTTTTTGTACTGAAGTCAGGAGCCCGTCTTTGTCTATTGGAAATCCCATCTTCGCACATTTTAATATTCCTTCGACTAGGCGGTCTTCAGTCTCTTTTCCCAAGTGAGAATCGAATCCGCAGTGCCTTGAATATCTTGGAGACTTTCCGGATATTTTATTACGCAAAGTAGTTCTCGGTACATTAAAGTTACGACTTGCTGTGGCCACAGCCATTCCCTCAGATATGGCATTTAAAGCAAGATTTACTTTTGTAGGTGAGTACTGAAATTTCGCTTTACTCAACTTTTCTACTCTGCTTTTATGGTTTTTTACGGTGCTTTTGACATTTTCACTAAAATAAATAAAATATATTTATCTGAAACATGTTGAATCGGTAGAAAAGTAAACTGGCCAAAAGTGGATTTTGCTTATCTACTTATGGCCAGCAGGAAGGACATATGTGGGTAACTAGTGAATTTTTAGATTCCACTTATGGCCACCCTCTAAAATCTGTCAAAAAACTATTAATTGTAACTAACAATAAAAAATATACAATAAAAACTATCTATTTGCCTTATCTATCGCCTCAAATGCAGATAAATTAACATTTAGTACTGGAATCACAAAGATTTTTTCAGAACAATTTCTTAATAAAATTCGTTAGTTTTCTTGACACCTTCAATGCACTACCACTCAAACTGCTACAATGAAACTAAAGTATGGGTTAGATAAGTTTCTGTCTCTGTCCCCACTTACTATGGTATTATTAGACATTTCAGCAGCTTTAAGCTCATTGGTGGATACACGCCATGCTTATTATTCCACCAATTACAGTAAACTGGCCATAAGTGGGGTAGTGGCTATAAGTGGTGCCTCTACCCTACGTAGTTCTGTTATCTTTTTAACAAGTAATAAAAAGCAATAAAAACTAATATACATAAAATTAGTTGAAGATTTAACTTAGGACACCTGACGCTTTACAGAAATGTTCATTTATCTGAAATTGTTATACAGTTTGCTGTACCAAATAAAAAATTTAAATAATACAGTTCAATTTTTTACATAAAAATTTTCAGATTAAACTATTTAGCTGAGGTTATTTTCTCAGTGCACTTAGTAAATTGTTTTCAAAGAATGTATCGTAGGAAACATTCCAATCAAGTACTTTTAAATCCAGGTACAATAAATTTGGAGTTTGGTCAAAAGTATTCTTTTCTATTATTGATATATTTAGCATATCTTTCGTCACAGTAGTTATCAAATTGATGTTAATTTTTGTGGAA
Source organism: Psylliodes chrysocephalus (assembly GCA_927349885.1). Lineage (NCBI taxonomy): Eukaryota > Metazoa > Arthropoda > Insecta > Coleoptera > Chrysomelidae > Psylliodes > Psylliodes chrysocephalus. The sequence goes on from OV651820.1 coordinate 58,653,547, forward strand.
AAATTAGAAAATTATCAGCTAAAATCCATTTTAACTTGTTTAATATCAAAGATAACATTTCAAATTTTGTTGCGTCTTAAAAAGGTACGTTTTCTGTAATAGCAAGCCTAAAATGGCATGTGGTGGACTGTAGTTCAATTTGTTGGGCTGCTACTTACATTTTTCCTCAATGGCTGCACTTGGAGAGCATCCTGAAAGATCTGGTGCTTGGGGAAAATAATGCGACTAGAGATCATTAAACATATATTAGTTATCAACTGGGTCAGTAGGTATTTTAACACGTTGAACACCGACGACTAGTTAACAAGTCATAGAGGTTTTTCCCTATGACCCAAGACTAGTTTACGAGTCGTTATTTGTATGCATCACTAAGGAAGTTTTGTAAAGTTGGAGCACGATTTGGGGCTTGAATTTTATGCTTAGTACCCACTGTTGGATCCCTATGATATCAGGACTAGTCTACAAGTCTTCTGTGCAGTTATGCTATTCATTAAAAGATGTCGCCCGGATCAGTGCCGAAATACAGTATAAGAACGTAAATGAACTAATTTACGGTCATGTTATTTAGTCTGTGACAGTCTTGTTCTAGGAAGCTGTTCGTGGGTATTGTGTGGCAGTTTTAATAATATTTACATAAGATGGATGATACAAATTTACCAGGGTAAGTCGCAGATTTACGTTATAAATAAAAACGTGTAATAAAGTATTATTTTTTGCAGATGTAGTAAAACTTCCAAAATAATTGCAAGGTCAAATCGTAAAAGGCAACTCACTGAAAAAGAATTGCAGTATTTTGCTGATCATCTAAATGAAGAAAAAAGCGATGTTGAAGATAAGGATCCTTTTTCAAGCGACGACTCTCTAAAGGATAAGGACTTCGAACCAAGTGATAAAGATAGTGAAAGCAGCGATTTATATGAAGATGAATTTCAAACTGAAGTTAATTCTGTAGAAAGTGAGGATCATTATTTGTCAAATGATGAGAATGATAATGATGAATTACCTGAGGAACAGGAGTGGCAATCTGACGATGAAGATCCTGTAGACATACCATTCTCAGCTACTGCTGGTATAGATATAAATTTAGAGAAGAACTCTAAACCTATAGATTTCTTTCATCTTTTATTTTCGAATGAGATTATTGACATCGTTGTACGAGAAACTAATCGGAGAGCCCAAGAAAAATTAGAAAAAACACGAACAAGAATCAAGGCTAAGAAATTGAATAACTGGAAGGATTTGATAAATTGTGAAATGAAAAAATTTCTTGGGATATGTATCTTACGAGGAAACGTTCAGTTTCCTACACTGTCAACTTGTTGGAGTCGTAAATCAATCTACTATCATCCTGTTTTTGGACGGACAATGTCTAGGAACAGATTTGAAGCAATTTTACAGAATTTGAGATTTGTCGACCATGCAACTATAGATGCAGACGACCGCTTGCACAAAGTCAGACCGATAATAGAACATCTTAGGGAAAATATAAAAAAAAACGATTATTCCCGAAAGAAACCTTTCGTTAGATGAATCTATGATTCCCTGGCGAGGTAGACTGGCCTTCAGGCAATATATACAGAATAAAAGCCATAAGTATGGCATTAAAGTGTATGTGCTTACCACACATGATGGATTTGTGTTAAATTTTATTATATATACAGGAAAGGGAACATTAGTTACTAATGAATCCACACACACCGAACAAGTAGTGAAAGAGCTAATGAAAGATTATGTAGGAAAAGGTTACTGGCTTTTTATGGATAATTATTATAATAGCGTGAAATTGGCCGAAGACTTGATCAAGCGTAAAACATATGTAACTGGAACACTAAGGGAGAACAGAAAAGGAAATCCTAAAGCACTATTCAAGACCAAGCTTAGAAAAGGCGAAGCAGTCTTCAAAAGAAAAGGCCCTGTTTTGGTGACTTTCTGGAAAGATAAAAGATGTGTTCGAATGATAAGTACAGGGCACAAGCATTCAATGGTTGAGGTGCAAAATAGAAGGGGAAACAAAGTGAAGCCACAGTGTGTTATTGATTATAACAAATATATGTCTGGGATAGATCGCTCCGACCAAATGATGGCCTATTATTCATCACCCCGAAAAACTATAAGATGGTATAGAAAAATTTTCTTCCATCTCATAGACATATCGATATGGAATGCCCATTACCTATACCGTAAAACAAAAGACGATAAATGTAGATTGTTATCTTTCCGGGAAAATATAGTTACTGCCCTAATTGGTGATGATGCTGCCACAGACCAGAAAGAACAAGTCCAAAATGACAATGACTTAGTTCAGCATTACATTGAACCCATACCAGACACGAAAAAAAATAAAAATGTAATGAGGAGGTGCAAAAATTGCACAAAAAAATCCATAAGGAAACAGTCGAGGTATATGTGTCCTTTGTGTCCAGAATCACCAAGTCTTTGCGTTTACCCCTGCTTCATGGAATGGCACAAAAAATAAAATTTATTTTGGTAGAATTAACATAAATATTTTTTATATACTTAGGATTTCTTTTATTTATAATTTTCTTATGTGAATTTTTTTATTATTGTTTACGCTTTCTCTGTTACAAATGGTTAAATTCTGTGTTCTTTATCGACTGTTTTTTATTAAATAAAAGGTATTTTCAAATTCATCATGTTTCATTAAATATAACAGAGACTAGTTTACTAGTCATCGGGGTATTTCATTTGCATACCCCGACGACCAGTTAACTAGTATCTTTCAAAATGGCTTTGAATTTACAAAAAAACATTTTTATAAACAAATTATATCAAATACCAAAGTCAGATCATCATTAAATTTGATTTCCTTCGTTGGGGTGCAGGGCAGTACCAGAAAATTTTCGTCGGTGTTCAACGTGTTAATTGTTGACAAGCGGCAACACTGCCAAGAAATACCGATATTGATTACAAGTGATTTATATCATTGATTTCACAATCCAATCAAAACAAAAAGGGGGAAGGGCACCTGTTGCAGGCCCGGCACCTGTGGTTAGGCTTCCTGCTTACACAAATAGCACGTAAATAACAACAATAGTTCTACCGGCGAATTCGCACCAAGGCGGGGAGCCCACCACTTACGGAAGATTAGAGAATTCACGTAAGTGTTTTTTACTTTCGCGGGCCGATAATCACTTGAAATTATTGTTATTTCTTACAGAAAGGGTGTCGGGGTCGAGTATGTTCAATGGGTGGTGTAGATTGCGGAGGTTCTACTTTTCGCGTGAACGAGAGACACAGATCCTCATTGAGTGTTAGAGACGCACTTGTTTACTGCTTGAGTGTTAGAAACACACTTGCGTTATTCTCGCGCCGAATCGCATTAAAGCCTTTCGTTTAGCTAATAAGAGAGCTTGATTGTAGAGGGATTATCTAATTATTATTATTATTTATGTGTATTCTTTGTTATTTTAACTATTATAATTATTTATTTGTACTTGTGCATTTTTATTATTTACTTTTAGGCTTTGGGTTTTTAGTATTTATGCAACAAAGATTTATGACGTTTCAGCTTTCGGCTGTTTTCGTTGTATATCGGCCAGACATAGATATGGTGCAATTTAACTATTTCTTGTGGCTGTCAAATGTTCTATTTGACATGGTGGTTTGAATATCTTAAATTCAAACAATATCACTTATGTTGCATTGTATAATATAGTTAGTTTTGGGACGTTTCGGAAAATTCCTCTTCTTAAAAATGGAATATTGACATTTTTTATTTCTACCAGTTTTAAAAAAGCTGATTCTTAAATCTCTTATTATACTAGATTTTATAGACACATATTGTAAATGTGGTATATCTTTAAAAGTTTCAGAATATATTGTTCCAGTTTGGCCATAATTTATATAAATGTTTACCAAGGATATATTCTGCTACCAGTATAAGTCGTTAAAACTTTATCAGTATGAACAATTTCCAAATCTGTAAAATATTCATCTTTTATTTCTTTAGATATTAAACTTAAACTGGCCCCGGTATCTAACTAAAATTTAATATTTACATGATTAACATCAACATTAATCAAAATAAAATCCAAATTTTTATAATTCATTACAAACAGCTGATCAACTGATTCTGTCTCTAATAAATTATTCCTATTATTTTTACGATAATCTTTAAAGTTTTTGTCACACTTTGACGCTAAATGACCTTTAATACCGTACAAATGACAAACGCAATTTCGATACTTACATCGGCCTCTATGACTTTTACCGCAAAAATTACACTCAATCCCTAATGACGTAGACTGTTGAACTCTGCAGGTAACCAAGCCTTCAAAATGGCTGCCTGAGTGGTGCGTTGTGAAGACCGTTGAAGAATTACCATTGGAACTTCTCCCGCTTTTATTAGTTGCACTAATTTGCGGCTTTTTCGCTCCCAAACGAAATACTTCTGGTTGCTGTTTTATTTTAAAACCTATATCACTTTGTTTTTTGTTATCAGTTAAACATTCAACTTTCGACAGCTAGCGCTTTACAGAAATTTCCATTTATGTGGTTTACTGTATTTTATTTTCTCAGTGCACTTAATAAATCGTTTTCGAAGAATACATTCTGGGCATAGGATATATATTCCAATCAAGTTTTTTAAATGATTGTCTTTTAAATCCAAGTACAATAAATTTTGAGTTTGGTCAAAACTATTCCTTTCTATTATTTGCGGAATATTCGCACCCCATATGTCACCCCCCATATTTAGCAATTGCACTTTTGGCGCCAATACGTTTCGCCCCCACTTTATTTTGCCCCTATACTTTTCTCCTCCAGTTTGAAATAATGACACAAAAATATATATTTTATTATAGACATATTAAAAAACTGAATTAAAATGTATAATTTTAAGCTATGCCTCTTAAATAATCTTAACGATCTTTTTGCTCAAATTGCGAAGTAAGTTGTTGTAATCTTGTCCCAATTACTGCGTATGTTTTACTTTTAGCTGTAATCGGCTTTCCCGCTCGTATCTGGGACCTTGAGTAGTTTACAATTGCTTACTGCCACGTTGCCAACCGCCTCTGCACCAAACCACAACACAAATAGTTAATTAAGGCTTTGAGAAGGTTGTCAACGATGGCAGAAGGGTTCAAATTGTCCTCGGTGACAATTGGGTATTTTCACCGCGAGTAGTTCGAGCCGGAGAAGGGAGTAGTCCGATAAATAAAGTTGAAAGGGGGGGGGGCACCAGGTTAAATTTGACGGAAAAATACACTCTAGGAGTAATGAATCAACCACCAAATCACCAAATTGGTTGATTCCTAGACTTAGGGTCTTAATTTAAATGCACCAGGTAACTATAAAACTAAAAATGAAACTAGGTGGAAATTTAGTTGGCTGTATCTTTAATAAACAAATTAAAATGTTTCACAAGTACCCCGAAGCCAGGTGAGGCATTAATTATAGAACAAATAAGTATATTTAATATACAAATGAAATACTTTACAAGTATTATAGAACAAAATAAGTATATTTAATATGCAGAAGTAATACTCTACAAGTATTCTGAAGCCAGGTAAGGCATCCAGTTATAGAACATAATAAGTATATTTAATATACAGCGTGGAAACCAAATAACAATAAGTACACTAATTAAAGGATCCCAATAACTTAACCTAACTTATGGCCTAATAACGCGTTATGAGCTCATCACGTGTTTATGACATGGTTGATACAAATAAATTATAGACTTAAGTAGGCATTTAAAATAAAGCAATGGCAAATGGCCTTGCTTTCCCTTACTGGGGTTTCCACGATGGAAACAAGGCTATGTTAGAATATAAATACCTCATAAATACCACTCGTAGAACGAATTCACAATTCTGACTATCCGGGGAGGTTAAACTGCCAGATTTGTCAGTTGGATGTGGTGGATACCAGCTTGAATTCCACTCATCCACACGCTTACACAGCCAAATATAACTCAGGTTCCATCTCGCAGATCCTAATCCTTCTAGAACAAGGTCCCCAGTCATTCGGCTAGTCTCAACCCTTTCCGGGTGTTCGTGGACATACAATAAACCACCTGTAGTGTTAACGAAACACCACAAGGTAAAGAAAAACCCTAAAAACACGACTAAATAAATAATATGATCCAAATAGATTATATCCCAGACACTTAGCACTATAAGTGTATCTTTTCTAAAAAATCAAACTTAATAACCCCCACGCTGTAATAAAAATTCCCATTATATCTTTTTACACAAGTGAGAATATGTGCTCACAGGAGACAATTACTAAATATAAAAATAAACACGTATATATATATACCCAACTAAACCAATTTGGGGTTTTTAACAGACCAGTACCATGTGTACAGATGACTGGATGATGAACAGCAATTAATCCCTTAAACAGGTTACCAAGGAAATTTTCCAAAAAAATATCCATAAAACTCAACGGCTATAAAATTCTCCTGGTCTATTAGGTAGGTTCCAAATTAATCCCTTATCGGATGACCAAAACTTTGTCATATATATTTGAAAAACCTTCCAAACTTATTCAGCACCATACATCAGCCAAAAAGTGACAAGACTAAAAAATGACAGACCACCAGGTCTGGAAATATCAAAATCATCTAGTTACCAATACACGGAACAACCCAACAATAACAAATAAACGCAACTGGTTTGATCTCAATCCACAGAACACAACATGACACCAGCCTTGTATCGAAAACCAACTGTCCTGGGTAACGCAGAGAGTGTCGATACCCGAACTCCGCTAATTTGTGACAGTGACCCAGATATCGCTCTGCGGTCAACGGCCGTACCATTCTCCGACCAGCTGTTTTCTGACCTATATTTACAGGTTCAAGCAAAGTAAACAAAAAACACTGGCTAAATTAAATATTTACAACAGGTAAAGTAATAACTCGTAGTTATCGGATAAAAGATGGTAAAGTTTATGACTGTTTTAATCAAAAACAAAAACGAACCGTAACATTGCTCTTATGAATTTATAAATATTATGATGTAAGCTTTCACAAGAAGCTATAAAGCCGCAATTCCTGCCCTCTACATGATTATTTGTTCTATGACTATTTTAAAAACTTCTATCATTAACATTCCACAACGGAATTGGAAAAGACGGCGTTCGCCTTTATTGTTTGCGGTTTCGTCGTCTGATGTAATTGTCATCAAAAAAGTCTGCAATCGGAAGAGCTTCTTCAGGAAAACCCCCTTCAATTAAATTATCAAAAGTAGCTTTGACTTTGTCTGGTGGCACAAACGCTAAAGCTGGGAGCATTCTTAGCCACATTGCAAACTCGTGATTTTCCTAATACTGTACCTACAATATATTAAATATCTTAGTTTTCTATCTAATTTTTGTGATAGTGCAAAAAAACTTGTATATAACTACGGTGACCATATGTAATTATTTTAGTAGGACAGTACTTTCTTTTAGAAAATGTCCTTCTGTCCTTTAATATTGTTGCAAGTACGTACCATTGTACTTATTTTCAGAAAAGGGCCTTCTCCTAACCCTATATTTTATAATTATGTTACGGATAATTATTTTACTCTTTTTTAGAGAAAAATTATTATGTTACAATTCGATAATTATGTTACATCTGGCATCACTGGTCGTGATATACGCAAGCGATACGTTAACGTCGTTATCCGTCTCACTCATATCTCATATGCAGGTTTAAATTAGTAGCTATTTAGGGATGTTCGTCGTAGAGCTGTTGTTTTATGTGAATATGTGCTACGCCGACGTTGTCGGACGTTGGACGTTGGCGTTTTCATTCAGTTGTTGATCAGTATAGTCAGAGTATAGTTGTATAGTGTAGTGTGCTACATAAATATTAAGTAATCTTACTCCCTGCGTTCAAAAGTATTTCATTTTACGTAAAAGTCAGCTCTCCAACTATGTCGCCGCCAAGACGAAAATGCCATTTCAATGCGGAATTACAAAGAGACTATCCGTTTATGAAACCGAAATCAAGCACGGTTTCGGATATCGTTTACTGCGAAATTTGTAAGTAGATATTTCAAATAGTGGTCGAAGTAATATCAAAGCCCATTTATTAAAAAAGAAACATAAACTAGCGGCAAACGCATCGGCAATAAGTAACAAGTTGCAGACTTTTTTTAAGTCATCACAAGTTAGCTCCGAAAACATGATGATTGCCGCTAAAGAGGGAACATTTGCTTATCATACTATTAAACACATGCAGAGTTTTAGATCGTTAGACTGTGCATCTAAATTGATCTCAAATTTATTTGACACAAAATTTAATTCTGCTCGAACAAAAAGCGAGGCTATAGTGAAAAATATATTTGCAGAAGAATCAAAATCCCGATTGCACGTGGCTATGAAGAAGGTGGACTTTATTAGCATCATTATTGATTCATCAAATCATGGTGACATAAATCTTGTTCCGTTACTAGTGCGTTATTTTGATAGTGAGAAAGGTATAGAAGTTAAATTATTACGCTTATGTCAATTACCGGGTGAAACATCCGACCAACTTCATAATTACGTTTTTGAGGTGTTAGAAAAATACAAGATACAAATACTAATTTTGGTGGGATGAAAAGAAAAGGAACAAATAATTTATTCACTAAACTTAACAATTCGTGTGGCAAATCTTTAATCGGTGTGGGATATACAGCACATATTTTGAACAATTGCATTCAAAATGCTACTGATGTTCTGCCAATAGACATTGAAGTAATTGCAGTAAAAATATTTAAACATTTTTATATTTACACTGTCAGGGTGGAAAAACTCAAATCATTTGCTGATTTTGTAAATTGCGAATATAAAAAAAATCCTTTCATTTTCCAAAACAAGATTTTTAAATAATTTTAATAAATTGAAAGAATATTGCAAATCTTATTTTCAGTCAATTGATAACTGCCCAACGATTATTAAACAATTTTTTAATCATCCCGTTTCAGAAGTGTGGATGTGGTTCGTACATAATGTAGCTTCCCAGTTTCATGAAGGAATCACCAAAATCGAAGGCAACAAAGTTAGCGCAACAGAAGCAGCTTTAGAATATTTTACACTAAGAAATAAATTGGAACATCGTTTAAATGAGGTATTTTTGCCACTCAAAGTAAGAGAATGCCTTTCCAAACTAAATAATGATGGACAAAGCAATATGGAGGATTTTAAAACTCAAGTGCAACTATTTTATTCAAATTGCGTGTCCTATCTGAACAACTGGAGTTCAAATTTAGGAGAATTAAAATTATTTGAATGGGCAGGTTTACGACATCAATTTAATTGGAATGATGTTTTTCAATCTGTGGAGACCTTCAGAGCAAATTTAGGGGAGGTATTAAATGAAGACCAGATTTTTGATGAAGTCGGAATATTAATTAACTTTTCATCTGTTGAAAAAATCAACAAATGGAATAGCGAAGATAAAAATAGTGAGGATCGGTGGGTTGAAATGTGTAAATGTCTTGATGCAGATAGTGCCAAGTTGAATAACTTGAAAAAGTTGTGCGAGTTTGTGTTCTGTCTTCCTGGTACTAGCGCTGCTGTTGAACGATTATTTTCTATCATTAATAATTACTGGAGTTCCAAAAAATCTCAAATGAGTGTTTCCACTGTGGAGTCAGTGATGCAGGTGTATACAAATTTCGACGAAACTTGTAACGAAATGTTTCATTTTCTTCAGAGTAACCCATCTATGCTCAAATCAATATTGAGTTCAGAAAAATACGATTGGTTTAAAAAAGGGGATGTTAAAAAAGATAATCAATTTCCAAGTACATCAGTGGAAAAGTCTTTGTAAAATTCTTTTTATGTTATTTGCTTTAGTTTAACATTTTTCGATGTTTAATATCACTATTATGCCTTACTTAATAAAAATTGTATTTTTAAATTAACATATTTGGTGTTTTATTTAATGTTGACATGATATTTCTATAAAATGGTGAATGCGTTCGAAAACAACCTTGCTGTACTTTTTTTTTCTAAAAAAATTATGGTCACCGTAATATAACACTATTTTTCCATTGGATTTGTGCACTCGCAAACGGCTCTTGCCAGAAAATTCCCATTCGGGAAAAGTGCTACTTTACACACAATAATAAAAATTTAGACCAAAAATTACCTGCAAGCCTTCGCTTTGAATTCGTCTCCATGGGACCTATCCTCGACAAGTGTATTTCACTCTTTGCATTCATAATATTCAAATAGTTGAAAACGTATGCGCATATTTAAAACTATTCTTGATTCCTCTGAAAAAGGACTACGAAATTAGGAACGAAAAAGATCATTAAATGCGAGCGAACATTAGGCAAAACCGTAGGATATGTCAAAGTTTACATGTAGCAAATTAATTCTGTCAATAGTAGAGATTTGAGATTTTCACTCGGTATTAAAAAATTTTTACAAATAAAGAATCAAAAAATATTCAATAAACGTTTAAGAAAGGATTGCACAAGAACCTGTTAGTTAAATATTTGAAAATACATCCTACAATGATTAGTGGGAACAAAGACTATTGTAATGAATTGGAATAGCTAACAAAAAGTTTAAATTCTATTCCAGGTGGAGTTAAAACTATAATCAAATATAGAGTCAATTTTTAAACTAAATGATAATAATGCATTCAATAACAGTACGTTTAAAAAATTTCTATATGCGATCATAACTAACAATTTGTTTATAATATAATGTCACTTAAACACAGAAATATACATTCGTATTTTAAATCGAAGGCAAAAACATACTTGTTGCCAAAAGCGCACTCGTAATATAAAATCGAACGACCAAGAATCGCTGCAACCCGAATTTTCGCTATTTCGCATTCGCACTAATAAAAACGACTGTCGAGAATGGGTCTCCACTAAAGGCTCTTGATTCAAACAGATTTAAGTCAAAGCTTGTCTGGAACTGCCTTGAAATACTAAATGATCTGGCAACCCACAACAAGGTAAAACTGGCGTGGGTAACAGGGCACAAAGGTATTCAAGGAAATGAAAAGGCTGATGAACTCGCCAAAGAGGGATCAGATCTACCATTCACAGGACCCGAACCTGTATTTGGGATAAGCAAAACCTCTGTTCGACAGGCAATGAACAGGTGAATAACCATAAAACACCAAATTCACTGGCAACAGATAAGAGGGCACAGAATCAGTAAGCTCATGCTAAGGAGACCAAACCCACGCATGGCTACTGAGGCACTACAACTCGCAAGGCCCCAAATATCCACCATTGTGGGATTATTAACGGGGCACTGCTTGCTGAAACACCTTCATGTAATGGGATTACACAATGATCCCACTACGTGTAGACTTTGCATGGAAGAGGAAGAAACCTCATACCATGTGAGCTCTTACTGGGCGATGTTTCATCCTTTTCGGCCTAGAACCGGAAAACGCCCCAGGAACACTTGATATAAAAGACCCATGAGGCCGCAGTGTTCTGGGCCAAACCTAACCCTACCTGCTTACAACCGATAAAGATACAGATAAAGATGGGTCTACAGATATCTTGACAGAAGTGGAAGAAACATGCTGTCACGTTCATCCCAGAAAACTTCTCTCTGAAGGCGTGTATCGATGCTAGTTCAAAGTCAGACATAATAGTCCTAGGTTGTAAGCCTGGCTGAAATTGCTTCAATTTTTGCAGTACTCGTAAATAGGTTTGTTTTGTTTGTAAGTAAAGTATATACAGCTGACAAAAATTTTGTTGACTTTTGCGTATATGGTGTACAATTGGCTGAAAATAGTTGGAGCTGCACTAAAAGTACCATCAACATTCCTAAAAAGTCACATTAATAAGTTAATTTTAAACTTACCTCTGGAATAACCATATCCTGTCTGGGGGTCGATTCTCGACTTTTATTCCCATGAGAAAATTTTATTTTCCCATGGGAATTTAGTTTTCATATTCTCGACATAAGCGGTGAAATATTTTCCAATGAGAAGTATGGGAAAATATTCCCCTGCTTACGAGCATTGGAAATTCTGTTTTCCAATGGGAATTGTACTTGCGCATTAAAGTCGAAAATTTGACGAAAAACTAAGACATAACCAAAGATTATTGGATATCTTGGATTTTTGGTGAAATTGTAGTTAAAACATTTTTTGGCGTATTTATAGATTGATCTTATTTTATTTATGTATGTATTATTTTTACTTCTCTTTTACTAAGAAACTGTATGAACTGATTTTCTTAAATCAGTTAGAAATTGTGGGAGCTGCTAATAACACAAATTGAGAAATTTTTAGTAAATTTAATAAGACCTTTTCGAAAATTTTATTATTTCCGTTAACGAAAGAATTTCTTAGTTTCTCGAAACTTTTGTTGCTCTTCCATACAAAAGCTACTTTTTCTTTTTTCAACATGTGAAAGGAAAACTAAGAATAACTCGACAAGTTTTAATTATACATAATCGAATATTTTCACTTGTTCCTCGGTCATGCTAGCGATAGCTCGGCACGGCACATGCTCCAGCGCGTAGGCTCGGCAGGTAATCGGTTACCCAAAAACCACAACAAATACAAATAATGCAAACAGTAAATTTTCAAATATCTTTGTTGTTGCGAAATATTCGTGGACTTAATATCAGACATACGTGAAACTACTATTTCCATGGGAATATCTATTCCGACAAGTTCGAGAATTGCATAACGTATTACCATGGGAATATAAGTAGTGGAATATTTTCCCATGGGAAAATTTTCCAATTAACTCGAGAATCGAGCCTCTGTTGGGGAAGAAATGGAATTCCAATAATTTTCCGACTCATTCGAATGCTTCTTTTAATGCTGTCCTAGATAATGTTGCACTAACGTTGCTGTGTACACCTGAGACAGCAGTCGCCAAAATTTGTTGTGGGGATTCATGTGTGGTTTTTGGTGTTTATTTAACTGATTGGAAAACTCGTAAAGTTTCACTTCTAGTTGTCTCTGCAGGATGAAGATGTTCTTGGACAATTTTTACTACAACAGGAGAATCCCTTTTTGTCCAAACATGCCCTTTGCAGACGCTTCTTTTTTCACACACCCATATGTAATAAAAAAAAAAAGATATTCCAAATTAGTTAATTTATGTAGCGCAATCTAATTAAATTGTGTTAAAGCGAAAATGATGTTAATTTTTGTGAAAGATCAAATTATTACCTAAAATCCATTTTAACTTGTTTAATATCAAAGATAAATTTTAAAATTTTGTCACGTCTTAAAAAGGCTCGTTTTCTGTATATGTTGCATTTTATAATATAGATAGAGATAAGTTCTGGGACGTTTTGGAAAATTCCTCTTCTTAAAAATGGAATATTGACATCTTTTATTTCTACCATTTTTAAAAACGCTGATTATTGAATATCTCTTATTATACTAGATTTTATAGACACATATTGTAAATGTGGTATATCTTTAAAAGTTTTAGAATATATTGTTCCAATTTGGCCATAAATGTTTTAGAGGTGGGTTGCGATTTCACGAACTGTTACATTATCGCGGCTACAACGCTGTCACAGTCAAAGTCTGTTCCAGCCGATATAAAATAGCCGTGACATTCAGTCACGTTTAATTCTGCTGCTTTGCAATTTTGCACCATTTCAGTCCGCGGACCGCGACTCTGCTCTGTGAAACGACGCTGTTCTTGGGATTTTGTTTGGGACAGTGACAAGCTGAGGGACGAGACTTTGAAAATGGAACGGATATTGGGAGCGAGCAGATCGCTTTTATTTGTCATTTGTGGCATGCGATCATATGGAACGATAATATGTCATCTAATAAAAAGCTCGATTGTGGTAAAAAACACAGTAATTATTATAAATTCTATATTTCTACAATTTATAGAAAAACATGAATTTAAATCAAAACAGTATACGGTATTAACAAAAATGATTGCCTAAAATTCCTCTACCTAAGTAAAAACATATTTGTTTAACACAAAAAAAACTGAGAAAAATCTACAAAACCGATATAGAACTAATATCTACTAAATGAAACATTAATAATAAAGTGAAATAAAAATACAGCACATCTGTGGCCTAAAAACAAAATAATACTCCCGATAATACACCAGGGGGTCGATTCTCGACTTGTAGGAACCTTTTCCTATAGGAATTTGTGACACTTTCCTATATGTAGGGAAATGTCATAAATTTTCTATGTATAGAAAAATGTCAAAAATTCCTATAGGAAAAAATTCCTACGAGTCGAGAATCGACCCCCAGAGTAGACGTAAGGTAAAAATATTTAGATATTCCTTATCAATTATAATTGTTCAGTTCAGATACGTGATAGTCAATGGTTCCACTATTTATAGATTTACCTGGAATTTATTCAATTACAAATTGACAATAAAACCATTGTACCTACATTAATGAATATATAATAATTTAAGAACCCTCATCAATGAATATACTGAATAAAAACCACATTGGTAGATAAGTTGATGTATCTAAAAAAGTAGAGCTGATAGAGAAAAACGGATTGCATGTACATATTTAGCGTCCCAAATATAGTTAAAATCAGCTCTAAAATCCTAAACACAAAAAAAATATATTTTTTTGTTGCCCTGTGTTATTATTAATTATTATCCATTATTAAATATACACAAATCTAAAGATCGCTATTGACATTTTAAAACATAAATTTTTGTACTTTACCTTCACTTAGGCGATCCCGATTTGGAGAAAATACGTTCACAAGAGACAGATGTTGCGACAGTACCAAATTTTTCTAAGTTGTAAGAGTGATAACGCCACCATTTTACCGGATCTTCAGTTCTATCCAAGAGATCTTCCTCCAAGTATTGACGGACCTCAATAACGGCTCTTGATGTTGCAGGACTGTCAGGTGCTTTGGATAAGAAGAAAGCAGCTTTTTTTGCAAAATGGTCCAATATAGAAGGATGGGCTACATAACCGACTTCGGTGGAAGGAGTCTGCTGTGTTTCTTTTAATTTACAAAAAAAAAAATTTTGATATATTAGTTTTATTACTAACTGCTTGGCTCGTTCAGTTACACTATCGCAAGAAAATCCGACATTTTTAAATCGAGGATCCAGAAAAGTAGACACCAGCAAAGTTTTAGGATTTTTTAAGTACCCCAGTCGATCTGAATTTCCCTTTAGAAATTGCCCGACCATATCTTGAATTAAAGGCAAGAGATCCTCGTTCTTCATTTCAAGACAAATATTTTCCAGTCCTTTTGTTAAAATTATCACTGACGATAAAGTCACATATTTCTCTCCACTTATCACTTTACTAACTACCTCCGTAGGTTTCAAACACCTCCTTAGCTGTTTAAGTAGTCCCCATTCTTCAACTGATATGATGGAAAGATTGTTCACATTTAATAAGTCCATAGTTATGCGAACTTCTTCCTCTAATTCCAAAATTCTATCGAGCATATAGATAATGGAATTCCATCTGGTCACAACATCTTGAATAAGTTTTTTGGCTCTTTTCCGGCTTATCTTTGTACTTCCATCAATTTATTACTGACATTAGTACTTCTTTTAAAATGTTCCATTAATGTGCGCAGCTTAGTGACAATTGGTGAAACTACTTTTAGCCTATCCTGTACAATTAAGTCTACAGTATGAGCATAAAATCCAAAATGCTTCTATCCTAGATCTTATTTTATTGCCTTCTTAATGTTTGCTGCGTTGTCTGACACTGCTAAAAGAACTTTTGATTCTAATCCCGACATAGTTACTATACGATTGAGTTCCTCTGCTAAATTAGTACTAGTATGACTCTTAGGAAAAGAACAGCATTCTAATTGTATTGTGCCACCTAAGGCCTATTTATTTTGTATAATGATACTCCTTGGTAAACACTATGTATTTATTAATACATCAAAGAAAAACAGAATAAATCAACAAAATAATATGGTTGAAAATAAAAATGTCTAGTACGTGTTAGGAGAGGGTTGTAACACTAAACTCGACTATTTAACTTCACTATTTATTATATTCGACTAAACTGTATAATGATTCGCACAATAATGCCCTATATCTAAATAAAACGCTTATATAATTTCTGGTGATTTCGACTTATCGCCTAATGAGTCATAGTACTAGATATTCCAGCGGCGTCTCTTACGGGGTTGCTAACACGGCCATCCTACGGTTTGTTCGTCCTCGAACATATGTACTATCTAAAACAAATAAAATGGGTGATGTTTAAGGGTTTCTAATATACGAACATAGTAGTCCAAGCAATGATACTTGAAATCTGTTATTCACTGAGGCCTTAATACCTGCAGCACTAATTGAAATAACTTTGAAACCACTGTAGGCCTTTATACCTGCAGTTTCTAACTTGAAATCACCGTAGGCCTTTATACCTGCAGTTTCTAACTTGAAATCACTGTAGGCCTTTATACCTGCAGTTTCTAAATTGCTATGGCTATAGGCCTTTATACCTACAGCCCCTTTTTGTGTATCTTAACTTTTACTACATTTTAAGTTGCTAGAGGCCTTTATACCAAAAGCATAATAATTGTATATTTACCTTGTTCTTATTTTCGAAGGTTAAATATCTTAATGTCTTCTACACAATATACTCCTTCATAAGCTATATTATTTTTTGATCTCTTCGCATGGATATCTTCTTTAACTTTATATCGGTCATTAGGCAGAACCTCTATAATTTTAAATGGCCCTTTGTACTTTGTTACAGCCCTTTGTATATTACAAGTTTGTATTCTATACTTATGTATTCTGGGCTAGCTATTTGTTACGAGAGCGAAAAGGGGTTCATGCACCCAATTAAAACAAAACTTGCGGTGCATACATTTATTGGATAGACAATCTGTCTGGTTAGTTTCTAGCTTATCGTGATATTTGGTGACATTAATTTTATATACAAGGGATACCCAGTACCGAGGGTTGCCCCAATTGGACCAATTGGTTCACACAGAACCGTAAGTTAATATATTTACACTACATAAATTTTAGGTAGAATTATTATCACACAAACAGTTTAATGATGAATTATTTTCGTTTCAGCTCAACCACCAGTAACAAAGATACAATAAAACTGGAAAATTCTTACTTGCAATCAATTTCCAGGCTCAAGATGCAGGCACTAAACAGCAGGCAGGCTCTAGCGAACGAAACCGAGCTGGTAAAATAGGACGAATAGCAAATAAGCAACATGCAGGAAATAGCATCAACAGCGCTGGAGGACTGCGGCAGGCAACAAGCAGCATGCATTAAGATCTTGAATTCTATCTGATGTGCCATCAACGTCACCTTGAGTGTTACTTATAATCAGTTAAGTAGTTTTTTTCAATATAAGTATGTCTAAGAAAATAGAACGAAGAGTAAAAGCATAGAATAAGAGTAGGAGAAAAAGAAAAAGGCCTAAAAATATAAAAACAGAATGTAAAATAGGTATAGGGTATTGTACATTTCACGAGGTACTTACCGAAGTTGGGGATCGGCCTTGGGAAATTCAAAGGTTTAAATTGAATTACGGGAAATCCACTTATAGTGCAAATTTTCAACAGAAAACTAGTAATTCAAATTTAACCAGTTTATTTTTGTTTCAGAGTATAAAATCCGTAAAACGATAACTGCAACCAGCACAAGATATACCCAAAAAAAAAAAACAATTTCCACAAAAACTAGAGGAAAAAATCAAGCTTCTAGAAGTTCCTCTCCCAGACCAAAAGCTTATACCATTTAAGACAATTAGTCACCTTCCAATAAGTGAAATTACTTAAGATACCCAAGGACTAAAATAAAAGAAGAAGTACTTAGGTTGACATAGCAGATTGGAACTACCTAACCTATATAACAATGTACAAACAATTTTTGTAAACAAATCAATTATCTACTTATTTATATCAGGAACTGAGAGTATGGAATGACTGAAGTTGTAAATAAAGTTTGTAAATATGGTTTGCTTTTTAATTTAAGTAAGTTACTTATTTATTTTAATTAGACTTTCTGATTTGAAAATATTGTTGCGGTGAAACCGTAACAACTCCCCCCTTTCCCGAGAAGTTATACCTATAGTATATACAAATCTCTATTTCAGAAAAACAGATAAAGGAAAATAAAATTTACATAATTAATTAATCGCTATCGCTCACAATGGAGGTATCGTCAGAATCTGGTGGATGACTCTTAAGGTCCTTGGCGTGCCATACGCCTCGACATTTCCCAGCCGAATCTACCAACTCATAGGACCACGGTGACAGAACTCTGCAGATTCTAAAGGGACCTTCAAATTTAGGAGCTAGCTTTGAGGTAACACCTGTTGCCTTATCGGATAGCACGTAGGCTCGTTTCCAAACCTGGTCGTCAACCTTGAAGATAACATTCCTCCGACGAAGATTGTAGCGTTTCCTAGATTGATCAAATCCTTTTTTTAATCTAGCACCAACATCTTTAAAAACTTCCAACAACGCGGTACAGCGAGAGTGAGGGTCAAATACGTCAGGTAAATCAGATAATACAGCGGAGTTTCGTTCCCCATTAAAGGTTAATTCACGTCCAAATGTAATAAAATTCGGGGACAATTTGGTTACTTCATGACGAGCAGTTCGAATCGCGCACGCAGCTTTTTGGAGGTATCGATCCCATAACCGGTGATTATCAGTAACATAGGACCTTAGTATCGTTTTAATGGTGCGATGGTAACGTTCGACTTGATTGGCTTGGGCATGAAAATTAGATGTGTAGTCAGGTTCAATCTGATATTTTTTTAACAGACCAATCCAATCTTTACTCTTAAAGACCGACCCATTATCGGTTATTATTTTTCTAGGTGCCCCAAACATAAGTATTACATGATCCTCAATATTTTCAACAATCTTGGACGCAATGGCTTTTCTTAACGGAAAGAGTAAAAGATATTTGCTAAACAAATCGCTTGCAGTTAGTATATAAGAAAACCCAGAAGTTGATCGGGGCAAGGGTCCGACGATATCAACACTTAATATTTCGAAGGGTTGAGTGGTAGTAGGTGTAGCGCTTAACATTAAACCTTTAGCTGGTTGCTGCTCAGGTTTCGACATGATACAGGATGTACAATTTTTTATGTATCGCGCGACATCGGCTTTCATCTTAGGCCAGTAGTACTTAAATGTAATTCGGTTTAGAGTCTTGTATATGCCCATATGTCCGCAAACAGGCATATCATGATGCATATGGATGATTTCTGGCCGTTTCTCTTTAGGGACTACAATAAGCCATTCATTGGCTCTGCTAACTAGGTCTGGATATGAAATTTGGGCTAATTTAAGAAGTTGATTATTTTCAACTCTCCAGTCAGGAAAAGAGTCAGGAGCTCGGACAATTCGCTCCCGCATACGCAAATACCATTTGTCCTTAATTTCTTCGTTAACTGTCGTCGTGGATACTGTATCCACACAAGGTACAGAACGGGAAAGAGCGTCTGGAACAATGTGATCTTTGCCTTTCCGATGCTCGATATCAAAATCATATTGTTGCATACGCACCGCCCATCGGGCGATTCTTCCCACCGGGTCTTTTATGGTATTCAACCATTTAAGACTGTAATGATCAGTAATAACCTTAAATTTGGTACCTTGGATGTATGGTTTAAACCGTTCTATGGCATGCAGAACAGCAAGGCACTCTTTTTCGGTCGTGGAATATTTGCGTTCAGCTTTAGATAATGACCGACTCATATAGGCTATAACATGTTCTCCGTCTTCCCATACTTGTGACAGAGTAGCTCCTACGCCAAAATCACTAGCATCGGCCTGTACAATAAACGGTAAGTTGAAATTTGGGCAAGATAAAATAGGTGCCGAGACTAAAATCTCTTTAAGACCGATAAACGAATCTTCGCACGCACTATTCCCATCAAACTTAACATCCTTTTTTAACAAGTTACATAACGGTGCTGCCAACGTAGAAAAGTTTGGCACAAACCGTCGGTACCAAGACGCTATCCCGATAAAACGACGAACATCTCCCACATTTCTGGGAGTAGGAATATTTAAAATGGCTTCTACTTTTTGGGGATCTACCATTAATCCCTGCGCATCTACGACATAGCCTAGAAATCTAAGCTCAGGCTTGACAAATTGACATTTCTTCTTATTGAGAGTGAGACCAGCCTTCTTTAGACGACACAACACCTCTTCGAGTACTCGGAGATGTTCTTCAAAAGTCGGTGTACAAAAACAGATGTCGTCCAAATATACAAAGACGAATCTTTCTAGGTCTACTCCAACCACTTGGTCAATAAACCGCTGAAACGTTGCAGGTGCCGAATGTAAACCCATTGGCAACCTTTTAAATTGGTAAAGGCCTCTATTCGGTATCACAAAACCGGTTAAAGGCTTTGATTCCTCTGCCAGCGGAATCTGGAAGTATGCACTTTTTATATCTAATGTGGTAAGGTAGCGCGCATCTTTCAACATATTCAAGGTATTCTCGATATTGGGCAATGGATAACCATCTTTAATGGTGACTTTATTTAACTGTCGGAAATCGACCACGAATCTATAGGTGCCATCCTTCTTAGGAATCAATAAAATCGGTGAGACCCAAGGCGAGTTTGACGGCTCAACGACGTCATCCCGTAGCATCTTTTCAAGTTCGACAATGACTTGATCTTGAAGAGCTTTGGATAAAGGATAGTAGCGATGACGAATCGGAGGATGGTCTGTCCTGATCACATGTTGGACAAGATGTGTGCATCCTAATCTGGTGCTCATGTTTTCAAAGGCTTTCTCGATTAACGTATGTAAACGTCGCTTCTGTTCATCTGAAAGCATATCACTTCCAATGACAGTGGATTCAGAAAAACCTGATGTTATTCCATCTAGACGAAAATGCCACTCCCCAGAAAATAGATCCGGTATAATTTCCATCTTTTTCCAAAAATCAGTACCTAATATGAGCTCATGTGGTAATGACTGTATGACTAGTACATCTATTAATTTAATCTTTTCTCTAAGTTTGACCAATATCGTTGTGACACCATCTACTGTTACTGATTCTCCATTCGCTACCGTACAACTGTTTTGGGGACCAGCCCTAAGCTTACAGCTATCTTGCAACAGCTTCCAACCTGGTCCACCCAAAATCGTACGCGTGGCTCCGGAATCCAGCAATCCTAAAAGTTCACAACCGAAAATCGAAACTTGGAGGTAAGGTCGAGTATCATCTTTGGCATGATCGATTATATATGCAAGGAGAATTTGAGATTTCTGACCAGCCGAATCGAAAGAAGGATCAGAAGACCGGCTTACTTCTGACTTCTCCCCCCGTTTTTTGAACAACGGGTACAGGAATAAGAAACGGTATCGGGATTTCCACATTTAAAGCAAAATTTCTTTAGAGGTTGAGAACATGCTTTAAATTTATGTGTTTCGGCCAAGCAGTTCCAACATGAAGGTTTTGACAGTTGAGAAGATTTACCTTGCGATTTAATTATGGACGGCTTGCCCACTTCTGACGGTGGAGCTGAGATGCTACTGGAAATTGCAGTCACCGACTGTTGAATAGGACCTAGACCTTGAGGTTTGTGATATGCCAGCTCAGGTTCCAACAAACTCTTGTAAGCTGTTGAGGGAGGGATAAATTTCTGTACTCGGCGTTCGGTTTCTTCCATCAGGCGACTAAGCTTGAGCAAGTCTTCTAATCTTGTGATTTTATGCAGAGCTAAACCCGTTTGCAAGTAAGGTAAAAGATTTCTGCGAATTAAATTTACTTTCTCTTCCTCCTGCGGAATTTTATCTAGCTTGCCAAATAGATTCTCCATAGCGACAATATAAGTAAGTACTTTTTCGTGCGCCCCTTGCGTTCTTTTCCGAATCTCATCCCAAAGACTATATTCATAATCAAAGGGACGGAAGGATTCTTTCAATTGATCTACTAGATCATCCCAAGAGTTAAATGTGCGAGTGCGATACCATAGTAACGCTTCTTGTGCAAAAAATTCTGGGGCCCATCGCAAAAGCATTTCCCTAGGAACTCCTCGTGATGCTCGCAGCTCTTCAACTCTCTGAAGAAACTCATTGACACTAGTTTTCCCGTTGAACTTTACATTCCAACGATACATATCATACCTATTTACGTTAGGTTCTTGGCCTAGTGAGGGGTGTTGCATTCCAGGGATAGAAATTTTTGCCATTTCAGCATTAAGATCCTTCATCGTATCAACTTGAGCTGTTTCTCGATTAAATGTGGGTGTTGAATCTCCAAAAATTGCCAAACGAGAATAAAGACTGGGTGTCCTATCACCAATGGTGGCTCTCCTTGAGTATTGTGATTCCGTACCGGACTCTTCAGGGTTCAGACAGACCCTAGTACTAGAAGGACGAAAAGTATTTCCCATAAAGGTTTCCTCTCTCGGTTCTTCAAGTAATCTTTTATAATAAGGACCTAAAGTAGGTGCAAAACGTCGACCATCCACGTCAGCCAAAGGTGACGAAACTGCTCTAGGCAGTTCAATAGCCGAGGCGTAATCTCTGAGAATTTGATCATAAGACCCTGCTTCTCGAAACAAAGGTTCCGACCATCTAGAAGCAACTCTTTTTACATGTGCCACTTCTTCATCTCTGGGACCGAGTTCTACCAAACTACCAATCGGAATTTCCTCAGGTGATGGAAGCAATGGAGGATCAACTGTCAAAACTTGAGTGCGTGTATCCAAAAGAGAAATATGATCTCCACCATTCATTGCGTTCCGCACTTCTCTTCCAAAACTGTCCCTACTATTTTGCAATAATGCTGCAGGGTTGTCAGCAACCTGAGTAATATTAATACCTTGGTGAAGTAAACTATTATCTCCCATCAGTTGAGAGCACTTGTTCACTAAACGCAATCTCCAATCTCATCATCGACATTTGTTCCAGTAAGACGACCCAAACGCAAAGACAAGTGAATTATTCGGCTATTTATTCTACGATACTCATTTTCTCTATTTTGATGATCATAATTTCGAATATCTGCTTCAAGAACATTTAATTTTTGAGCGCAAATACGCAATTCGTCACTGCATTCCAAATATACATTAGCTACATAAGCCTGGGGATTCTCCCTTTCCTCTCTAAGAATATGGCCAAGTGCCACACGCTTTTCCGCTACTGTGTTTCCTATCGGTTGTCCACGTACGTAAAACTCGTAGGTAAGTTCATCACCCAGTAAGCGATAAACATCCATTGCGAAAGAAAAAAATAATAGTAAATAAAGAAAAAAAAATTAAAAAGAGTTCTTCCTATCCTACAACGAAGTTTAATAGAACCTATATTAAAAATATTTATATTTATATTTTTTTTCCTAACCCTATTATAAAACGGTAACCCCAAAGAAAATATTCTTTAAAAACTACCTAAATTAATTAATTTAATGTAATATGTATTCAAATTGTTTTTATCTCAAACTTTGGAAAATATAAAAAGTAAAAAAAAATCATATGTAAAAACTAATTTATTTATTAAAACCCCATGTAAAGTGAATACAAGTAGTCCACCTTTATTTACACACCCTCAGAATATTCCTATGTTCAAGAATAATCGAAGTACTCAATTATGCACTGTTTGCCCAATACCATCAAAGGCCACTTCAAAATAAAAGAAGAACTAATTTTAAAGTAGTTCAAAAATAGATAACTAAAAGAAGAAGAACCCAAAAGTTAGTGTTCCGTCAAACGGTGATGTCAAAGAGCTGTCAACGTCAAAACTTGACTTTTGAGCTTGAACTATTTTGCAAAAAAAATACAATTTCTGGCTATATTATGAAACTGAAAATATCCATCTACTGTAGAACAATATACCAAGCAGATGTCTACCACAATAATCCGCGGAAGGGCGCCAAAATCTGTTACAGCCCTTTGTATATTACAAGTTTGTATTCTATACTTATGTATTCTGGGCTAGCTATTTGTTACGAGAGCGAAAAGGGGTTCATGCACCCAATTGGATAGACAATCTGTCTGGTTAGTTTCTAGCTTATCGTGATATTTGGTGACATTAATTTTATATACAAGGGATACCCAGTACCGAGGGTTGCCCCAATTGGACCAATTGGTTCACACAGAACCGTAAGTTAATATATTTACACTACATAAATTTTAGGTACAATTATTATCACACAAACAGTTTAATGATGAATTATTTTCGTTTCAGCTCAACCACCAGTAACAAAGATACAATAAAACTGGAAAATTCTTACTTGCAATCAATTTCCAGGCTCAAGATGCAGGCACTAAACAGCAGGCAGGCTCTAGCGAACGAAACCGAGCTGGTAAAATAGGACGAATAGCAAATAAGCAACATGCAGGAAATAGCATCAACAGCGCTGGAGGACTGCGGCAGGCAACAAGCAGCATGCATTAAGATCTTGAATTCTATCTGATGTGCCAGCAACGTCACCTTGAGTGTTACTTATAATCAGTTAAGTAGTTTTTTTCAATATAAGTATGTCTAAGAAAATAGAACGAAGAGTAAAAGCATAGAATAAGAGTAGGAGAAAAAGAAAAAGGCCTAAAAATATAAAAACAGAATGTAAAATAGGTATAGGGTATTGCACATTTCACGAGGTACTTACCGAAGTTGGGGATCGGCCTTGGGAAATTCAAAGGTTTAAATTGAATTACGGGAAATCCACTTATAGTGCAAATTTTCAACAGAAAACTAGTAATTCAAATTTAACCAGTTTATTTTTGTTTCAGAGTATAAAATCCGTAAAACGATAACTGCAACCAGCACAAGATATACCCAAAAAAAAAACAATTTCCACAAAAACTAGAGGAAAAAATCAAGCTTCTAGAAGTTCCTCTCCCAGACCAAAAGCTTATACCATTTAAGACAATTAGTCACCTTCCAATAAGTGAAATTACTTAAGATACCCAAGGACTAAAATAAAAGAAGAAGTACTTAGGTTGACATAGCAGATTGGAACTACCTAACCTATATAACAATGTACAAACAATTTTTGTAAACAAATCAATTATCTACTTATTTATATCAGGAACTGAGAGTATGGAATGACTGAAGTTGTAAATAAAGTTTGTAAATATGGTTTGCTTTTTAATTTAAGTAAGTTACTTATTTATTTTAATTAGACTTTCTGATTTGAAAATATTGTTGCGGTGAAACCGTAACAACTTCTCTAACAATTTCTTGCTTTGACTATTGTTAGAAGGAACACTTGAAATTCTTACTAGAACCAAATCTCCTACCACGAATGTTTCTGCTGGTTTTCTTTTCTTATTAAATATGTTTCTCTGGATTTTTTCATTTGCTTCTAAATTTCTTTTTGCTTTTTCTCTTAACTTGGTCACATCTGGGTTGTCACTTTCTTCGTCTACGTATCGGTCAGCCTGACTTCTGAGATTTATACCCAACATTATCTCGGCGGGAGTAGTCTCTGTTGTTTTATGCTTCGTACTGTTAATCCCTTGTTGGATTGCTTCTAAATTTGAGTCCCAATTATCGCTGGAAGTGTCAGCTCCCATTGTGGCTAATGCATCTAATAGTAATCTGTTAACTCGTTCTACTTGTCCGTTACCTCTGGGCATACCAACTGCTGTTATGTGAAGCCGAATGCCTCTATTTTCACAAAATTTATTGAATTCATTTGATGTAAAAGCTGTTCCAGCGTCGGCTACTATTCTTTTCGGATTGCCAAAAATAGAAAATATTTCTGACAATTGTTTTATTACATTAACAGCTTTAGTATCCGGAACTGCTCTGGGAAACACAAATTTTGTAAATGCATCAACAACTACTAATAGGTGGCTATTTCTCTTACTGCTTTCCACGAAGGGTCCAAGGTGGTCAATATGTAAGGTATGAAACGGTTTGGCATACTTTGGAATAGGATGAAGATAACCTGGTTTCTTTCCTCCTGCCGATTTGTGATATAAACAGTTAAGACATGATTTGATATACTTTCGAACAAAATGTTTCATTTTAGGGAACCAATATCTTTGTTTAATCCGTTCTACTGTTTTTTCTAACGCAAAATGACCAACATCATCATGATTCAGCTTTACCACCTGCCATCTACATTTCTTTGGGACCATCCAACGTCGACCTCTTTCTGTTAATCTGAAAACTCTATTTCCACGTAAATCAAATTCTTTAAAGATTTTTTTGTTGTTTTGCATGTCACCAGATAATAATATTTCTTTTATTTCTTTAATATTATTATCCTGTTCTTGGGCTTCTTTCAACCAGTCTTCTTCATTTATTAGTTTTATACTTAGTTCACATTCCTCCTGTGTTATTTCTGGATTACGACTCAAGGCATCAACGTGCTGCATCATCTTTCCTTGTTTGTGTTGTATATTAAAATTATATTCTTGTAGTGACAGTAGCCATCTTGCGATTCTGGGAATAATTGTTTGCTTTGACATGGCATTTTTAACGGCATTGCAATCAGTGAAAATAGTAAACGGAATCCCCAAAAGATAGTGTCGAAATCGTTCTAAAGTTCTTACAATGGCAAGTAGTTCTAATTCAAATGAGTGAAACTTTCTTTCGTCAGGAGAAGTTTTCTTGCTGTAATAAGCTACTGGTTTTTCTTCTGCTCCATTGAGTTGAATAATTATGCCTCCAATTCCTTCTTGGCTAGCGTCTGTGTATACACGTGTTTCTAAATTTGGACTGAATATGGCTAGAATGGGAACTGAGCAAATCATTTCCTTCAGATGGTTTACCAGTTCTGTATGATTCTGAGTCCAATTCCATTTCGAATCCTTTTTCAATAAATCTGTTAATATACTAGTTTTAGAAGCGTAATTTTTAATAAATTTTCTGAAATAACCAGTAAGCCCTAGAAACTGTCTTACCTGGTGAATAGTCTTTGGCATAGGGAAATTTTTAACAGCAACTGTTTTTTCTTCACTAATAGAAACATTATTATTGCTAATTACATATCCTAGGTACGTTATTTTAGTTTGAAAAAATTGAGATTTTGATAATTTAACAGTTAGACCATGTTCTTCAATGATCTGGAAAACTTTTTGCAATTTTTCTATACCCTCACTTATTGTGTTAGATGGAATAATAATATCGTCCAGGTAAGGAGTGATACCGACATTTCGAAGAGGTTCAAAAATTTCAGACATCATTCTCTGAAACTCCGCAGGGGCATTACATAACCCAAAGGGTACTCTTAAGTATTCGTAATGTCCCTCTGGAGTTACAAATGCTGTTTTGTGTGTGTAATCGGAGTGCAATGGTATTTGATGGTAACCCGACGCTAAATCCATTGTCTAAAAATATGTATAGCCTCCAAGTGAATCAATAAGGTCTTCTATAACTGGTAGTGGAAATTTAATTTTTTCTGTTATTTTATTTAAAGCCCTATAATCAATAACTAGCCTTTTATCCCCTCCTTTTTTATTTACTAATAAAGCTGGACTAGCATATTCTGAGCTACTTTTTTTATTATATTGGCGGAAAGTAACTCACTAACTTGTTTTTTCATGATATCCTTATCTGACTGTGATAACCTATAAGGTCTAAATGTAACTGGTTTGGATGTAGTAGTCTCTATTTTCATTATTACCGAATGTGCTTTGCCCAATTTTTCCATAGAGGAATATAAACAACTGTGAAATGTTTCAATAATATTATATAATTTCATTTTATCTATTTTATTTAAGTCCCCGTGATTAACTTCAAGTTGAAAAAGTTGTAAATTATCTGAATATTTAAAAGTTAATTCATTACCAATACGATAATAAGAAATTTTTGGATTTTCCGTAAAATTACGTCCTACTAAAATTTCAGTATTTTTTAAAGTATTAACTGTAACATATAATAAAATATTTAATTTACACCCTTCCATAGTTACTTCAGTTTCGACATATTCATTCACTTCGGTTACGTCACCATTGAACCCCGTAAGACGCACTTTTTCCTGTATTTTTTAACTTGTATTTTAAGTCGAATTGCTAAATTTTTCTCAATCAATGAACAATCACTTCCTAAGTCTATAAACGCTTGCATAACTTGATTATTAATAAGAACCGGTTTGAAAAATTTTTTTGCCTCTTTGTTAGTTATCATGTTAACGTTTTCAGTTTTTGTTAAATTTATTTGCTTTTCATTATTTTTTTCTTTTTTTACAGCAGATTTACAAGCTCTGCCAATATGACCTTTTATTTTACAATTGTTACAAATTTTGTGTCGGTGAGGACAATTATCACTAATATGTTGTCCCGTTATACCACATCTATGACAAATAATAATTTTATGATTCACCGTTGAAAAATTCCTTTGTCTTTGGTAATTTACTTTTTTAAATTTGTCAAAAATATCCCTACGGCCAAAATCTTTACTGGTACTAGCAACAGGTTTACTATAATAATTGTTATTCGAAACTTCAGTATATTTTTGTGGTTTTTCTGAAATCTTACAATAAACTTTGTTTCGCAAATAAGACCCTAAGATGTTTAAATCATTGATATTTGCAGCTTCTGCTGCTGAAGTAATATTTTTATCATTTATAGCATCCAAAACTAATGAAATTTTATCTTCGATTGAAAAATTTAGTTTTAAATTATCAATTTTTGCTAAGTGTGTAAAGAAAAATTCATATAAAGAACATCCATCTGAAGGCTTATGATTTGCTAATTCAATTAAAAGTGTGTACATATCTCTTCTAGAATGAAATGTCTCCATCAATTTGTTTTTCCAATCGGACCAACTATAACTAGGCCATTGCTTGTCGTTGGCGATTAAATTTTCATACCAAATTTTTGCTGTACCCTGTAACTTATTCACAACTTGATGGATAGTCTGGTGTTCGGCCCAATTAAATAATTTTACATTATGCTCTATTATTTCAATCCAACAGCCGATATTATCTGATAACGGGTTAAATTCGGGTACTGCATTAGATATAACATGTTTTTCCGATAATAAGGATAATGAGACTTGACTTACCCCCGCCTTGTTTTTAGGTACTTTTAAATTCTTTTTTTGTTTACTTTTCTTGCGTCTCTTATTTAATCTAGAAGCACTTGAACTGGACGAAGAACTAGTAGAGCTCGAGGAACTAGAACTGCTCGAAGAAGAATACGTTCTTTTTCTACCCATTTCAGGGCGAGTCGAACCACTTCTGATGTTAGGAGAGGGTTGTAACACTAAACTCGACTATTTAACTTCACTATTTATTATATTCGACTAAACTGTATAATGATTCGCACAATAATGCCCTATATCTAAATAAAACGCTTATATAATTTCTGGTGATTTCGACTTATCGCCTAATGAGTCATAGTACTAGATATTCCAGCGGCGTCTCTTACGGGGTTGCTAACATACGTAACAGTAGAAGCAAACCAATATCGAACGAACGAATGTCCTTAAAAACTAAAAAAATGGAGTCTCGCGCGCACTCGATCAGAGTTTTTCGGGTTCTCGCTGCAGCACTCGTCCTGGTTCCGACGGTGGTATAAATCGCAAGTCGACATAGTCGCAGGTGGACAGGGTTGCCAGTTTTCCATATATTGACGACCTCCAACACTAATAATACCGATTTTGCTTGGAAGTCCTCATTTACAAAATGGATTATCACTGCCATGAAACTTTGAATATTCCTGGAGGTCCAACAATCCGTCGTTAGTGTAACACTCTGTTGAATATTCACTATTTTTCCTCATAAATTGCAGGTAACAAAGTATTTGATACATATTTTCGGCTTGGCAACTGATACGATGGGTTTAACATTTGCACAAAATTTCTGAATCCTTGATCTTCTACGATGGTGAAAGGTTGCATATCTTTTGTGAATATATCCATTAAACACTTGTCCAATTTGCTTTTTGTATGGATATTTATGGTTTTTGGCATAAATGGCAATTTTGCCTGAGATGGTTTTTGTTTAATAGTTCTTAAAGGTCTTGCTTCAGTATTTTGTGATGATGGAGATGTAGATGTACTTGGCCGCACTGCAGTATTGTTTTCTGTTGGAATCTGGCTGCTGCTGACGTCTTTCGTACCTTTGATTGTTGAATCTTCATAGTTTAATCTCACTAGTGGGTGTTTGCGTTCTAAATGCTTTTGTAAGTTTTTATGTAGATGTTTTGAAACTAACAATGATTACCCTTTGCTATTGTGTCATTTTCTTTTGAAAAAAAAATTCCACAGAAAAGAAGTCTTTTTTCTGTTCATTGCTGCTAAATTATTAGATTATTAGAAGGAATAAAAAACGGTTAATGATATCGGCCCAATTTCAGTGCGTGTCGTACTTGCCGAACTAAACTGAATACGCATTACTTTTTTAGTTTAGCACCGCTTAACGTGAAAGAATTCAAATAGTGCAAAAATAATAAAGTCGATAAATACAAGGATCATTAAACGTGAACTATAAATACTTAAAAGGGGGATTCCCAGAAATCACAGCGCAAGGCGATGCCACGTTTTTAATTTATAGAAAGAAAAATCCAATAATCTAAATAACTAGTAATTCATAAACTGATTAAATAAATACTATGAATGAATATTCTGATGAAGGTATGTATTTATTTATGTAAACTCCAATTTTTACTAGATAAATCTAATCTGTAATCTGTGTATTGCTATTAATTTTGGCAGCACCGCTGAAAACAGATAATAAAATGAAAGCCTAAATCATATTAAATATGAACAACCACAATTAGGTGGAGCTGCGATGCAAGGAATAGTAATATGTATTAACATTGTAGCAGCATCGCCAAAATTAAACTGCTCCAAAAAATGCTATTTGTCATTGCGACAAGACTGGAGCAGTCTCGTCTTGTCGCAGCAACACTTAAATCACAGTTAGGTCAACACTATTTCATGTTTCTAAATGTGGTATATCTTTAAAAGTTTTAGAACATATTGTTCCAATTTCGCGATAATTTATATAAATGTTTACTATTTCATGTTTCTAAATGTGGTATATCTTTAAAAGTTTTAGAACATATTATTGTTCCAATTTGGCCATAATTTATATAAATGTTTACTATTTCCAGACATTTCAATATGTAATTCTAAAAAGTAATAAAAATTTTATTTAAATATTCAAATAGAAAATACACGTGTTGAAATAAACTAAACAATTAGGTTATTACTCCAGTCAGTGGCTGATACGTTGATAATAATTAACCTGTCACATAAATTTTGGTTTAAATAGACTATCGATAGTTGACAAAAGAGACAAAAGTCTGTCCTGAAGAAATTTAATACATAAAGTAAAGTATTCTGCAGCGATTTGTATTATAAAGGTAAATATCTTCAATTATTTTAACATGTTTTAAAAGTATTTGGCTTTGTTTCAGAGAAATCATTTAATTTTGTTTGAATGCCAATTTTTCCATTATCGTCCCAAGTTTGATTACTAAATATTCACCATATTATAGTTTAATTTTCAATTATATAATTTGTTAATTAGCCCTAACTATATTTTCAATAGGAAGTTCTCTATCATAATAAGTCACAGATTGTGTATTATATTTCAGTTTTTATCAAAAAGTTCAATAATATCAGGCCCGTCTACAAATCGAACAAATTATATTGATATCTACCACTCACGTAGATGCTTTCATCGAGTTGCAGAGCGAATTTTTTAGACTCCCGTAACATTTTACAAACTCTATCCTCAATATTTATTGACATTACTTGAATTCATCTTTTCACAGGTTCATATGATAATGTAATTTTAGACACTTCTTCAGCAGCTTCTGGTCCGAACATGGTGTTTACTATTTCTTTGCATGCTAATAATAATAAAGTTTCACGAATGGTATGTCCTTCTTTATTTCTGACTATTAATTCGGATACTTTGAATGAAGCAATCAAGGCTCTGTCAGAAATTTTTACACGATTTAGCATTTTTCTAGATGCTTTTGTATGTTCTTGTAAAAGTCCCTTGAAGTAACCTGCAGGTTTTTGTACAACATGTTTGTGATGTTGTTGCAAATGCCTCTGAAATTTGTTGGGTACAATGGACTGATTTGATAAAGTCATTCCACATGTAACACATTTAGACTGAGGGCATCACCTATCCATGAAAATCAATATTTCAAATAGTCTGGAAATATGCCCTAAAACTTATTTATCCCGTGCCCTTTCGGGGGTTTAACAAAACACAAATGATAAATAAATATTCTTTAAAAACAAAAAACATTGCATACACACTCGCCGAGGCGTTCGCCAGAGGCCTCGTCCGAATGCCTAATATCCGTTTGACTCTTTCAGAAAAACCGTGCCTGGTGAGGTGAGGCAGTCCGAGTGAACCATGTACACACTCGCTCTCGGTCTGCCTCGCCGAGTGTGTACAGCCTGCATACAGTTATGAAAGATTACTTAGTTATAAAACATTTTAACAATTTTTTTTACAACTTTTCTATGAGTTTCTGCATCACTTCAGTATAAGCTTTTCGCGTCTCCTTAACTTCTTTTATTTTTTCACGATGGCGCCTTTCACGCTCTTCATCCTTTTTTTCTTCTCTTGTTTGCAGGAAATCCATTATTTTATTTTGCCCTTTTTCAGTCCGTGATTCCTTTTTTTTTTCGACTTTTGTTCTCTTTTCTGTTGGTTCCTCATCATTTTCTATAGGTGGCTGTGTATTTTTAATATTTTCTGAAAGAGAACAAATTCTATAAATCTGATATAAATTTAAATAGTTTATCTTACCTATCTCAATTGTATTGTTATTTTGAATACTGGATGCAATAAATTGAGGAACAATATTTGGTTATTTATCAAAAATTGTGTCCAGTTGCTGAAAAAATTCAAATTTAAATGGGCTCTCCCCACTACCTTTGTCTCCCATATTGTCTCTTTTTTGGTATATCTTGATTTTGGATATTTAAATTTGTTTTCACACTGAGTACTTGTATAGACATATCCCTCTTTTTTCATTCCCTCCGATACGATATTCCACACTTTCTGTCTTTTAACAGAAGAACTTTTAAATAATTTCTCATTAATTTTATAGAATTCTATTAAATGTAGTATTGCTTTTGTGTCCCAAGTTGTTAAGGATGAAGACTTCTCTTCAGCAATTTCGACATCATTGGTGGCGTCATCTCCTTCAAAATTAGTTTCTTTAATTCCGAAATGATTTTTTACTTCACTATTTGGCATTATTGTATTATCTAAAATAAAAATGAAAGTTAAAAACTATTGTAAGTTACCATCTATATTTGAAATATAGATTTTGCCATTGTCACTTACGATGGGTTTCCCATTTTCTTGAACACATAAAATACATTTGTCCAAATTAATCTCCATTTTGGTTTCAGCAAGTCTAGCAACAGAAAAATTGGTAATCTATGAACAACATACACAATTTTAGGCAAAAACAAACACAAAACCACTACAAAGTCTATAATCGTTGCTACAAACCAAAAACCAACTCATAAATGAAGGACAGTTTTGATTGATTTTGAACCAAACCAACTACTACAAAATACTTTTTTACAAAACGTAAATGCGGAGAGCGGGAGAATTTCAAGGTTGTTACTCTTGTCAGTCAGAGTGTAAAATGCGCATGTCGTGTGAATCTCAACCGGCTAAATACTCGGTTGGAAAAAGCGACGCTCGAGCGATCAGAGAACGTAGTTTTCGAACTGTATAGCGTAACGTTAGTAGATAATCTATGCCATTTTTACGCCACTGATAAGAGAGATAAGGAAGATAAGAAAGATAAGGATCCCACGTGCCAAGGTCAAGGTCACGGTCAAGGTCAAGGTCAAGGTCAAGGTCAAGGTCAAGGTCAAGGTCAAGGTCAATGTCAAGGTCAAGGTCACGGACGACCCACATGCCCGTATACACGCGGACAAGTTCAGCCACCGATCACGCACGACCCACATGCTCGTACACACGTGGACAAGTTCACGCACCAACCACGCACGACCCACACTCACAAGGGCTCGGTTCATGCACTTCCCACGCACCAAACACAAGGGTCCGTTTCACGCACATGACCCACCCACGCCTACAAGGTCTTTAAAATCAATATCAAAGATTTAGTTTTAGAATTTATTATTTAAAAATTCTAAATATGATGGGAAAGGTTCGAATCCCCCACCTAACATTTTTTATATGTTTAAAAATACTTTTCCCCCACATATATTTTTTGTATATAAATTGATTTAATATTCAACATATTCAACAATCATAAAAAATGTGTTATCCACCAATTGTCACAGATTTAAAAAGTGCAATAAAAAAGTTAGTGTATGAGTTTAATAGACAAGGATATAAATGGATAAGAGAATCAAAATATCAAAACTATTCTCAAACATTTTGTAAAAAACAATGCGAAGTTTATGAAAAGGTTCTACAATTAACCGTAAAGCTACAAAATAATGGATGCTTAGAATGTTGGTGTGGTAAGATGGCTGAATTTAGTTATTTACGGGAACTTGATGATATAATAGACTTTTTACCAACATATTTACGAGAGAAGCTAATGAACCTGCCTAACAATTCAACGGAAAATGATGAAACATATTCACAGAGTGAAAATGGTCAGGTTTGGAATGAAACTTTAAACCCAGTAGAAGTATTTGAGATGGAAGAATTTGAAGATGTTCCAGATATATTAGATTTGGAATACAACTATTAAATTTATTATAATATATTTAATCAAATAATAAACATTTATTAGATATTTATTAGTTTTATTTTTATGAAAGTGGAGGAGTTATTTAAATAAAATAAAGTATTACTTACAATTATGATTTTTTTATTCTTAAACATGTCTTTACAAGATTATAAACAAAAACTTGAAGAGTTAAGAAAAAATATGAAAAAATTTGATAAACGACAATTAATGAATAAAACTTTCAATTTTGTTACTATAACTAAGAAAAGGATTAGACCTACCAGAATAATGAAATAGTTGTTTATAAATTATGTTGTCAATAAATTATGTTACCAATAAATCATGTAAATAAAAAAAAAATGTTTTAATTTTGCATCATATATTTATTATATAAAAAATATACATTAGATAAAGCACAAATACATTTATTATTTTTATGATAAAAACATAAAGGTTCTCCAAGTTCAAAAGCAGGTTGTTCATCAATCTCATATACAGGAACAGTTGAAAATTTCCTAATATAGTTTGCTTTTTCCATTCCTTTAACGTAGATACAGTCAATATCTTTAATAAGTTTTTGAAATATACTTCCAAAATGATGCAGTGGAGTATATCCATTATTCCAATCAATAGCATGATGGTTATTCATTAACCAAGTAGCTTGCTTGTGTAAATCAGAAGGCAACATCCTCATAGGAAAGGGTGGCTTGAATACATAGTGACATACTTGTGAACCATTAAAAGCAGCAAATTCTTTAACTATAAACTTATTGTTTTCTATTTTAAAACCTTGAACATCTACTATCAACTTCATATTTTCAAATTATATAGTTGCTCTTCAACTTGTCTTCTTTTTCTATAATATTCGATATCCGCTTTTAGTTTTGATATATTTTGCAGATATTGTTGTAACCTCTGTTTATACTCATGTAGCATCATTAACTAATATTGAAATAAGAAAAAACTTGAATATAAATTAAAATTAAAAGAACTTGCGCAATTACTTCTGTCGTACTATTTTTGTTAGAGGATTATAAAAAAATTCTTTTTCATGTAAAATTAGACAGAAAGCTGACACATCATTTCCTGTAGGCTTACTAGTTTCAAATTCAATTCTAAGAGAAACGGAACCACTTTGAATTACTTCTTTTTGACGAGAACAGTCAATATGAACTATCGGACATTTTGTTTTAAATTCTTCGGGGTTGAATATAGGTTGGTTTGTTTGAATATGATAATAAGATTCTTGAAAGCTAGCAAACATTTCATACAAAGTTGCAAAACGGTTAGTATCAAAATCTAAATTTAAATCGTGATAGGGAAAACGATCGGAATTTAAGAAAACCCTAATATTTGATAGATTACAATGATCAAATTTACTCATATCTTTTAAAAGTTGACCTTTTCGATCTTTTTGAAATGCTATTATAATATGTCTAGGTGTTTCTAATTTTGTTGAAGTTTTTACTGCCCACGTATGACGTGTGGAATCATTTAAAGTAGGATACTCAATTAGATCCCAACTTCTAAACTTAATAGGTAATTCAATATTTTTACTAATTATATTATTCAAGCGTAGTTGTTCTTCGATATTAACTGTAATTTGGGGTACATTCCAAAACAATTTAGTTATCTGAATGTTTGGTTTTTCTGTTTCATCTTTTGCAAGAACTGCATCAATATCATCACTAGCTCTAATTAAAATTAAATCTTGTTTCATATTTAATATTATTTTTCTAAAATCTTCAAAAAATCCGGAAAACATTTTTAAAGGTATATTTACATTAAAATTTCCATTTTTATCTAATAAAATTTTTTGTTCGCCTTTTGGAAACCAACCAGCGTTTTGCAATAATTTACTTTCATTATCATTTATTGATAAGTAATTTTTCAAGCTAGAAACTAAACCAACTTGTCTTACAGAATCAATTGTTACACCATTTAATACATATCTAATTTCTTTAAACATATAAGCGATACTATTATTAATAAATTCAAATTTAGTAGGTACTTTTTTCTGATCTGTTAACATTTTACCTTCCATATAAATATAGCTATTACAAGGTAGAGTATAAGCATCAAGTTCTTCTATAGTTATTCTAATTTCATCATTATAATTTGGAATAGCTGATGTATTTGACTGATAAATATGAAATTGATAATCTTCAATTGTAGTATCACTAAAAGGTTCTCCTGTAACATTTAACATTTCCATTATACTAAAACTTTAAATCCTATAGATTTCAAAAAAAGTCGATTTTTAGATGTTATCAACGGAATGGTTGATTTATTACTAATTTTTTTTCTATAACAACGCCTTTTATACTGTGGTCTTTTATTTAGATATTCTACTTGATTAAATAATAAAACCATAATTATTCAACTTTTTTAAGATGTAACCGAACAGTTATCGTCTCTTTACGAAAATCTATCAATTCACCAGTTTGATCAATAATCTTAATAGTAATGCTGTTTATGGTTTTAACACTAACAGGATAATACAGTAATGTTACAGGTTGCTCCACTATTTTATATCCATTTGGAACTTGCGGGAAAAATTCGTGAATTATATGAACTGGATTACCATTTAAAAAGGATCCAACAGCAATATTACAATCAACACATATTGTATTAACTTTTAAAATATTTATTTTATTTGAAGTATGACTTATATCTGGTTCAAGTTTAGTTTTAGAGAATCCAAGTAGGTTACCAATCGAGTTATTAACACTAAAATTTATCCACTCACTACTTTTTATTGTAATTGTAGATGTTTTTACATCTGGTGTTATTCGAATTGTAGCACCGCTGTCAAATACTTGTTTTTCTATAATTTTAATTATATCATTTATTTCATAAGCACCTATGGGTATTTCAAATTTAAATTGATTATTTATACCCCACACTAAAACATTATTCTTAGCATGAACATTTGGAATGCTGTTAAAAGTATCAAAACTTATTAATCCAATTTCATATTCAATATTTTCATCAAGATATATGGGAGGATTAAAATTCGCAGTTAAAATTGTAGATTCACCGCTTAAAGTAAATGTAAATGACATGATGATTCGAAAAGAAATGTGTTTGTGTTGTTAATTGTATTGGTTATATAAAAATTTTAAGCAATACTGACCACACTGATTAGAGTTGAAAGATTGTATAGGATCATAATTATATTTAATTTTAACTAAACCATTACTTTTAAAATATCTGATTAGTTCAAGTGGAGGGGGTAAATTTCCATAACTATCAAAGTAAATAATATTTTTATTATTTTTGCTATATGCTGTCCAATGAGTACCAGTACCACTTTCAATATCAAGATTAATTATACCTGATTCTTTTGATTTAATTTTATTTGGTAAAGAATCTCTCATATACACACCAGGAAAGTAAGGAATCCTAAGAACATTTACATATTTTTTTAGATCAATATTAGTTAACGAGTGCTTAGGTAATTTAATAGAGATTTTTTTTATATTTTTTTTTGTTGGGTTCCAGATCCTTTGTACGGTTTTAGGTAAAACCCCTTTCCCCGTTTTGTTGTTTTTATAGTTTTTTTTATTCCATATCCTTTGTAAGGTCTCAAATAAAAACCCTTCCCCATTTTTGTAGCTTGCTCCACAGCCAAATTATGTCTTTGCTGTTCAGCAAGTTGTTCACGATTTGCTTTGGCATCATTCACTGCTTTCGCAATGCCCGCTGCACCTCCCCCTACAGCTCCTAAAGCTCCTAGTAATGGTAATAGAAAAGGTAAAAATCCACCCTTTTTTGGTGTTAGAATAATACGTTTTTTTTTTCTTAAAGTTCCACCTTTTTTTGTTTTTTTTTTATTTTGTTTAATACCCATTCCAACTTTTCGTTTTCCCTTCATGGCTGTTGTTACAAACCAAGCTGCAGCTTTTTCTCCAAATTTAGCGTCTTTTGATTTAACCCTATTCCAGGCTTTGTTCTCCAATATTTTATCAGCTTTATGTCTTTCGTTTATATTTTTATTTTGTGAGTATGCAATATCGTGTTCTTTACAAGCTTGATCTAATGGATTAATTCCTTCATCACCTCGTTCTAAGCGTTGTTGTAATTTTGTTCCAGGTCCACAATAAGAATATCCAGGAATATGCAATTCAACGGGAAGTTTATTAATCAGAGTGTTTATCAAACCCTTGCCACGTTTACTCTGAGTTTTCATATTGATATGATCCTTTATATATGTTTGGGCATGCATATATACTCTCAGTTAACATGAAGATTCAAAAACAGAAACATACCTTACCTATAAAAAATTATGATATCGAAGTTAAACCTACTATTGGTAAACATGGTATATTGTTTGGAGGTGACACCAAACGCAGTTTAATTATAGGTCCTAGTGGATGTGGTAAAACTAATGTTATGTTGTCTCTGTTAGAACATCCCAATGGATTAAGATTTGAGAATATTTATCTTTATTCGAAATCACTACATCAACCTAAGTATGAATATTTAAGAGAATTATTGCAACCTTTATCAGAAATTGGTTATCAAGAATATAGTGATAGTGAAGAAATACCTTCTCCAGAAAACATTAAAAATAATTCAATAATTATATTCGATGATGTGGCATCATGCGATCAAAATATTATAAAAAGCTACTTTTCTTTCGGACGTCATAAAAATACAGATTGTTTTTATTTATGTCAAACATATTCAGCAATACCCAAACAATTGATTCGAGATAACGCCAACCTAATAATTATATTTTCTCAAGACTGTACTAACCTGAAACATATTTATGATGATCATGCAAATATTGATATGGAATATCAACAATTTAAAAATATAGCTTCTTCTTGTTGGAAAAATAAGTATGATTTTTTTGTTATAGATAAAGATTGTGAAATATCTTCTGGTAGATATAGAAAAGGGTTTGATTCTTATATAAAGCTTTAAAAATTGAAAACTATATTAGTCAGAATGAGTGATCTAATACGAAAACAGCTAATTCAATCACGGAAAGTATTAAAGGATAAATATAATTTACTAAAACAAGAAAAAGCATTTTCTCAAAAACAATTCAAGGAACAACTACAACCACTCATTGAACCTATTCAAAAATTTATTTCATCAGCTCCATTGAAAACAGAAATAAAGCATGAACCTAAAACGCCTAGTAACATATCACAATATTATAAGTTTATGCCAAATCTTACTGGTTCAATCATTCAACCAGAATTTGGTGAAACATTTATTGATGATAATCCTGAAGAAGTGACTCCGGAAGTACCACAAGAAGTATTTGATAGTTATTTAAATAAATATAATCCTTTACCAAGAGGTTACATTGAAGATTTATTAAATGATAATGAAGGAAATTTTGATCATACATTTGGTGTATACTTTGATCCAGAGTCTAAAGAATGGTCTTTCGGAGATTCTGTAATTAATTTTGATGGTCGTGATATTATAATTCAAGATTTAAAATATAAAGGTACTCCCGGTCTCTATGAGTTACTTTTTAAGAAGTTTCCTACTGGATACAGACCGGAGGATGTTGATAATTTTATAGATATCGTTAAACGAACAAATGCTCAGTATTTAGGTTATAACCCTGAAAAAGGTTTATCTACTTCAAATGCTAAAAAATTTATTGATATAATTAAACCTCGGGTTACAAACTTATATTCAATGAGTCAAGATTTACAAAGAAGTAGATCCAATTCACTCCCACAAAGTTCTCTTCCTCGTTTACAAACTAAATCTCCAAAAAAACTTTTAGATCCTAAAAAATCTACCTCACGTACATTGCGCAGTCAAAATGTTAAGAAAAGTGGTGGTGGAATTTTAATGAATTTTAACACCAAGAAAATTGATTATAAATATTTTGATAATTATAATGAATTAATTGATAGGTTACGGTTACTAATTGCTTCTCAATCAGCAGGAAATACAGGTCATAATAATGAAATTGTTTCAATTGTAGAAGAATTACGAGAAGGTGGAATAATATCATAAATACAATGATAAAGAAATTTATTTCACAGTTTACATCATGCCTCTCAACAAGTTTAATCAACATTTTCTTACTTCAAATCCTTCTTGTTCTGAAGATGTGGTTGGAGCACCTTCTCAATCTGTACCATTTTACATTTGTCAACCTACTGAATATTATAGTACATGTATAATTTATATTCGAGGCTCTTTTATTGGCAAGAAGAATAATATACATTATATCTTAGAAAATGGTACAAGTACTTATGAAATACCAGTAACTGGTAAAGTAGTACGTATTCAATGCGATCCAAATATTCTTTACGTTAACTATAAAAATCAATCAACGAAAATTGAAGATTTAATAAATGGAAATATTTTAAATAAAGGTGATATTATGGAATTTAAATTCAATCACAATCAACCTAGCCTATCCTTATATTTGGAGATGGTTTTGCAATGTCCTTTAGAACACTGATTCTTATAAATGACTCTGCAACCAAAAAATTTTATCATTTGAAGTCATGCCTCTTAATAAATTCAATCAACATTATCTTATATCCTCTTCCTCCTGTTCTGATGAAATAGTGTCATCACCTTCTCCACTTTTAAATGCACCATTTTATATTTGTGATTCTTTTGATTATCATGTTAAATGTTTAATTCGAATAAGAGGTGAAAAGAAAACAAGTTTAAATAAAAGTTTTTATGTATTAGATAATGGTGGCACTGGTTTTAAGTTTCCTTTATCGGCTAAAATCGAAAGTGTTTCTCATTACAAAGCCGATGGAGATGTTTTAATAAATAACAAATCATTTAAATTTCATGAATTACATAATACAAACATTAATAAAGGTGATGTATTGACATTTAAGCTTGGTACACCATCAAATATTTGTATTGAATTGCTTATACAGTGTCCTTTAGTGAAAAATACCTAAATCATAACACATAATTATTGGGTAACCGTTAGACATATGGCAAGAAAAACGGAAATAATATGATTTAGCTGATACAATTAATTCAATAAACATAAATATTATCTTAATACTAAAATTAAAATTTAAGCTAGGAACTCTTGATAATATGAATATAGACTTGGTCTTGCAGTGCTCAATAGTGTAAAATGTCTAAAACTCAAATAGTTGAGGAGCTCCATAAACCA
This sequence comes from Psylliodes chrysocephalus, assembly GCA_927349885.1. Classification (NCBI taxonomy): domain Eukaryota; kingdom Metazoa; phylum Arthropoda; class Insecta; order Coleoptera; family Chrysomelidae; genus Psylliodes; species Psylliodes chrysocephalus. The sequence goes on from OV651820.1 coordinate 58,695,161, forward strand.
GCTAGAATAAATTTTCGAAGACGACGTGTTATTGTTAAAGGTTTAAATGACTTGATACAGGCTGATTTAGCTATAATGTCACAATTTTCAAAACAAAATAATAATTATAACTATATTTTGGTAGTTATTAATGCATTTAGTAAATTTGTTTGGGCCATACCTCTAAAAACAAAAACAGGAAAAGAAATTGTAGCAGCAATGAAAACAATCTTATCACAAATGCCTCATCCTAAACATTTGCAAACTGATAATGGAACTGAATTCTATAACAAAGACTTGAACATTCTCTTAAAAAAATATAATATTAAGCATTATAGTACATATTCAAATTTGAAAGCAAGTATTGCTGAAAGAGTGATAAGAACTTTAAAGTCATTATTATGGAAACAATTTAGTTTACAAGGTTCTTATAATTGGTTAAAAATTCTTCCTAAAATTGTAAATAAATATAATAATACTAAACATTCTGTTACTGGAGCAATACCCAGTAAAATTAATGTCAGAAATGCAAAAGATATTACTGCATTCAACTATTTAAAAACAGTTGATAAAAGGAAACATAAATTTAAAGTTGGAGATTATGTAAGAATTTCTAAATATCGACATGTCTTCAAAAAAGGATATACACCCAACTGGACCAATGAAATTTTTAAAATAAAAAAGGTTAAAATTACAAATCCTATTACATATATTCTGGAAGATAGCAAGAAAGAAGAAATTCAAGGAGGTTTTTATACTGAAGAATTACAAAAAGCTAAATATCCTGATGTATTTTTGGTGGAAAAGGTTTTACAAAGAAAAGGGAATAAGTTATTAGTAAAGTGGCTTGGAATGGATAGCTCTCATAACTCATGGATTAATAAAACTGCTGTTTTGTAATATATAATGTACATATATTTTATAAGGAATTTTATCTTATAATATTAATAAAACAATAAATAAGCTGAATAAAATATTTATTATTATTTAAAAATAGAATATTGTATAATTTTTTTTTTTAATAAAACAATATTATAAATCTTTTTGTATTTTTTCATAAATTTTATTTCCATGTTCTATGTTTAACACATGATTCAGATAAGTTGCTAAAGATTCAATTCGTTTTATAAATCTCATTCGATTAAGAGCTTCTTCTTCCCAAAAACTTTTGTCTTGCAGATTTATATGCAAACAATCAGGTATATAAAATATAATTATCTTCATTCTTTTAAATGTTTTTTGGACGGATGTAGTTAATTAAACAATTTTGATTAGATATACATTTTTATTATTTTTTACAAACTATTTATAACATACAGATTATTTCATATTATATAAGTTTTAAAATCTATATTAAAATGTCAGATTTTAGCCTATAATGACCCCAAGGAAGAGTGTTAATGGAATTCTTAATTCTATATCTTTTATCATCAAATGAACTTAGTGCAATTTTTGATTGATTGACGCTAAAAACATTATGTGCATATGAACGAATTATACATTGTGAAACAGTTTTATTATTTTCTTGATTTAAACATTCTACATAATCTTCAAATGAAATTTTGTTTTTGATAATACAATGTTTTATTCCTTTTGCTTTTTTTGTTATCTTTTTATTATCAAGTTTATATGAATACATTTTAGATCTTAAGCCAACAAAATGAGTTATAATATTTCCGTTTGCTTCATCTTTCATTAAACCTGGAACTTTTTTATTGCAAAGAGGTACATTATAGATGTTATTTGGAGCATAGTCACTAGTATCAAACATATTAATATTAGTTTTAATAATTTCTTCATATAAATCATTACATTTAATTTCATAAATAAAACTATCTGTGTCAGTATACATAATTTTACAGTTATCACCCAATTTAGGTAACATGAAGTTATAATGAAATTCATACATGCAAGTTTTTGAGATATCTAAAATAGCCATTCCAATGTAAAGAGGTTTATTAAATTTTATTTCCGATTTTCGTAATTCTATAGCCATTAAATCAATATCAAAGATAGTTCGACTGTGAAACCTAGGACTTGCTATTAGATTTTTTGCACCATATCTTCCCTCCCATTGTCTAACTAGTTTTACAACTCGGTGCTTTCTAATATTTTCCATAGTTTTACCATAAATAGAATTTACTTTAAGTTTAAAATGATTTTGTTCAAATTTAGTTTTTGCCTGTGCACGAAAATATGTATTAAGATCAATATATGGTTTTAACCATGTAGATTGTTTAAATTTTAAAACTTTATGAATTTTTTTAATAATTAATCCATGAGCTACCGCTTGTTTGAGAGCTCGATAATGAATAATATAATTTTTTTTATAATAAAATGTTGTTAAAAGTTTAGGTAATTTTGAATTTTGTGGTATTCTATGTTCTGCACAAAAAGGTAAATCTTTATGAATATCATGTAGTTCTTCCGGATACTCTAAATCAACTTCTAAAATATATCCAAAAGAAGAATCGTCAGGGATAGAGGTAACATCAATGTTAGGATCACTCCATTGAAATTTACCTAAAGGAAGTGGTTGTGACATAGCCCATCCATATAAATTGTTAACATCTACATAAAATAAATATGAATCTGGTTTTGATTTATCATAATTTGACATATATTTATTATTCGCTTCTGAATATCGCGAACTACATTGACTTATACCTCCTCGTATTCCATTTTCAATAAAAAGAATCATATCATTATCGTGTAAAATTTCTAATTCACATTTTGTATATTTCAACATACAATCCCATGAATAACCAGGTACTGTATAATACCAGGCAGGATCTAAACCACTCGTATTAAAACCAATATTTCGAAAGTTTTCAAAAATATCAGCCAACAATAGAACATCTGTTTTTAAATACAAATCAGAATATTCCCCCAAATTTTGAATATTAAACTTTTCCCAAATTGTTTTTGCATGTTCATATTTTTCATTACTAATTTCTTCATCATTGAGTTTATTATAAAAATAATTCTTTGAAGGTAATTGCTTTTCATCAAGTTTATTCCAGGTATCTATATAATCATAACAAAAAACACCTTTTTTTGTTAGCAACTGAAAATTATCTGGATTTAAATAATTGAATTCATTATGTAAATTAACTAAATCTTTTGTATTTAATGTTGATGCTAATTCATCAAGAGAAGCACTCATAAATCTAATTGAATCTATAAAACGAAGTTTTATGCTACATGGTGTGTGCAAAGTAAATGAAATATATTTTTCTTTGTTTATTGGTAACAAAGTAATTTTTCCCAATTTAGCAAGATCACGAATTATAAAATGACTATCATAGCCACTTAAATTATGAAACACAACTGGTACAACAAATTGTTTTCTAAAATTTAAATTACATGCTTCATGAGCAAATCCACGAAAATCTCCTGTAAAATGATTATGGTCACGAACCACAATATCTTTTAGTGTAAAATTATTTTCACAAATATGACAAAATTTTATGTTTATTCTGTCAGGAAGTTGTTTCATCGGAACTATGTTTTTAAATTTTGATAGAATTGTTTCAGCAATATTATTCATTTCCTTTGCAAACCACTCCATACAATCAATACCGCGATAACTTTTAAAATATGATAAACTATTATCATAATCACATTTAAGATAATATCCGCAACTAAAAGCAGTATGTTTTTGATATTTAGTTGTTTTAATATTTATTTTATCATTAATTGGTAATAACATTGATTCAAAATCAGCATAAACTATAAAAGGTGTTTTTTGTTTATTTATAAAATTTTTAAATTTAACTACTTTTTCTTTTGGAAACGTTATTTTATAATCATTAAGTTTTTGACATAGAATTGAATGATCTTTAAGTCTATTTTCATTAAAAAAGTAATTTAAACATCTATCGCAAATAAATTTTTTATGGCCATTTTTATTTAGTTGATAATTTATCAGTCTAGATAAATTTTTTATCCAACAATAGTGATATCGTATATTAATTTGTTCATTATCATTTGGATCGGGTGCATCATAATCATTTAGTTTTGGAAAATAAGTATTTTGAATCAAAAGTAAATTTATGTTTTTCTAATTTGTTTTTTGTAAGTCTTAATGGAACGACATTATAATTTTTTCCTACTAATTCTAACCCATAAACATTCACAGATCATTGATTTAATTTTTCAAATAGTGAAATTTTATTAAACTGTAGTGGAATATTTAAACCTTGTAAATTTAAAACTTGAGTATAATGCGGATATGAAGATAAACGTTCACTGTGATAATTTGTTGGATACAACGCGCTAACAATGCTCCAATAAAAACATGCCTCATCATTATTATTTATATTTATACATGCTCTTTTAAATATAATTTGATTAGGTAATCTAATGAAAGATGAACCGTTTCCTATTTCATATTTATTAATATTTATTTCAAGTGATATAATTCTACTTAGTGCCCATGATGAATCGCGTTCTTGAAATTCAGATAATTTATTTAAAATATAATCTTTTATATGTACTGCAAACCAGGTTTTTAAGTCTGTTGTTGAATCAATGGAAGCACTTTTAGTATGAAAATATTTAAAATCGTTTATTTCCTCATCATTACTTGATTTCTTTACGAATTCTCCACAGAAAGTTGAATTAACTTTAACTATATTAGAAACAATTATTTTTTTTTTAATTTCATTTTGAAACAATTGATTTGCATCATTTAAAAATTTGGATAAATCCTTATGTTTTAAATTTATTATTAATCCAGTTTTAATTCTATTTTGAAATATAGATTCAACATCTTCCCATTTTACTCTATCAAATAATTGATTACTTAAACCAGCTCCACTTGTAGTTAATTTTAATTTAATAACCTTTAAATGACTTAAATGTGTTTGCCACATTCTCGCATTACCTACAGAAAAATTATTTGTTCGAATAGCTTCTAAACATAAATTAATGGCTATTTTCACATGTTTGCACCATAATTCTTTTTCTTGAAGAGTAAAGTTTGGATATTTATAATAAAACTTTGTAATTAATGTACTAATATCATTATGTAGTTTTTCTGACATTTTAATAAAATTTTAAAACTTACCTTAACAATTAACAATTTTAAATAAAACTGCAGGATTTCCTTTGCCAGTATCTTTTTCTCCAGTAAAAATTATACATTTGCCGTTTCCTAGTTCAGTAATATGCTGTTTTAAAACTTGGATTGACCTTTGAGGTAAAAATACAGTTTTATCCCCTTCTATGACCAATCGAATTGTATCTCCGTATCTTGAAGAAACTATTTCTGCAGAACTAATTTTGTAAGGAACATCCTTGGTCAACTCTTTTAATTTTATTATAGGTTTAGGTTCTCCTTCTATAAGAAGATATTGATTTATTTTCGACATATCCATTTTTTCTAAAATTAATCAATTTAAAAATATATATATTTATATATTATTACTAAAAAAATTACCTTTTTTGTATAAATAATCTGAAGATATATACACTTTTGATAAAAATTGATTTATATGTATATTCAAATGCAAAGTATTTTCAGGAGCTATTTATTAACTGAACATATTACACCAATCTGTTTGATATTTATATGTTAATATCGCCTACACAAAAACTGATAAGCATTCATATTGATATTTAAATAAACTTTGACCTTGACCTTAAACCTAACCTTGACCTTAAATTTAACCTTGACTTTAAACTTAAAATTATCCTTGAACCTAACCTTGATCTTATATCAAATCTGTAAATCTTTTTAGTATACTATTGACCTTGACATTGACCTTGACCTTGACCTTGACCTTGACCTTGACCTTGACCTTGACCTTGACCTTGACCTTGACCTTGGCCTTGGCCTTGACCTTGGCCTTGGCCTTGGCCTTGGCCTTGGCCTTGGCCTTGGCCTTGGCCTTGGCCTTGGCCTTGGCCTTCGTCTTTCTTTGATCCCGGCCTTGACCTTTACTGAACAAAATTGTATCAATAAACTACCTACTCATTTTTAGGTCATGGCCCCTAAAAAGATAAACCTTCATACAAAATTTGGACTGGGAATTTTTTTTTGCAAAAATAAATAATTTCCAAAAAATTATATTTTTTAATGTTTTTATCTGTAGTTAATCCTATTACAAGTTTTTTTTATAAACTAGTTCTTAATTTTCAATATCTTCCGAGTTATGATTTTTTAAAGAAAAAATTTGAACTTAGATTTTTTTTGCAAAAAAAAATTTTTTTTTCAAAACTTATATTTTTAAATTTTTTTATCTGTAGTTAATACTATTACAAGTTTTTTTTTTTTATAAACTAGTTCTTAATTTTCAATATCTTCCGAGTTATGATTTTTTAAAGAAAAAATTTGAACTTAAGATTTTTTTTGCAAAAAAAAATTTTTTTTTTCAAAACTTATATTTTTAAATTTTTTTATCTGTAGTTAATCCTATTACAAGTATTTTTCTTTCATAAACTACATCTTAATTTTCAATATCTTCCGAGTTATGATTTTTTAAAGAAAAAATTTGAACTTGGATTTTTTTTTGCAAAAAAAATTTTTTTTTCAAAACTTATATTTTTTAATTTTTTTATCTGTAGTTATTGCTATTACAAGTATTTTTCTTTTATAAACTAGTTCTTAATTTTCAATATCTTCCGAGTTATGATTTTTTAAAGAAAAAATTTGAACTTAGATTTTTTTTTTTGCAAAAAAATTTTTTTTTCAAAATTTATATTTTTTAATTTTTTTATCTATAGTTATTGCTATTACAAGTATTTTTATTTTATAAACTAGTTCTTAATTTTCAATATCTTCCGAGTTATGATTTTTTGAAGAAAAAATTTGAACTTAGATTTTTTTTTTGCAAAAAATTTTTTTTTTTCAAAATTTATATTTTTTAATTTTTTTATCTATAGTTATTGCTATTACAAGTATTTTTCTTTTACAAACCAGTTCTTAATTTTCAATATCTTCCGAGTTATGATTTTTTGAAGAAAAAATTTGAACTTAGATTTTTTTTTTGCAAAAAGAATTTTTTTTTCCAAACTTATATTTTTTAATTTTTTTATCTATAGTTATTGCTATTACAAGTATTTTTCTTTTACAAACCAGTTCTTAATTTTCAATATCTTCCGAGTTATGATTTTTTGAAGAAAAAATTTGAACTTAGATTTTTTTTTTTTGCAAAAAGAATTTTTTTCCAAACTTATATTTTTTAATTTTTTTATCTATAGTTATTGCTATTACAAGTATTTTTCTTTTACAAACCAGTTCTTAATTTTCAATATCTTCCGAGTTATGATTTTTTAAAGAAAAAATTTATTTGTATGGTTAAGCAAACCTTATCAGTATATTCACTTACTATCAGAATGTTTTTCTATTGATAATATGATTAGGAAGTATATCGCTTTATATTAATAGAACTATTATTATAATTAAGGGTATTCATTTTTTTTTTCTTGGGACCAGTTAGAAAAACAACAGTTAAATATTCTTTTTTATTTCTAAATATTTTTCAATATAATTACTAATTTTTAAATTATTATTCGCTATTTTTGTCTTCATTTTTTCCAAATCTATCATTAGTGAGGAGTTTTCTTCTTGATAAGAAGCAACTTTCTCACTAATTAAATAACACTCTTCCTTTATTTGCTTGAATCTATTTATTTTCTCTTCGAGTTTTTTTAAAGTGTCCCCAAATTCCTTCTTTTCTATTGAATTCGCCTCTACTAATTCCGGCAAAATAGGCTAAAATAAAAGGAATATTCCAAAGTAATAAGAATTTTCAATTGATTTTACAAAACAAATATTAACATCAACTTACAAGGAGTTGGGGTAACTGCTTCTGTTGTTCTTTGGGTTGTTGTTGTATATGTTGTTGTAATTGTAGTTGTTGTTCTATCTGCTGTTGTTGTTGTTCTATCTGCTGTTGTTGTTCTATCTGCTGTTGTTGTTCTACTCTGCTGTTGTTGTTCTATCTGCTGTTGTTGTTGTAAGTGCTGTTGTTGTTGTTGTTGTTGTTGTTGTTGTTGTTGTTGTTGTTGTTGTTGTAGTACTAGTTGATTTTGTTCTAGACTATTTTCCTATCGAAAAATAACATTTGATTATATTCAAAGAAAAAACAATATCAATATCGACTTACGAATATAACGTTTGACGAAAAATTCATGGATCTCATCATCTCATCAAAATCGTCTGCCGCTGTTAAATCAAATATATCTAGCATATCTCTTTTCTGAAAGAAAAATTATTAAATGTATAGGTATTAGGAATCCAAAAAATTATTATTGTTATATGATTAAATATTCTAATAGAAGCAAAAATAGTTTATAAACCGCTAGAGAAGATTTTTGTCTGTCTTAGTAAATTCAAAATTATAAAATTGTGTATCGTTCTGAGATTTTTTTTTATACTATCTGCACTCAAACTAATATTTTTTTAGAATTAACATACACTGCTGTAAATTATACTAATTTTCTTAAGAAGATAGAGACTAAAATACTTACTTTGTTTGAAACATCCAACGGTGGTACTGCAACTTTATTTAATTTACACTTATTTTTTTTTTTAATGTTTGAATTTAGTTGGTTTGTAATTTTAATGTCGGAAAGAATTTTTACTTCAGATTTAACCATTATTTTTTTTTTTTAGAAAACTTTAAAAGTTCAATAGCAACTAAAAATAAAATAAATTGCTCCGCAGTTTAATACAAAAAAATTATCAGACAATTTTATAAATATCCTAAAAAACAGGATGCAGTCCAAGATTGCATGGTCCTGCATTTTTGATTCTAAACTCTTGCATAATAAGAAAAAACATACTGATAAAAACATAAGATTTGATCCATACTATCGCTTGGATTTTGATACGTTCAAAGATGATTAAATATATTTTTAAAAATAACATGAAAAGCCGAATTATCTTAAAAACAGGATGAATTCTTAGATTAGTTTTTTTATATTGAATAAGAATAGAAACTTGATTATTAAGGTAGAGCGAAAATACTTCTTTTTAATTCTAAATGTCTATAAAAAAATTGCATTTTACCCTTTGGAGTAATTCTGATCAACAACCGTGGTTCTGTCTAATAATAGTATTTACTTTTCTTTAAGTTGACTAAAATAAAATATTTTATTTTGATTTCTATTCCATAGGTACTATTTAGTTGTGTTTCGAACATTTATTATATTATTAGAATTCCAGAAGTTTAATATTTTGAGGTCAAAAAATTATCTCGCAATTAGATGAATATGTGAGAAACTAAGTTTATGTTCCTACATAATTATTTATATTATATAAAAATGTGGAGGGTGGGAAAATCGAAACCTTATTCATAATAATTATTAAAAATAGATTCCGAAAATATATAAACTTATATAAAAAAATGTCAGGTGGGGGATTCGAACCTTTCCAATCGTATTTAGAATTTTTAAATAATAAATTCTAAAAATAAATCTTTGATATTGATTTTAAAAAATGTCCTTCGACCTTGAAATACAAGGTGGGTATTTCGAAAGTAGATATGTATGATCGAACCCCTCCGCGTGGGTGGTGCGTGGGTGTATGTGTGACGGCCTTGGGGAGATTAGTGTGGGTGATGCATGTCAGGGGTGTGTGTGTTGAGATTAGGTGAGGCACTTGGGGGAAGGGGAGGGACGGGGGGGTGTGGATGATGCATGTGTCTGGTTCTAAAAAATAAATCCTTGACCTTGACCGTAGCCTTGGCCTTGACCTTGACCTTGGCACGTGGGATCCTTATCTTTCTTATCTTCCTTATCTCTCTTATCAGTGGCGTAAAAATGGCATAGATTATCTACTAACGTTAGACTAATCATTCTAGAGTTTTCGAACGGCTAGTGTCAATCGAGCGCGCTTAAGTGTACTTTTCGAACTTAGCCCAGGGTGTCTCGAACGAGAAGGTAGATCGCCCTGCCAAAACCAACGTTGCCAAACTTACCTGGTTCATGTCGTCCAATGCTTGGCGAGAGATTCCAAATGTCATGAAATTATTTTAAAGGTTATTTTGTTATAGTTTTCCTTGTTTAAAAAGCTTTTTTAATAAAACACATCAGGTATCTACAAGAATTTATTATAAAATATAAGTAATGAGGTAAATTTAAATGTTGATGATCATTTGATGATTCAGTTGATTTGCAAATAATTTGTTCGTCAGAAGTATTACTACTTAAATTTTCTCTAATTATTTTTGGTTTCTTCTACTGAAGCCGTTTAAAACTTGTTCTTTTTTCAAAGCGTTTTTTTAATCGATGTAAATCTGATTTGGGGGTACCTATTAAAGGAGCTGGAACCCTTTTTGTCATTAAAATGTTTGGATTGTATTTCCGAAAATTTTGGGCATTTTGTAATTTTGTTAAGAGCGATAATCATCACGTCACCAACTGAATTTCGGCATCAGCTTGTCGGTACGCTGTTCTGTATGCACGCGTAATCTACGGCAAGACCGCACATCGTTTCCTCCTGCCCTCCTTGATTCCTCGTCGATTGCTATTATTTTGCATAGTACATCATCGGTTAAAAAGTTCGCGCGGCGTCCTACTGCAATGTCAGAAGTGTAATCGCATGATATATAAAATCAAACTTTTCATTGTGTGATTTATTACTGTCTTTTTGACTATGCTTTTTACTTTCCTGTCTGTAGGTTTATAGAAAGAAATCATAGGAATCATGATTTTTTTTCGACGTCGAGGTTTCGACGGATTTTTACGTTTTGGGGTTTCCTAAATCAGTTTCACTATTTTTGCGAAGATGTCTGTCTGTCTGTCTGTCTGTCTGTCTGTCTGTCTGTCTGTCTGTCTGTCTGTCTGTCTGTCTGTCTGTCTGTCTGTCTGTCTGTCTGTCTGTCTGTCTGTCTGTCTGTCTGTCTGTCTGTCTGTCTGTCTGTCTGTCTGTCTGTCTGTCTGTCTGTCTGTCTGTCTGTCTGTCTGTCTGTCTGTCTGTCTGTCTGTCTGTCTGTCTGTCTGTCTGTCTGTCTGTCTGAAATTTCTTCAGTTCTAGAGTTATGGAAAGTAACCATTGCAAAAAAACTACCGATTTATGGTTATTAATATTATTTCATAATAAATTTTGGGCAAATACAGACTGATTCATTTAATATACAGTGTGGAAACCACTTATGGAATAAAATTCTTTATGTCATTATTTTAGAAAATTATAAAAAATGCCGAGACATGTCAACTTTTGAATTGAGTTGTGCGTTATGTAACATAAATTTAAATGTACAGGGTGATTCACGCAAGTATGCCATAGTCGGTGTTGTTTTTTTTTATGAAACACCCTGTATATTTGCATATTTTTGAAATCCTCTTAATGAACCGATTCCAACAAACTGAATAATGTATGGTCAATTTTGAATTATACAGGGTGAAATTTTTATTTTGACAGTTATTAAACACATACATAAAATACCTGATGTATTTGATTTTAATACATTAAAATAAATGCTCAAAATGTCCTCCACCTAGTTGTTGGCAATAGCACAGTCTCCTGTAGAACTCCTCCTTAACTTTGTTTAAAGTTTGAGGTGAAATATTCCGTATTTCTGTAGTTATCCTGTCTTTGAGGTCTACAATGCTAGTTGGTTGTGTTGCATATACTTTGTTCTTGAGATAACCCCACAGAAAAAAATCTAACGGCGTAAGGTCTGGCGATCTAGCTGGCCACTCAATAGTACCTCTTCGTCCAATCCATTTATTGGGGAAGATTTCATCTAAATAAGTTCTTACCATTAAAGCATAATGAGGTGTTGCCCCGTCTTGCTGGAACCAAACATTTTCATTCGGTAAGCTAGGATCTATTGCGTTGGGATATAAGTTTGCTAACGCAGGAATAACTTCATTTCTAAGCATATTTGAATATTTTTCAGCTGTCAAATTTCCATCTATAAATATAGGACCAATAATATGGTCGCCTATGATACCGGCCCAAACGTTCACCTTTTGAGGGTACTGAGTATGTGTCTCACGCATCCAATTAGGATTCTCTGCTGACCAATATCTACAATTCTGTCGGTTTACCTCTCCATTCAATGTGAATGTTGATTCGTGAGAAAAAAGAATGGTACCAAGAGCTATCTCATTTCTGTTCAGCTTATTCATCAATCTTTCGCAGAAATCCATTCTACGATCTGGATCGTCTTCTGTTAACTCCTGCACAAAAGTTAATTTGTAGGGATGAAGTTTTTCTTTATGAAGACATTTTAGAACAGTTGTATGACTAACATTATTTTCACGGGCAATTTGACGTGTACTTGAAGTTGGATTCTCTTCGACACTTAACAAAATATCCACTTTCACACCATCTTCAACGAAGTGTGGTTTTCTTTTCAATGGTTTGACATGTCCAAGTTCTCTGAATTGTGCATGAATTTTAGACACAGTACTTTGTGAAATATTAGGCAATTCGGGATACCTGTGATTAAATAAGTTTGCCACTTCAACTTGACTTCTGCAGTTATCCCCGTACCCGATTATCATTAAAATCTCAATTCGGTGAGTCTCAGTTAAATATTTCATTGTTATGTCGACAAGGAAAGAGTGTTTGACAAAGATTTTACTTTTTCAGTATAAACTCTCAACACATCAACAACTGACAGAATAGAAAACAATCCACATTATTTACCGATTTTGTCTAATTATTGGCGTTTTTAGACAATTTTTAGGTATTTATGATAAAATTCATGGGCGTAGCAGGTTTTGTTTAATTGTACAAATACGTCTAATAATTAGTTAGTTTAGATTTTTGATAAATCCATATTTAGCTAATTTAAAAAGTACCAATATTTCAAGTGTAATAAATTATTAATTTTAAAATTTCACCCTGTATAATTCATAATTGACCATACATTATTCAGTTTGTTGGAATCGGTTCATTAAGAGGATTTCAAAAATATGCAAATATACAGGGTGTTTCATTAAAAAAAAACAACACCGACTATGGCATACTTGCGTGAATCACCCTGTACATTTAAATTTATGTTTACATAACGCACAACTCAATTCAAAAGTTGACGTGTCTCGGCATTTTTTACAATTTTCTAAAATAATGATAAAGAATTTTATTCCATAAGTGGTTTCCACACTGTATATATAGACCTGAGAGCGGAAAAAATCCAATTTTAATATATGTATGAACAAAAAAACTTATGTTCTTGGTGGGTTTATTATTTCGAGTAACTTGGTATGCCCTGGATCTACAATTTCAGGCAAAAGACACGTTTTCTGTTTTTGTTCCATGTTTTCTTTCCAAAACACATCATCTCTTGAAATCTGAAATTATAAGTATAAAGTTGGTAAAATATCATTACAAAAAAATGTGAACAATTTTATCTCCCTGTATTTGATAATGGTAGTCGTGTTTTGGTTTTAGTCTTAGGTTATCATTTTCATCTAATGTAGCAAAGGTAATAAGGTCTTGTCGTATTACTTCAATAGGACTTAGGCCAGAGGATTTTGCGGGACACTTTACCTCGATAAGGCCATGTGTACTGACTAATCCGTCTGGACTTGCTGCCAAAGCGCAGCACTCGTCGTCAATAAATAGTCCGCAAGGGTGCACTTTTAATTGAAAATTATTTTCAAATTGTCTTATTGCAAAGGCTTCTTTTTCTGTGCCATATTTTGTATTATTGTTTCCCCTAAAATCTAAATATAGCAGTTGCTTAACTTTATTCTGACAATTTGTTTTTGGAAGAATTTTGCAAATTGAACCAAAATTTGACGCAGTAAGCCGTATGCTTCTTTCTTGACTTCATAATGGGTTTCCTCCTTGCCCTCTAGTATTTATTTCCAAATCGATTAATTCACTTCTGTTTTTTTCAAGATCTCTTAAAAATGCATCCTGTTGATCCTCATACTTCTTTTCATCAAGATCTTGTTGTATGTCTTGTGCTTGTAGGCCGTAATCTTGGTCTGCTAAAGCTACCGATTTAATTTTTCTTCTGAAAATGTTCCTCGCTTTAATTTTTTTGTAATACATTTTCCTTTTTTTAATTTTCTCGATATACTTTTTAGCAGCACCAAAGAAAGGGACTTTTGTTTGCAATAGTTTTAATGATTTCTCTGTGATATTCTCCACTTCCAACATTAAAAGGTAAAGCAGCTGCTTTGCACCTTATTTGGTAGGAACCTTTTTTTTTGAGAAATCCACTTGTTTTCCTCTAACAAACTTGCTTACAATTAAATTGTACTGCTCAGCAATATTAGTGTCCATATTGCGTAATAAGCTTGCTGCATGAAAAATTAACCTACTAAGACACACTTCAATATCTTGCAGTAGACCTGAAGCCATCATTTCAGGGATAAGATTTCTTTCCCATCCTTTTTTTCACATTTAAAATACCCTATTGAGGCACACTTTTGATGTTGTCCAAATACGTGGGATGGAATATTTATCATATCATCAATAAGATATTTAACTTTGTTTTCATTGTTTCTGTGACTAACAGCCATTGTAACGGCAGTCCGTAACCGTCTTATATTATTTTGTACATGCTTACGTATACATGGGGGAACTGGGTTATTTGTCGAATTACTGCGTTTCTTCCCTGGAAAGTAAAATTAATATAATAATATTAATAAATTATATTTTATTTCATAAATATAATATTTACTTTTGTACAAACATTTCTAAGGAGGTGGTTTTTGCATTCTATCTTCTCCACTAACTGACTTCCGTAAGGTTGAGCTTCAATAATTTTTTTATAGACACTACTGTCGCCATCCCCTACAAGTTTCTTATATATATATCTTAAATCCTTCAACTATTTTGTCCGATTCTATACTCGTTGAAGTACTTATCCAATTTTTATAGCATAAATGATCGGATGAACATTTTTTGCATCTGCTCTTGAACAAAAGCTACAGTATTTATTTCTTATACCAAGAAATAAAAGTTGGCCAGTTCGTAGCCGAATAATACATGCCTTAAAAACGTATGTTTACATTAAAAAAGGTAAAACGAAAATAAAAAGAAATTACCACTCCAGAAGCAGCGTTATAATTAACATTATACGATCTTTTGCTCCAGGCCCCATCAGGTACAACAGTTATATAAGGGTGATACTTCTTTGAATTCTCTTGCTAAAGAAGCTTCCTCTTCAGCGGCTCCCTCCATGAGAATTAAAATTTTTTTCTATTTTTATTTATACTGGCAATTATTATGTGTATGTGTTTACACATATTTCTATTTTCATAAAAAAATGCAATCACAGCAAAACATGTTACATTTTCATTTTTTAAATACTTCAACTTTTATTGTTATCCATACTGATTATAGCATATTTATGACTGTTTTTAAGTGCTCATGATAATTTTTGGATAACAATCTCGTTTTTGGTGTATGTTCACCTTTACTTAATCTAATATTTCTTTGAGCGCATTTATCATTTATATACTTTAATACCATATTTAGACTTATATTAAGTCGTTTTACAGTTTTTCGTTATAAGTAAAAGTATTTTATATTTTCATGCATTGATTCCAAAGACATGTTGGCATTAATATCTGCCTCCTTTCTAAAACAGTATGGCCATTTTTTTAAATTATGGCTGTAGGTATTAGGAAAATACTCTCCAAAACATTTTGTATCTTCATTGACACATATATAACTTAAAGCATTATTTTATATAAATAAAAATGTCCTTGGTTTATTCGGTCGTTTATATTTTCTATTGTTTAGCACAGCACTACATATGTTTTGGAAAACTTAAAGCATTATTTAATGCTAAAGTAAAGTTTGAATCAGTAGTTTTTTGCTACAATACTTTCAAAATTTCATAAATTTCAGCTTTTTTTTTTTTTTCATTGCGAAATTTATTTAAATTGCTTTTCCAAGAACAGAATAAATGTTCTGGATATCGTGCACCCTTCACCGTGAACCAAGCGTTAAAAAATACTTCAGCCATATTAGACATAAGATATTTACAATGAACAACACCTGAAATAAAATACATTTACAATCACCATGCCATCACCACATTTCAAATAAATACTATTGGAACCAAAATCTCTCATACAAATAAAGCCATATAGTATTTAACCAAACTGTCCAAAATCTACCAAAAGTACCCCAAAACTTTTTCATTTACCTTAAGTATATTTAAAATTGAGCAATTTAATAAACATCTTTACTTACCTAATGTATTTTTATTTGCTGAAAAAAATATTTTTTGAATGATAGTATCTTTTCTGTTTGTAAACATTTCAGCTACTGGAAAACCATGGTGATATTCATCTATTACCATAATAGTTGTCATTTCGAAATCGTACCCATTCAAACCATGGGTACTAGCAATGGTAATTGTAGAAGATAATTGTTTATTTGTCTTTGAAATGCATTCATTATAATTAAACAGAAATCTCCTTTTTCTAAAATACTATGTTCAGTTCCTTGTTCCTTATAAAATAAAATAGAATTTTCTTTCTGGTATTCACATTCTTGTGCCCACAAAGCTACAGAGAAAGCATCATTAGAATCTCTTTTGCCATCCTTTAACTGTAGTCCATAACTACATTTTATATTTTGAATGTCTTTTGATGTTAGTAAGTGAACTCGCTTTAATTGGTATCCACTATTACTCGGGTAGTTTCCAATATTCTGTATTTGTAAATAAAATTGTTAATTGAGTTTCTTAACAAAAAAAAAAATTCCTTTGTATTTCTAATTAAGTCTACCTTTTCATGCACTGATACCACTAGTGCTAGATCGTCAGCAAAGCCAATGGTTTCTGCTCTTCCCGTTAGCTTAACTGTAGAGAATATTCCATAGTGTAGGTTCTAATAGGGACCCTTGTGGAACACCAGCTTCCACTACGATTCTTTCTTGTTCTGCTATGTGTATGTTCCTTTCTCTAAAGTAATCTGAAATAATATTGATCAGATACTTTGATACCGTTCTTATTTCTAGTTTTTCCAGTATAAGGTTCCAACTAGCCGTATTAAATTCGTTGCGAACATCCAGTGTTACTAAAGCATTCCATTGTTTACTCCTCGTCTCAGTTATATTTTTAATTGCTTCCATAGCATGTATTGTTGAGCGTCCTCTTATAAAACCATATAGATGTTTTGCCCATCCTCCCTTGTTTTTTTATTTCCTTTTCTAGTCGTTCTTTAATTAGAGATGCCTTTAGTTTACTTATTGAATTCAACAAACAGAAAGGCCTGTATGTATTTGGTATTGTCTTTGGTATTAGAATAATCTTCGCTGTTTTCCATTCTTTGGGAAATATCTGTGCTTTAAGTAGTTGATTAAATACTTTTAAGAGCCATTCAATGTTTTCCTTTGCTGCTTCCTTTATAGCTTCAGCAGGCGTTCCATCTAAACCGGGGGCTTTTCCATTTTTCATTTTGTCTATGGCTTTCTTGAGTTCTGCTTCTGTGAAGATTGGAGCTACTTCTCTTTGCTGATTTAGTGTTGGTTGATTTGTTTTCGGACTAGGAAAGAGCTGTATTATAATTTATTTTTTCTGTGTCACTGGAATTTCATATGGAGTAAGGTTTTTAAGTCGTTTTATCGCTATTTTGTAGCCATCTCCCCAGGCATCTCTATCTAGATCTTGGCACAGGTTGTCCCAGTGTTTTTTCTTCGACATTCTTATTTGCTTTTTGAGTTCCTTCTTTGCTCTTGTGTATTTTTTTCCTTGATGGTTCGATTTTCCTCTTCAGAAGCAGTTTTTGATTTTAGAATTCTCGTGTAGTGTCTTCTTTTACTCGTGCACTCGTTCCTATTCTCTTTTGTGGTTTGGTTCCACCAGTAGGGTACCGTTCTTTCTCCTATTTGTTTTCTTTAACTGTTTTTGTATGCTTCTCTTATGATGTTGGTACATACTTCGTAAGACTTTTCTTCTTCTTGGGTTATATTACCTAATTTTAGTCCGATACTCGCTTTAAATGCATCCCAGTCGATGTAGATTTTTTCTTTTTAGATATTCTTTTCAGGCTTCATTTGTTTTTATTTCGTAGCTAATGTACCGATGCTCTGTCAGATTTTTTTCCTCTTCGACTTTTCAGTTCATAATGCGTTTCGCAATTTTTTGAGTAGAAAAGGTGGCGTCTATAAACGATTCAGTATTTCCTCTCACAAAGGTTGCTTTTTCTCCCGTGTTGTGTACTACCATGTTTAATGCTGCTATCCACTGGCTCCAGTAATCCCCCTTGGTGACATTTATTGATGATCCCCACATGGGCGACTTTGCATTTATATCTCTGCATATAATAGCTTCACTTTTATTGTTATCTATCGTGCTAATTATTTCATTTACTCTTTTAAGTGTAATCTTCCCAAGCTATATTTGGTGAGATATAGCAGCAATAAAGATCTACCAGCCCTAGTTCAATGCATATATATCCCTGGCCTCTTTTTACTTTGTGCACCACTATCTTTTTGTTTACTACCAGTACTGCTACGTCTCTATTTTCATCCCTTATCCATTCAGTCCCTTCTGTCAAATTTTTGTTCGGTTCGCTAACTATTAAGAGGTCCATTTTTTGTGTTTAGCTGCAGTATATGCTAGATCGTGTACCGCCCTTCCCCTCCCCAGATTTGTTTGTAAAAGTTTAATGTGCATGTACGCTTGCTATTCTCCTCCTGCCTGTATCTGCCGACCGCATTTTTTCTTTTCTCATCTTTTCGACCAGTCCTTTGAGACGGTTTTCATAGGCAAACGAAAGGTTACAAGAGCACGACAGCTCTATAGCCTGGAAGCAGGGTTCGTGGGTTCTGAAAACTTTTAATAGTGGACGCCATTTAATTTTGATCTTATGGAAACTAAAAAAGCAAAGACTAAATCAAAACAACTAGATTTTTCTACAAATTCTTTAATGCCCTCCAGGCGAACAAATAAAAGTTCCAATACTCGATATTGAAAGGTTAGTATCTGCTGATTTACAATTTTTAACCTTCGAAGGGTTTTATAAAAAATATTTACTATGTTAAATTTTTAAATACATCTACAAGTCCACAGTTACATGAGTGGCTTGAATGGTTATCAGAAAATATGTACATATGTTTTTAAATCGTTATACCCCCTCCCACAGCGGTATTCGGTTCACACTTTGTTATAACGAAGAAATACTTAATCAATTTTTAAGAAACATTTTTGTGTGAATAAAAAAATTAAATAAAATTTAGTTACATAAAAAATAGTCAATTTTTAATGTGGCACCAAAAAAATTACAACTCAAATAAATTGGGTGAACTCACCAAAAAAATAATCTTGTGATAGCACAAAAAACACAACAACCCCGCCCTAGGATGGGTAGACCCTTCGTCTGGAACTGGTTTTAATTTGGGTTCCTTCATGATTAGGCCCCATTTGGGACAGGAAACCAAAGAGGCTCATGAAGCAGCAAAAACAGCAAGAGCACATCATATTTGGGGAAGGTCCCCAGGACATGGAAAACATCATGTTTAAAAGCCAAAAGGAGGCCCACAATGGATCGGCCATTTGCAAGTTTTTTGTGATTTTTTTATCAAAGTTATTTTCACTATTAATTATTATTATTTCTAATATTTTTAATAGGTCGCCTGATCTCTAAAATAAAATGAAAAGTTTTACCTCGATTTTATAAATTTAAAAGGGATATTTACCTCTTCTTCTTCTTCTTTTCTTTTTTTGGGCTATGTTACTGCGAACAATTTACCCAGATATAGTTGATTTGCTTCTACTAGATAATGATTTTAAAGAAATTTAGAAATTTAGAAAGGGTGGTTATTCTTCTATCATCCAAATGAGACAAGATGTATCGAATATCAAATGGGGCTGATAAACCAGCCTTCGTTAGTTCCAAATATACATCAAAAAGGGGAGATTTATTAATGGGACACTCTAAGATGATGTGATTTAACGATCCAACTTCTCCACACTCGCAAAATGGGTCATCTTTAATACCAATTCGAAATAAGTGATATGGGGTTAGACAATGGCCAGTTCTCATCCGTATGATTGTGGAAAGGTACCTTCTTTCATAGAATTGTTTACTATTGAACCACGGAGTTTTGGGTATTTTAGGAACCACTTGGAAGTAAAAAGATGTTTTGTTTTCTTTTAGTGAATTCCACTGTTGATGCCATTTGTTCCAAATTTCTTGTTTAATGAAGGGTAAAAAGTTAGACTTATTGAGTTTAATATTTAAAGGAATTTTAAGGATTCTGCCTATATTTGCTAATTGATCGGCTTTATGGTTGCCAATAATGCCGGAGTGACCTGGAATCCATGCCAAAGTGATGTGGATGTTATTCATATTAGCAAGTAAGATACCTTGTTTTGTTAGAAAGGAGCAATGATCAGTTTCTGTAGAGAATTTCATATTTCCAATTTTTTGTAAAGCAGATTTGGAGTCCGAGAAGATAACTGAGTTCAATATATTTTTTTCTAAAATGATTTGCAAGGCATGGTTAATTGCAATAATTTCTGCAGTACATATTTGTGTATGTTGAGGTAGTCTGCTTGAAAACACGTAATTGAGGTCTGGAGAAAATACACCGAAGCCTGAATCATTAGAAGGTCCCACAGATCCGTCGGTGAAGAATTTTGTGTAACCGGGTAGCTCGTTTATTGTGTCAGTAAAAATGGATAATCCATAAGTGTCATCCCTAATTGATCTAAGATTTAAAACTGGAATTGAAGAGAGTTGGATGTCCAATTCAAATTCATGGCATGGCAGCAATTCATTAGAATACATATTCGGAAGGAACTCATCCATTTGGTTCATTAAACTTAATAATACTGGAGTGTCAATTACCTTTTTGTAAACATTTCTTTCTTTATTTAGTGTTTCCAAATGTTTTAACGAATTGATGACAGGGTTATTTTCCAATGCAAGATTTTTTAAAAGAAATTTATAACAAAGCCAGTCTCTTCTTAAGTTTAAGGGGATATCCCCGCTCTCTGCTTGCAAAGCATAAATTGGGGTTGATTTCATACAACCAGTGATGACACGTAAGCTCTGATATTGTAGCCTGTCCAACTTCTTCTGAAGATACTTCGGACATGGAGAAATTACCTGGCATCCATAATCTATATGACTTAAGATGATAGCGTTGTGTATTATGCGAAGGATTTTTGGATCACTGCCCCACCACGTACCACAAAGAGCTCGCATGACATTTAAACCTCTGTTAATTTTTTGCTCAATGTAATTTATATGTACATTCCATTTTAAGTGTTTATGAATGTAAATGCCTAAATATTTGAATGAATCTGACCAGTGAATGATTGTATCATTAAATTTAATTTTTGGAAGGATTAATTTAATAGGACCTTTTGAAAAAAGGAGAGCCGATGATTTAGTTATAGACAAGTTGAAATTGTGCTCATCGAGCCAGTCTTTAAAAGCAATCAATAAAGAGTTTATTTCTATAGTAATATTGAAGACATTCTCTCCACTAACCAAAATTACAATGTCATCCGCGTATTGTATTAATTTAAAGGTTTTTGGTATAATATTGAATAAAGATAACATATAGAGATTAAACAAAATCGGGCTAAGGGGAGATCCCTGAGGAAGTCCTTGATTGGAGGTTCGTGGTCCATGACTTTGACCACAGTTATCTGAGACTGAAATGGATCTGTTATTTAGAAATGCATAGATAAGGTTGCATAGCTCTATTGAAATGCCAATATTGGCTAATTTGGAGTATAGAAGATATATATTTACACTATCATAAGCTGCCGAAATATCAAGGAATAGACCAACAGTATAATTATTTGATGCCAAGCCTATTTGGACTTGGGTGATTAAGTAAGATATTGATTCTGTGCAGCCTTTTCCTCGTCTAAATCCTAGTTGTAAGGGATGGAAGATTTTCTTGTTTTCCAAATACCATTCTACTCTATTTTTGATAAGTGATTCTAGAAGTTTTCCAACGCAGGATGTTAAAGCTATAGGTCTATAATTATTTGGACATGATTTATCTTTCCCAGATTTTACAAATGGCAAGATTAAAGATTGTTTCCATTGTTGGGGAATAGATCCACTTTTGAGACAGTTATTGTAGAATTGTAACAGCCAAACGGCACCCAAGTTAGGTAAGTTTTTTACCATTGAGTAGGAAATATTATCTAAGCCAGGAGAAGAATCTTTTTTAATTGATAATGTATACCTAAATTCATTATATGTAAAGGCAGGTTCTTTGTCATTAGGAATTTTGATAGCAACAGCAGGGGAAGCAGAATTCGGTGTTATGATTTTTAGTATATCATTAGCTAGTAGCGAAGATGGCATAAGACTGGAAGTATTAGTTTTCTGACCTGCAACTGAATTTACTTTATTCCATATCGTTTTTAAGGATGAATCGCGATTTAGTGTTCCGCAAAACTCCCTGAAGCTATTTTTCCTTTTTGTTTTCAAAAGTTTTCTAGACCATGCAACAAGTTTTTTGACCGTGATATAGTTTTCTACAGTTGGGACGTCTTTAAAATTTTTAATGGCCGTTACTCTTTTTTTAATTATGTCATCACATGAATTATCCCACCATGGTATCTGGTATTTGTTTTTACTATTGCCTTTGAAATTTGGAATTGTGGTGTCAGCCACTGAATTAAGAGATTCAATAAAATCTTCATAACTATCACTACTAAATGAAGAAAAGATTACATCAAGGTTGCGATGATAAGAGGACCAATCAGCTTTATGGAAATTTCTCTTTTTAGTGGGCAATGGAATGGTACATGGACCCATACCAATTTTACACATTGTGGGGAAGTGATCACTTGATCCATGATCAGAAATAACCTCCCAGGTGCATTTAGATGCTATTTCAGAAGATATAAGGGATACATCAACTACAGAATTACTTCCTCCAGGAGGAGAAGTACGAGTAGGAGAGCCGTCATTGAGGAATATTAAATCAAGATCATCTAAAGCTTCGAAAATATTTTTACCATTGAAGCTGTTAGAGCTACTCCCCCATACAGTATGGTTGCAATTTAGATCACCCATTATTAATAAGGGTTTATTTATTTTTTGGATAAATTTTATAAAATTCCTTTTAGTAATTAGGTTATCTGCAGGACAATATATATTAATCAAATTTAGATTATAATGAGGTAAGAATAAGAGTTGGGTTTGGATATTTTGATCAAAGCAATTATTAACAGTTGTCTGGAAGAAGTCTATACTGTTTCTGATTAGTATAGCAATTCCCCCATATCCATCAAATCTATCATCTCTAAGTATTTGATAACCTCTACATTTTAAGGTATATTTATCAGTGAGCCATGTTTCGTTAAGTAATATAATATCAGGATTGTGTTCCATAATTAGAACTTTAAGATTGTCAACATTCACATTGTATGATCTAATATTCCATTGAATAATGGTTAATGGAGTAATGATAACCAGACAAAATATAAATGTTTGGTTGGATTAGAGATCCTCCTGATCGGAGTAATCCATTCCACCAACATTATCATGTGATACAGGGTTATTACTAATTTGGGAAAAAGGTTCTTGGGAACCTAAAATATTTGTTGTTGAAACATTACTATTACTAACAGAAGAGTGCGTATTATTAATTATGTTACCAATAAATGTCATAACGAGCTCCCTGTGGGATTGAGATAAGACAGATATAGCCTGAACAATATCAGATTCAAGTTTTTTCCCCAAATCTCTTCTATTGACGTTGGATGTAGAAGGCTTTGGTTCTGGAATTCTACCATTAGGATTTATGAGGCAGTCGTCGAGTGCTTTTTTATCGAAACTTCTTTCTTCAGGTCTTCTACGTTTAATAGTCGATGATCGAGTTATTTGACTGTAGGTATTATGTCTCTGTGAAGTATTAATGAGAGCTGTTCTTCTTTCGTGAATGTTAATAGAATTGGTATTTAGAGAATCGTTATTTAAAGTAGGGAAGTCATTTATATTATGCACGTACATAGTATTAGTTTTTCTTGGGGTCATCTGACTTGCTTCATAATATGAGATATTTGAAAATGACATTAATTCTTTGATGTCTTTTTGTCTGCTGTATTCAGGACATTTTTTGTCATTAGAAGAGTGTTCATTATTTTTACAATGGATACAAAACTTATTACAAGTTTCTGTACCGATTTCGTGGATTTTTCCGCAAATTTTGCATTTTGCATTGCTGCGGCATTGCTTAATATTATGACCATATAAGAGGCATTGTTGGCATTGAAGAACAGGGCTTATATAAGGAGTTACTTTCATTGGTAGGCCATATATAGTTATTTCTTTTGGTATAATTTTTCCAGAGAATGTTACACAAATCGTTCCAGTTGAAATATAATTTGGTTCCTGTCCTTCTTCAACTACTCGTCTGTTAAGTCTTTTAACATTTAGGGGCTTGCAAAAAGCCAGTTGAGTATTTATGGCATCTTGTATTTCGTCATCGGTAAGAGATTTTAGAACATGTCTGACAATACCTTTGCAGGACACATTATGTGAAGGGATAAATACTTCGTAACCAACTGAATCCCAGTCCTTATCATTAATAAATTTATTTGCAGCACTGTAATTCAAAAAGGTGGCTCCAATGCGATTTTTTCCTTTGCGGGTAATCTTAATAATTTCTTTAAGTTTAAGGTTGAACACAGTTTTGGCTATGCTAAGGATATGAAGGTTACCAATATTCTTGTCTTTTCCTTGTACATAGACTTCAAACGGGCCTACGTCGGTATTTGAGTACAAGACTTTTTGTTTTGTTAGGTGATTGGGATTGGGGATATCAGGCGGTTCTCCAGGCGGCTGCCCAGGCGGCTTATCAACCGCCATTTTGGGCTGGCGCTGTCTTGCTTCTTAGGTTGTGGGCGGTTACTTTCGGTGGGAACTGGGAAACTATTAACTGCAACGGACTCGGAAGGGGTAAAATGAAGCTAATTGAACAAGAGTTCACTAAAGCTTTTTGTAATTAAGCAGAAAATTACGAAAATTACTAACAAACGATGTGATTACTATGTCTGTCAGTATGACTTTTTCCTTAAATCCGGATATTTACCTCTGAAGAGATGACCTTTTTCCAATAATAAATTTGTAACGCCATGCGCTAGTGACTTGACTTCAGCTCGCCAAAACCAAAGATAAAATGGTACACCTTGTCTTGATCGTTTCCGCCTGTGCTCCAGAGAACACAAAAGTCATGAATTCGAAAAGACGAGAAACGGAAGTATGAGTCGGCCATTGAGAAACCATACCAGTCACTTTGGAGTGGTACTGGTGTAGCCAGCACCTCGAAAGAACGGACTCAAGAATTACTTTTAAAACGTAGCTACTAGTTGTCAAGTTGGATGACAGTGACGGTTACTTGGAAACAGGTTAGAAAAATGTCAATGAACAATATAATTAAATTTATTAGGACTTATAAAAGGTAAAATAGATGACCAAAGGAAATAAAGAGAGATTAACGAGATTAGTGTACACTTTAAGGGTAGGTAACACGCTTAAACCGTGGCATTTATAATTGAAATACTATTAATTTATTTGTGATAAAAATTACTAAACGAATGGTATTTGTAACTGAAATACTATTTAATTTATTTGTAATAAGACTAAACCAATGGTATTTATAACTGAAATACTATTTAATTAATTTGTGATAAAAAGACATGCTTTTAATCTTAAAATTTAGTAAAACTCTTAAACGATAATCCATATAAATTTACTATGTCACACGTTCATTAAATTATGATTATTTTCAGTGCATATGAACGTTACACCATTTGCATCTATGTTTGGTATAATATTTTGTTCATTTTGGTTTAATTCGACTAGCGGTAGCTGACTTAAGCAATATATTCCTGTTAATTCTGTTTGACCAGGTTCTGTTATATTTTGGTTTAAAGAGACTGGTTCTAGTTGACTTAGGGCCAGTTGTATAGGTTTAGTTTAAACGACAAGTTCTTGTTAAACCTAAGTTTAAACAACATGGTTCTTTGTATAGGTGGATGTAACTGTCATCCGGAGTTTAACTATCAACCGGTAGATAGAGCACCAGTTAAACTACAATCTTTAGATAAATACATGCGCAAAGCCTATGATGTCAGTTGTCAATGTCATATCATTTGTGTTTTGTTGTTTGTCAATTGTCAATCATAAATTCTTGTTTATGTCTTTGAGTTTTGGTGAAATAAATCAAATTATATTTTTTATAAAACCCAAAACGGATGTTTTCGAATTATTCGAAGATATTTTGTTTGATGATGAAGACGATCTGGATATTTTAAATATAGTTGAGAACCCAAGAAGACCTAGACATTTTCGAGGACGAATAGAAACTATGGAAATCTGGATAGATCTAGAATATCAAAAGCCTCTGTGGAAGTATTACTTGAACAAATTGGCATACATTTGCATAGGAATACACAGCAGTAAGTACCTACTTTTTTCAATTTATGTTCATTATTGATTTCATAAAATATTGATATAGAAATGTCCACTTATTTTCAGGAACCATGCTTTAACCCCATTAACACAACTTTTGGTTGCATTACGATTTTATGCTACTGGGAGTTTACTTACTGTAGTGGCTGACTTTGGAGGTATAGACACTGGCACTGCGTCACGAGTTATTCGTGATGTATCAAGGGAAATAGCAGGTATGTCAGCTGTATATATTAAAATGCCCACCACCAATGAAGAAATTGAGGAAAGCCAAAGAAACTTTCAGAATATAGCCAATTTTCCTAATGTGATTGGGGCAGTAGACTGCACACACATTAGAATACAATCTCCAGGTACAAAATATTTCAAATATTTCCGTTAATTTTGTTTTTCGGTTTGGAGGTTGTTGTTCTCTGACTAGAATAACAAAAAATTACTGTTACATCCTATCTAACTAAAAATCACATTACACTATTTCGATTAATAATAGAAATCATTCATATTTTAACAAGAAAGTGTCGAATGAAGAAAAAACCTCTCATTCCAAACCAGCAGCAGGAACGACATCCTGGTTATAACTAAATTTTATAATAATATATACCACTTGTTGTAGTCGCTGGTTAAGGAATGAGAGGTTTTTTAAAAAGAATATAATTTTTTTATACAGGGTGCTGCTGTTGTAGCTGCTGGAACAAAAACAATATGTTTTTGCGACAAGCTTCCAGTATGTTTAGATTCAAACCGATGCTGCTAATAAAAATTTCCCCGTATATTGTGCAATTATGTGCATTAAAATACACACACGTGTCGAATAAAAACATTACATAATCAAGGTCAAGTCCAACGCAGGAAAAATTAAAGAAAAGTTATTTTCCAGGCACATGCTGGTTATAACTAATTAAAAATTTGGAATATAAAAGGAAAAATCGAATTTTAAAATCAGTATATGTATGATTAAGCTATATAAAGTGTTACAAGTAAGTGATGAGTTTAAATATATGGTATTGTAAGAAATCCAATTTTGTGAAAATATTCGTTCGCACTTATAAAAATAATTTCGGGGAATTTCGAAATATAGACGAAGGACTTCCTCAAGAAGAAATTTTTGAAGAGGCTATTGTTGAAGTTTGTCGTAGTTGTAGTATCCAAATAAATCCAATAGATTGGTTGGAACTAATTGAACATCATTCAATTATTTGTTACCATCCATCCTTGGTTAAACCGGAAGAGGTTTTAAATGAAGCGTACGTGGAACAGGTATACTGTGCACATTGCGAGCAACGGTGCATACAGTACCTAAAGATAGAAGATTGCACTTCTTGTCTCTCAAAATATACAAACGAGGTAATAGCAGCGGAATTTCTTACTAATGGCGGAAATAACTAAAGACGAAACAGATTGTTGTAACGTTAAAGATACTTTAAATTTAATTCAAGAAATATGGCAGACTCCCATGGAATTGTGGACTCTGTTGAAGAACTGTTCGAAGAAATGGCTTCTACAATTTGGACACCCGATATTACCATTAATGAGGATTTTGAGGAGGATCCTGGAGAATTTGGAATCTGGGAACCAAGAAGAAGTAAATTCGTGGAAGACCTTATTGGAGCTCGTCTCAGAAGAAGATTTTGCCACGACGTCATTCCCGTCGGAGATTACCAACAAGGCTTTGATATGGTTAGCCAATTGGCAAACCAGCGATACTACGGACAACTCCTCATCATCAGTTATCATGAAAGCGCCGAATGGAACCATCTCCACATCGTCCACGATTGCGGGTGGACAGCAGGAACCTGCAGATGCTCTATATTCCAGGGAGTCAGATTTCTTGGAAGAAAACGACGAGCTCAGTGGGGCGGAGAGTTGCGAGGAGGTAAATAAAATTAATTTCTATTTATTTAAATTTGGCATGTTGTTCATTCTAGGTTTGGTAAAAGAATTTATTTTATTTACAGAATATTTCCGAAATCTCGGAATTTATATGTTTCTACAACCCCGAATCTGTCTCTACTATTTCTTCGCCGGCGCCCGACGGGAAGTACCTGGTCCAAATGAAATTGATTCCATTGAAGGAAGCCAAGAAGGTGGTCAAGGAACAAATTTGGACCAAGATGACGAAATCTGTGCAATTCGTAGTGACGCCGTTGATGGTGGAGAGAAATCGGAATCTACAACATCTACTAAAGGACGTAAGGGAAAAAATTGCAGCTCATCAAAACGTCAAAAAGGTTCGAAAATTACGCAAATTTTACAATTTTTCGAAAAATTCCCGGTTTGTCCCTTATTAAGTTCGTGTAAAACCGCGCAGTGGATAGATAACTCGGAATTAAAAAGAATTGGCAGAACAGACTCCGATTATATAACCGCTATTGATATATTTCAAAGGTCAATTTGTAATAAAACAATAAACGAACTCATTGAATTTTATCTAAATTCGCAGCCTCTTTTCGATTGCACATCCGGTCACGTGTACGATTATTATTATTATTCCGTCGAAGAATCGACTTCTAAATTATCGGAATTAATTTCATATCAATGTAATTACGACGAGGATTACATAAAAGAATTTTTAAGTGTTGTTTACAACATTTTAGATCGCAAGGAGGAGAAACAAAATTGCATTCAAATAAGAGGACCTAGCAACGCGGGAAAAACTCTTTTCGCCAAAATATGCGCGTCCTTGTGTTTAGTTAAAGGACAAATCGCGAATTTTAATAAGTATTCACAATTTCCTCTACAGGATTGTGTTGATAAACGAATTTTAATATGGGACGAACCGAATTGCGAACCGTCAGCTTATGATACCTGTAAAATGTTATTTGCGGGAGACCCCTGTATGGCGAATATAAAATATCAATCACATGTTCAAATAGATAAAACTCCGGTGATTGTAACGACAAATGCGGAGGTCTTTCCAAATAACGATATTTTTAATAATCGCATGTATAGATTTAATTGGGATAATTGTACCTTATTATCTAATTTTACTAAAAACTTACATCCATTATCACTCTATAAATTATGGAAATTGTATGGAATAATTAAAACTATTATTGTTAATGAATAAATTTATTACATTGTAACACTATTTCAATAAATATACATATACTCAATCACTGTTATTATAATGACCTTGCCAATTTTCACAATAATGTCCACCGACATGATTCTGAGAAATAAAATAATTATGATTAGCTTGTTTTGTCGCTGATGGGAATCCCATTTTATTTGCGTACATTCCATCGGCATACATTAAGTCGGTACGAATACCGATGACACATGATGCGCGAATTTCATATTCCGCGGAAGCATTCACCCAATTTTGATTGGCATCGGCTGGTGCATTAGATTGTACCGGTTCAATGCCAATATGAACTTGAGGTTGAGATATCGTGTGTGATTTGTTGTTCGGGTGTCCAGTCATAAAATTCTTTTCGATTATATTTTCGTAACCAAATTTTTGCTTGTCTTTTTCTCTACAAGGCGCGAAGCTCATGTGAGTATTTTGGAAATTGGTATCTACCAAAAACTGAGTTTCTTTTACTATAATGTCGAGCCTTCCGGAAAGTAATTTCAATTTATTCGGTACCACGGACGAGTTGTAAAGATGCTTTAAAATGCCATTTCTGGGTTTATACGTATATCTTACGCACGGAGTAGGGGAGATGTGGGAGAATTGGGACATTTTTTGGTTTTAAATTTTTGTAATGATTAATTTTTATTATTTTAATAAAATAAAAATACGTACGTATACCTTCATTTAATTGCCAACTATGTACAGCATTTTGTTAATTTTTTTAAACAACTAATGTTTCTATAAATTTTTTTATAAAGTAATGATTTTGTCCCATATCTCTCTTTTATAAGGGAGAGTTGGGTCCGGTGATGGGGAGAGGTGGGACAACCCAAATAAAGACCAAAAAGACAAAAAACTATTTTAATTCAAAACAACACTTTACCAAAAAAGTATCTACAATGGTAATATAAAACAAAATAAGTGATTATTAAAAAAAAATCATAATTTTAAATATTTTAACGTGATATTTTATCGTAAATCTTTAATATTTTGAAAATATCTTGCCTTAAACTCTACCATATTTTGGATACGAGCAGTACCAGGCTTTTGTATAGGAAGTGGCAATCTTTTAAAAATATCTTCAATTGCAATCGTCCGCTTTTCCTGAACTGGCGGAAAATCAAATTGAAATGTTTTATGTTTCCTTCTTAGAAATTCTATTTCTAAATAATCCTCTGCTAACCCAACAACTTTTCCCACATAATGTATTTCGCTTTTTTTTCCTGTACATTTAACAATTACAAAATCTGATTCCAAAAAATGTATATCTTCTTGATGCGAATCATTGCTCTCTTCTTCTTCTTCTTCTTCTTCTTCTTCTTCTTCTTCTTCTTCTTCTTCTTCCTCCGAGAATTCTAAATCAGAGTCTCCAGATTCTGCATAAACTATAGGATCATGCTTTTCATCTTCGCTGGATGATGAAACTAGCCGTTTTGTTACTTTTTTTATGGCTTTCACAGATACACATCTTTCCTTTTTTTTAAGGCGAGTCTCAATTTCAGCAATTATTGCATCTTTAACCGGGGTATTTGTTAAAATTCGCGTTTTAGCAGGCTTACGCCCTTTATTTTGTTTCTTGCGCGCTGCTGCTTTTAGGTGCGGACGTAGTTGTTCAGGCGTTACCAGCACTTTTTTCTTCATGACATCTATTGAGTCGCTAACATTTGAAGTGGACGGAATTGCCTCAATATTGGTGTCAATTGTAATGTTTGTGTTTTCTAGGTTCGCTTCTGAACTAATTGCATCACATACCTCTGGATTAGGCCTGTCGGTAACAGCAGATGCCAGAAAATCCACGTCATTAAAAATATTACGGTCAAAGGGAAAAATTCCGCTTTTTTTAAACGCTGCTTGAATTGTTGTCGGTGTAAAAGCTTTTATCATTGCTTGGGATGAGAGCGAGGCTACTTCATAAATGCTAATTGTCTTTCCAGGATTTCTTTTCATCCATGAATCACACTCTGCACTATAATATTTTTTTAATGGTGCGTAGACTCCAATATCTGACGGTTGCAGTTTGTGTGAACAATGAGGGGGGAAAGTTAGTAAGACGATATTATTTTGTTTGTAAAACTGTAGAGACTCTATTGATATGTGACTATCATGATTGTCAAATATCAAAAGAACAGGTCTGTCGACGGCTGGTTTAGCGTATTTGAAAAAATGTTGTAAATATATTGCAAAATTAACATCGGTCATCCATCCTGATGGGTGTGCTGCACCAGCAGATCCTGGGTAGGAGCCTGCCAGCATGTATTCCTTAAAATTTACCCTTGGAAATACATAAAAAGGAGGAAAACACTGACCTGTCGCATTAATTGTAAATAAACCTGTCACTAAACTTCCCCTCTCTGCAGAGACAACTTGACCAATTTGTTTTGCACCCTTTTCAGCGACCACTTTACCTGGATTTTGAACTGTAGTAAGTCCTGACTCATCACAGTTATAAATATCACTGGGCGGAAATTTATATTTGGTTACCACTTCATCCAAGTTATCGAAAAATTCATTAACATTTTTCCGATTGAAACTAGTGCAGCGGGAAAGGCTAGTTGCCTCTGGCTTTCTCACTGGTAGAGTTGGGTTCCTAGTTTTAAAACCTTTCCACCAATCCTCTCCAGCTTTCTCATTTTTTTCCCAACATTTCGGTATTTTTTTTCCATTAGCCTGGGCGAATTGATAAGCAAATTGACGAACTTGATTTTTACTCAAACCATAGTGCATTCTTGCGGCCGTTATAATATATTTAACAAGCATTTGTTCCTCCTCAATGGTAAAAATTTGAGATTGTCGATAGGACGACCCATAACTTTCATGTACTGCCAAAAGTTTGTCCAAGTTGCCTGCCTTAAGGTACCTAGCTAGGGATGTCTTTGGTATGTCATACTTGTTAGCAATTTTTCTTAGCCCTCCAACATTTCTATATTCTTCCACGGCCTGCTGTATAATTTGCGTGGGAATACTACGGTTTTTTTCCTTTTTTTTTGTATCGTAATGGCATAGCTGAAAATAAGAAAACAAAAATAATAATGTGCCTACAACACGGAAAATAGAAGAATATACCTTTAATCAGGGAGACTTGGGACGTCCCAACTCTCCCTTATAATATTGTCCCAACTCTCCCTGACGGACTGGTGAAGTTAAAACTAGCGCCAAATATTGTTAGGTTAGAGTAAATTGACAACAGCAGATCACATTTTAAAGACAAAATACGGTACAACAACATGCACAATTAACTTTTATTGTTTAAGAATAATTTATTAAAAAATAAAGCAAAATATACAAAAAAAAAACTTACTTTTAATTACCAAAAACGTTTTTCACTATCTGAGACTTAGAAAACACCATATACATACGACTATCGCTGCTTGACTGAATGTAAACACAATAATGATTGAACAGTTTGAAGGTCACTCTCACAGTGGCAACCTAACGCAACAAAATAACACTGTCCCAACTCTCCCAGGGTACCAAGTCTCCCACACCTCCCCTATTGATATGTTCATTGAGATTATACCTTTCGACAATTTTATCCAAACAAGGCCATCCAGTTTTGATGTAATAACTGTTGGTCGATCCATTGCCCGTACACATGAGCACGGCATAGGCGGGTAGCGCTCTGTTTGCACCCCAGGAAGAAGGAAAAACAGGATCTTTGTTGGAATGATAATTTGCAGTTTCCCCGTATAATCTATAGGTAAATTCCGACGACGTAATATTTGCGAGCGAATTTATGGTCATCGGTTTTTTCTCATCATTTTTCAAAATATAGTTGACGTGTTCGACTTTATGGTTCAAACCCACACAATGTTTTCCAAAAATTACGTGCATAGAATTGGCACTTCCGGTTAATGTCGTACCCGTGTCGAATGAGCATCTCACTCCTTTTGGTATTATTTCTACGTAAACCTCTTTAATAAAGGATCCCAGTGGCAACATGGAATATTCTGCTGGAGATAGATAAAATGGCATCCAGTCGACAGGTACGTATGCTAGGCTTGTACTTAAACCCATATAGTTGCTTTCTTTACCCTTTGGTCCTAAATTAAATCGGTGTGATGCAAATCCCCATGTATGCATGATGCGAGATTTCTTAAAAAATGTAAATGTAGGACTTGCCAGTGACTTCATCATATAGAGTACACCCGATCCATTTGTAGGATTTGTAACCCCTTCCGAATTGGACGGATTTCCCATTTCCTCTCCGGCATCTACTTCGTCGGTATTCATGGGAGCATTCCCTTGACTCATTTGGGTACCATATCCTTCGTCTTGTCCAATATCCGAAACGTCACGAGAGGATGAAGGTTGAGCAGGATCTTGTGTAGGATCTCGTCTTGACAATAGTTCCTTATTACGAGCTTCATTTTGTCGATTTTCATTATCTCCTCTCCTTCTCGTTAGGCCAAGTCGTACTGGCAATTTTTTATATTTTTCTTCGTGCTTATTGGACATGTCTGGATATAATACACCTGTGTTTTTTTCCAGAATACTCTTGAGCTTTAAACCAGCGGCACCTACAATTCTATTGGTATTATTCAGAAAAATTTAATATAACCAAACTTACCGATCAATGAATGCCAGTTACCGGTTGTTGAAAAGTCACTCCAAAATTCTTTTACGGCCTCTTCGTCAGCTCTTAATGCGTCTTCTGCCGATATGGCGTTAGCGTAGGCGTAGTCGTGTTTTTCGGCTATGTAATCGTCACTGTCAACGGGCTCCCCACTCTCCAATTCGTTTCCCGGACCCAAATATCGATGATATGGTAACACGAAGCGCGGAGGCATACTGCGAAAGAAATGTTAACGAAGTTGCCTTATATAGAGAACCTAATTCAGAAAACGCCTAAAAACAAACCAACAGCATCGGTTTTGAGTCTAAACATACTGGAAGCTTGTCGCAAAAACATATTGTTTTTGTTCCAGCAGCTACAACAGCAGCACCCAGTATAAAAAAATATATTCTTTATAAAAAACCTCTCATTCCTTAACCAGCGACTACAACAAGTGGTATATATTATTATAAAATTTAGTTATAACCAGGAAAATTTTGAAAATGCCTAATATCTGGATATTTATATACCTGAAAGACCTTTGGACAAAGGTTATTTCAATTTCATGGGAGTCCAAGAATTTCAAATTTCCTGTGAATTGGCATCTTTCCTTGATTTATCATCACTAGATGTTTCTGAAAAATATACAAAAATAGTAACTTATTTTGTTCTTGTGACAATCGCAGATATTTGTCATTTAATAATAAATTTACAAACCTGAAACATCTTTAGGGAAAGGCCTTTTAAAAGCCCTTGGCGTAGTTGTTGATGTTGAAGGTTGTACTATTATACAGGGTTGCCAATCTGTGAGTAATTCCTCACATTTGTGAGTAATTTACTAGTCTGTGAGTAATTTTGTGAGTAAAGGGCAATTGTGAGTAATCGGGAAGTCAGCTTGGGTATATTTATGGTAGTTAGGCAAAATATTTTTAAAAATTTTAATATAAGCCTTATTTTACCCCCTAGCACTTTTAGCAGTCATTACAATTTTATAGTTTTAAAATTGCAACGTCCTCTATTGCTTGGTCAATGTAATAGAGTAAAAGTGATTTTGATATTTTACAACACTAGGTTTCGTGTCGATAGTGATAGTCCCATTGGGACTGTCCCAATCGTTGATTAATATCTTTTATTTTGTTCATTTTAAAAGTGTATTTTTTTATTAGTAGATTTTTTTAAGTATTAGAAATAATAATTTATTATGATTTGGCCCGTTAATAAAGAAGCTACTCTGATTCTCCAATCTTTTTTATCTGTCTTTTTTGTTCAGCTGATGACAGAGATGTTTTATATACAGGGTGATTTATAACTATTGGGACATAGGCCAAGGGCAGGTTATTTGTATCAAAATATGGCGATAGGGCCAAAAATACCATGGCGATAGAGCCAAATATACCTTAATACTATATTGCTGTAGAATAAGATACAGGGTGTTAAATAATAATAATAATAGTAATGATAATAGACCATTATCTAACAGCAAATTATTTGACACTGCAAAGCAAACTTTTCATAAATGAAATATTTTGTGAGTTGTTCAATTGCGTTTTTCTCGAAAACGGGTGAAATTTTCTAATCAAAAATATTAAAAAGTTTCGTAAAAAAAGCTACCACTTAATTTCATCATAACTAATCATTCACGTGGCGCCTCCTGTAACAAAATGTAAAATAATACATAAAATATTATTCCTTGTCGAAAAATATGCCTTTGTGCCAATTTTGATATCAATTCATAGATATACAGTGACATCAGAAAAATTTAATGCCCTGTATCTTATTCCACAGCAATATTTTATTAAGGTATATTTGGTCTCAATAGTTATGAATCAACCTGTATATTACTTGGTTATAAAAATAGTGAATGCACAGAAAAAAAGGTGAATCTTTTTGACTCTTGAATGTTCTGAAAATTTCTCTTTTAATGTTTGGCAACATTGCACGGCAGTAAAATAAATTCAAACCAAAGTGCAAGAGTACAAAATATACAATTTATATAAAAAAACTATTGATATTTTGAAGTTGTGAGTAATTGTGAGTAATCCGGAAAAGTGTTTGAGAGTAAATCGGTAAAGGCAGGTTGGCAACCCTGCTATTATATCTTCCACATTCTCATCTAAAAAATTTTTATATCAGTTTATTTACGTTTTTCAATACAGCATATTATAGAGCTACATACTAAATACAATCTCCATGAAACATATTATTGAATTTATAATAAAATTGAAACTTACCCATCACTTCACTATCTTCATAAATTACTTGTATGTTTTCTTCTATGTTACTTTAATCTTGAAAAGTCTCAGCACCCAGCTCATCACTGTCAAAACAGTTGTTTAACCCTGCTGTCCCGTTCCAATTTTCTATACGGCTGTTTAAAATAAAATACCATTCAATCCTATAAAAAACTTTAATTACATAGTTAACTAATACAGATTTTACTTTTTTAAACTATAATATCAATTTAGTAAATTAGTTCTGTTTGCAGTTAGGACAATAATACGTAACATGTGTTTTACAAATATGTTTTTGACATTTGCAACATAAAATATTTGTCTTGTTATCATTTTTAGAGGAACAGAATTTACATCTTGCACGTTTTGAAGTTGTAGCTGCGATATCCAAAGCCAGTGGATTAGAAGCTGAGGTCGAAGCCCTATGTAGACTAGCCAAACTTCTTACTTGTATTTTTTTTACAATGTCGCGTGATTCTTCTGTTCTTGGTAAATGCTGCCGAGAAGTTATGAGTGGCGTGACCAGAGATTTTCCCAATTCTTCCAGAAAAAGTCGTCTCTTAGTTAATTTATTTTCATTCCATCGAGGATTTATTGTTGTCCATAGTACATATATAGCTGAAATATCTATCATATTATAGAAAATAATCATGGGCCATCGGTTTGTCTTTCTTTTACATGTATATGTACCAATAAGTTGATCAAGGGTGTCCACTGCCCCCTTTGTTGCATTATAGTTCATAATAATTTTTGGTTTCTTATCTTCTCGATCACTAATCGCTTTGCCATTATGTAGCGTGCTCATAAGAAATTTTTATTTTTTTTCGGAACATAGTTCACAACTGTAGTGTCTTTTGTAAAATAAAAAGAACTACTATTAACTTCCTTATTTGGCATTTGTTCCGGAAGTTCTGGTTTATTTTTCCTGACGGTACCAAGCATAGTTATGTTTCTTTTTAGAAGAAATTGTCCCAAATTATACGACGGAAAAAATTATCGCAAGTTAGGTTGTGTCCTTTCAAATCACTACTGAGATCACATACTACTCGCATTCCTTGATTTTTTCCGATTTAGCACCTGCTTCCTTTCCCGTATACACTTGTAATTTGAGGGCATAAGAAGTTTTACTGTCACATAAAGCCCAAATTTTTATCCCATACTTCGCTGGCTTACTGGGAATATACTGTTTCAACGGGCAACGCCCCCTGAACGCCACTAACTGTTTATCGACTGTTACATTGTAGGAAGGATTGAATAATTTTGGTAGAATCTCTACCCACTTTTCCCAGATAATCCGAATAGCTGCAAGTTTATCAGTACTCCTTCTCTCTTGCCTTGTTGTCTTATTATCAAAACGAATAACACGATATAATTTCGTGAATACATCGAGAGACATTGTTGCACGAAATATGTTCCGACCAGTTTCTTTATTCCAAAGGCTTTTTGTTGATTCACCATAGGATTTATAAACTCCAGCTAATATCAAGAGACCGATGTATGCCTGAAAAGTTGTGTGATCTAGGTTTTTCCATGAATCTCCAAAAACACGCTGCCCTTCCAAGTTGGTCATGTTTATAATTTCGCTCTCAACTACATCAAGAAATATGGTTTCAAATGAACTTTTTAGATCATCAATTCGTGCACATGCATATCGTGTAACTCCTGGAATACGTTTTATAACATTTGCTGCTGATAAGCGACCAAGTTGTTGAGGAGGTTCTAATGACCACTGTATATTATGGTCTTTAAAAAAAAATGTGTGATTACATGCAACAGGTCGCTCCACTATATCCAAATCGGCGTCAGAACTGTCTATTTCACTTTCACTACTTGTATGATCTTCAAATTCTGACACGTTTTCATCACTCTCTGACATTTCTGCGAGAGCTTGCAAATCGTTTTCACTAATTGGTTTTCGATACGCCATTTCCAATATGCAAACATCGACTGGAGCACAAGCACAGAGCACAGCTTACATGTCTGCCTACCGAAGTCATTCGGCTAACGTCGTCTGGTGTCAGTGAGTTCCATAGCCGTGCGTATTTTTATTTGTTTACCAGACATAATTAGGAGCCATAAAAAAATAAATGAAAATTATTATCACGACATAGCTTACTAGGGTCATATTGACCCGAACAATATATGTGTAACAATTAATATTTTTTTAAAAACTGATCATTGAAAAAAAAATTGTTGTAGTAAATGAGGGTCTAATAATATGCTACAAAGTCACTAAGCACCACGGGTTTTAATAAAGTTATTTTCTGTTTATTGAAATTTAATTGTTGTGTTCGGGTCAAATAGACCCGAACGGGACAGCAGGGTTAAACCGGTAACGGCTATTCCAATGATGGCTTTTATGTTTTCATCTCGGGCGTAATATTTGGAAAGTCTGCTTTTCCTCCCACAGTTTTATAAATTTCTTCTCTCTCTGAAGCGAACTTTTTTTTGGGATGTTTTTTTTAAGATTTTCCCACTTTCCTTTCAGAATTTTGGGGGTTCGAGGACTTTTGCACGCTACACTATTATTAAAATCCTGACATAAGGATTGCCAAGCTTCTTCTTTCTGCCTCCATGTCACAGCATCACTTTTTTTGCATTCAACAATGTCTTGATATGTCTTCATCAGTGATATCAATTCACTTACTTCAAGTTAAGTGAAATTTGAAGACCTTTTACTGCTATTCATTCCACCGCTATTCATTCCACCACTATTCATTCCACAGCTATTCATTCTAAATAATTAAATATAGTTAAAAAAAAAATTCATTAAAACTATAATATGAACAATAATTTCATACCGTAAACTTCTTATTATAAATATTTACCTTAAAACTTAAAATGATAAATGATATTATTTAAAATTAAAATTTTCTATACATTCATCAACTTATACAGTCATTTATGTCTTAAAACT
The DNA here is from genome assembly GCA_927349885.1 of Psylliodes chrysocephalus. Taxonomy (NCBI): domain Eukaryota; kingdom Metazoa; phylum Arthropoda; class Insecta; order Coleoptera; family Chrysomelidae; genus Psylliodes; species Psylliodes chrysocephalus. Next base: position 58,734,247 of record OV651820.1, read on the forward strand.
GCAATGTCAAACGTCAAAACTGTCAAATTTTGGTGAAAACGGAAACGAGTTATGATAACTTATGTGGGATGAAGTTAGCCACAAATAGTTTAACAGGGACTTACACAAGGTACCTTTTTGAGTTTATCAGTTTAAACATAGGGTAAACCTTATTATAAACGTAACCTATAAAACTGGCCCTTAAGGAATATATTTCTGTTGATGTTGATTTATGAGGTTCGGGTACAATCCTTCGTTCGTTTGATGTGTTTACTACCATTTTTAATATTTTTTCCCTCGGGATTCCATTGTAAACTTACCTGAATAAAAAAAAGTTGCAGTACCTCGTATAATTTATGCAATACCCAATAAGTATAATAATTTTGTATTATTTAGGGCTACTAAAAACTAAAAAATCATCAAAATATTAAAAGATTTTCCCTCAAAACATAAAAATCTAAGAGCGTTACTTTCTGCAAGTTTTTAACGGCATAAAACAATGGCGACTGACGGTATACGAGATACTGAATTCTATTTATAAGAGAATTTCATACGAAGTAATGAATACATTGCACAAAGACATTTAAGAATGTGATGTGTGATGTGAAAAGTTTTAAATATTCTAGCTTTAAAGTGGTAATGGAATTCATCTTATAAGTTCTGGAAAGTATTTTATTACTTGATCTATTCTCTGGGTAAGCCTCCAATGTATGAAGTGTAGCCCTTTTATAATTTTGGGTTGCCTCTTAAAAAATGTTTCTTGTTACAAATGTAAAATAGATTTCATACAAAAGTATGTAATGTATTAGTTCATTTATCTGATTTACCAGTATCTGGTCTTTTAGGTTTCGCCTTCTTACTTAGCTGAGGAGTTTTACCTGAGGACAAATTTAAAAAAAGAGAGAATTATATTATACAAAGCTAAATTTAATTAAGTTGAAGACATCTTTTTCCATTTCCAATGGCTCATTTACTAATGTATTTTCAATGTGTAATTGATCATCGGGTACTTGTATTTGTTGGTCATGGTCATTAACATTTAAGCATATTATTTATTTATGTAGCACTTACAGAATGTAAAATTCCAAATAGTACAGTGTATCTAACCTCACACAAACAATTGTAGGAATTAAAAACAATATAAAATAAATAAAAAAAAAAATATATAAAATAATAAAAAAAAAAAAAAAGAAGAATACACAACACCGCGGGACGATACGAGAAAAACTTAGACATTCTGGAGTTGCAAGTCCCTTTTCAGCGCCAAAATATTACAATTAAATATATCACAAATATCACAATCCGAGTAACATTTGTTATAGTTCTTGCATAAGCGATCAATAATTGGTTCTGTGCCGAGTCGATGTTTATTATGTTTATTAATAAAATTATCTTTATATTCTAGAGTCTCCAAACAGTTGGCAAATAACCTATCTGAAAAATTTGAGACCTCAAATTTATATCCTAAATTTGGAACAGGCCTCGAAAAGATGGCAGCTGAAAAAAATTTGGACACGAAACAGCCTCCTTCAAAGATACTGCTGATCGGTTTAACATATCCATCAGTACTTTACATGGGATAATTGAAAAAATTTCAAAATTTATTTCTGAATTGTCTACGTCTGAATTCTAACTAGTATTTTTAACATTTTTTTTAGATGCAAGTTGTTTGTGACAATAATAGAAAAATAAAAGATATTATTATTGGGTATCCTGGTTCGGTGCATGATGCAAGAGTTTTAAGGAATTCTCCACTATTTGATACCTTGGCCGAAATATTTGGGGACAATTATATTTAATCCACAAATCTACCAGAAATGACTTTAGAAGCTTTTGGATATGTTAAATTTTAAAATTATATTCTACTGAAATGATCCAGAAGGATATTAATAGTGAGAATAACTACTCGCTATATATTCTATTTTCATCATGTAGAGAATCTAACTTTTTCTCCAAACATGATTTGAGTGGATTGGATCATTTCTGCATAACCACGTCCAATTCATAAAGTAGGAAAAATTTATTGTATTACTAACCAAAGAAAAATATTTTTTAAGGTGTTTCAAAACTTCTCAATCTTCAATATATAGTTACTTTTGGGCAAAACATTTGTAATAAAAATTTTTATCAAATATTTTATTAAAACTTAATAAAACACATTAAAAGCAAAATAAATATTTATAAAAAAGTAAACAAACTATCTAAAAAGAAGACAAACTATATATACTATCACACAAACTAAACGTTAATAAAAATGTATTTCCTTAGAACTAATAATAAATAAATGTAAAAATAAACTTTATAAATAAATAATAGAAGAGAAATCTAATCATGCATATTGTAAATTTTTTGTTGTTCCAATTGTTTTTCCATTATGGCGGTTCTCTTTTTTCGGTCCTCCAATTTTTCTTTGGATATTTCCAGTTTTTTTTTTCTATTTCAAGTTTTTCACTATAATAATATTTCATGTCATTTTTCATTTCGTTTAATATGTCATTTCTTTTTAAATATGTCGCAGATGGTCTGCTTCTTCTTGTTTTGTTTGCGACAGTCACGTGTTGGATGGACATCGGGTTGATGATTTTCCTGGTCCTCTCGCGTAACCTCATCAACAAGGTTCAACATTACCTCAACATCCTGAATTTTTGAGGTAGATGCTGACGGACGATTTGTTGAACTGGATGCAGCTGGCTGAAATATGGAGGTAGATGCCGCCTGATGAAATATTGAGGTAGATGTAGCAGGGCGAAAGGTCGAGGTAGATGCTGCAAGGTGAAATGTTGAGGTTGACGACAAGAGAGTTTGTGGATTTAAATTTGTTTTTCTTCCATATAATTCATCAAACTATCTTTCGAGCTCAAACGTTCGTCAACCTCTTCCCCATCTTATTGTTATTGTCTTTGGTGTTTTTATAATTCCTTTTCAACACTTTAAATTTGTTTTCACATTTATGTGGCATAACAGTTACCGATATTTATTTGAAATATCTCTAGCCACTACCTCCCACAACACCTTCATATTTTTTAAATTGCCAGACTCAACTTTTGACTTGTTTATTTTATATAAATTCAGAAGATATAATATTTTCATCTGGAGTTTCATGACTCATCGTCAACAAATATATTTTTTGACGCCCAGATAAAAAAAAAAGATAAAAACTATATAAAAACTATAAGCTATACAGGGTGATTCAGAACTTAACGTAAAAAATTAAACGGGATGTAGTATAGCATCACAGAAAACCAGTAGTGCGACTTTTGAGGAAAAAAACCGAAGTAAAAAACTAATTTAAAAATACCCCTAGCACGCCTCTGAAAACTGGACGATTGTAGTATGCAATCTCTCCTCTTCGCCTTACGACTGATAAAAGCTGGTGACTGCGCTGCCATTTTACGAGGCGTATGCAGAATGTATGAAAATGTAGTATATCGTAATTTGTGACGGGGTAATTTGTTAACAAAAATGCAATAAATTAAACCATAAAATAAAGGATTAACTTACCATTTTTACAGCAGATGTTCAAAATGTTGACCGCCAACCTGAATACACATTTGAGCTCTTCTAATCCAGTTTTCACGAACTAAAGGAAAAATGTGCTCTCTGTCGCGTAGGTTGTTTGCAGCTGCTGTAAGGCGCAACTGCAGTTCTTCAATATTCGGAACTTCTGTCCTGTAAACCTCGTTTTTGAGATGTCCCCATAAAAAAAATCCAACGGATTCAGGTCTGGAGACCGTGGAGGCTATAAAACTGGTCCACCTCTTCCAATCCACCTTAACCCGTAAACATTATGAAGGTGTTGACGAACTGCTAAACGAAAATGTGGGGGAGCTCCATCGTGTAGGAACCACATCCGTTGACGAACATCTAGAGGCACATCTTCTAGTAGTCCAGGCAAGTCATTTTGAAGAAAATCAAGATATTGTAAACCATCCATTCGATTTGGTAAAATATGTGGTCCAATTAATCGATCGTTTACAATACGAGCCCAAACATTAAGTGAAAACCGATGCTGGAAGTGATCTTGTCGAATCGAATGAGGGTTTTCAAATGCCCAAGAATGAGTATTGTGAATGTTAAATACCCCATTTCGAGTAAATATTGATTCATCCGTAGCTAATACATCAGACAAAAATTCTGGATTTAGGGCTTCTTGCTCCAATACCCATTCACAAAATTGTATTCGCTGTGGATAATCTTCAGGTTGTAACGCCTGGACACGTTGTGTGTGGTAAGGGTACAGCTGTTCCTCATGTAGTATTCGCCAAACGGTTGACTGGGAAACTCCGGGTATTTCTCTAGCAACCTGTCTTGTACTCACGCTGGGATTTTCGTGGGCCATATTTAATATTTGGTCTTCAATTTCCAAAATACGCTGGGGTCGTCCCGGTCTTCCATCCCTTCCGTGATTTGGCATTAATTTACTAGTATCGCGACCGCGTTGTACCACTGAACTAAACGTTGTATGATTGGGTATTCGTCTATTCGGAAAGCGTGCCGCGTATAAACGTCGGGCAGCCAATGAATTTTGTCCTGCCTCACCATACACTAACACCATATCCATTAATTCACCATTTGTAAACATTGTTTCCACAAATACACTAAACACAGATTACACCGATAAGCCAGACACCTTTTCCCCCGGTAACCTGCGTTGATTCACTGACACTGACCTACTGACATAGAAACGGATCTCGATGTGGACGCCAACCATGGAGAGGCGGCGGGCACGCGTTTCGCATTTGATTGCATCAGCTGGAATCTAAGGTAGCTAAGGTACTTACAGTCGGCCAAATGAATTGTGTTTCTCTGTGTAAAACTTAATAATTTTTTTTCCGGCGAAACTAAAGCGGAATTTATTAGAATTTTTTTCGCGATATGGGTTTAGAATTTTTTGCTCTATATTCCCTTAATTTTTTTCGGTTAAGTTCTGAATCACCCTGTATAAAAAAGACTAGATAAAAACGGGATCAACACGAGATAAAAACAAAATACAAGATAACTAACTCTACAAACAATGAAGTAAATGATAATAACTACTGGTGATAACTGTGCTGATAAAACTAACAACGAAATCTGATTGTGATTGTGAATCTAATAACGGTAACAACTAAATATTAACAAAGAACACAAATTTTAGATAAAGAAAACAATAATGCGTTCAGTGCACAGTCGCCATCGTCCTGCAAGATTAAGTAAAAAACAAAACAGAAGAAGAAGAAGAAGAAGTACAATGCGCTACCTAGTATCACTTAATAACAACAAGAACAATTATTTGTATTTTTGAGCGTTTTTTTTTTTTCGAACTAAAGAATTGTGATGAATCGTTCAGGATTTCTTTTATTGCACACGCAGTTCTGCGCAGTTATGTAATTGTTTCCATTCTGGAAACTCGAACAAACCTAATGGAAATATCTCTATAATTCTTTATATCGCTTTTATAACGTTTCTTGTAAACTGGCATAAGGTGGGAAAACTTCCTAGTAGATGGAAATATTCCACTATCAAATGATTTTTGAAAAATATGGCTAAGTGGGATTGACAAGGAGTTACAGCACCCCTTGAAGGACGACGGTGGTACCCCATCAGGGCCCGCAATTTTACTAGAGTCAATACTTTTTATTTTAGAAGATACTTCTAAAGTGAAAGTGTGTATGGCTAAAGTGGAATAAAATGGCACAGCGGGAAGATCAACTTTTCGGTTTAAGTCGTCTTTAGAATAGCACGTTTGGAAATAAGATGCGAAAGCGTTTGCAATTTCTTCGGGAAAAGGAAGAATACATACCTATTAATATAATTTATGACATATAAATTAGGTAATATTATTAAAAGCTTGGTAAAAGGCATGTTAAAAATATATAAACTATACATAGCTTTCTTTGTTTTTTTTTGCAAACAATAAATCATATACGGTATTGGTCATCCGAAAATGTTCCAATATGCTTGTTACGGTTTCAAAAATGATAGTCTTTAATTTTCAAATGTTATTTTATACCTACTAATAAATTATTAAAATCATTGCTTTAATAAATATTTAATCAAATATGGGTTACCTGTTACCTTTTTTGTATCATATCTTTTATAATTTAGAATCAGATATATTTTTGTAATTTGAAATTATTTATTAATGTGAAACCATGTTTACATATTTTCCCCTTTTGTTTTTATTTGCAAATGTCATATTTCATCTTTATTCGACATTCGACAGATTTGTTTGACATTAATTATCACAAAACACTCATTTTTAAGAAATAATCTTCTTTTCTTCTTTCCTAAAAATTAATCAGGTTATCCACTTTAGAAATTATAGAAGTCCCTGGCACTTACCTGCGCAATTTGTATCTTATCAATTTAAAAGTTTTTGCCTCTTTTTTTTCTTATCTTTCTTTTGGGCTTTGGAATTGAAGCATGTGCTTTGTATTCGCGATTTTTCGGATTTTCGCCTGAAATAATAAAGAAAACTAAATAGAAAACCAATATTAAGTATTCATGAGAATCAAACTCACTTGCAGAGGATTTTGTTGATTTTCTATAAAAAAATCTCTCATAGGCCACCCGCTATCTCTTCGGTAAGTACAGCCTTCTTGATTTCTATTCATTTAATTCACATATATTTTCTTTCTTGTAGGCCTTTTCTTCTTTTCCTTTTTTTCTTCTTTTCTTGTATTGTTTTACAACTCTTTATATATCAATTTCCTTGGATTTTGGAGTTCCCTCTCGTCGAATCTTCAGATTTGGACCTGTCGATTGTAGTCAAACAGCGCGCAGCGCTCAGAGAATCACCAAGCCACACATCGTAGGGCTTCGCTCAGTATTCGGAACCTCTACTAGCCTGAATTACTCCTACCTGGCTAGAAGCTAAATGTTTTATTCCACCGTAGTACGAGGCACGATACCGTGACGTCACTATTCGGACCTAGTGCAAGTAAGGACGTTTCCTTTTTATTTTGATCTGCAGTCATTGGTTCAAATCAAATGTGTATGGGACCCTAAAACTAAAGTTATACTTATAAATATTATTCTATTACTCAGTTTTCGCTAATTTTAACATTTATTCATATATATTTAGTATAGAAATAAGGTTATTCTGCATATGGGAACTAATTGGTACCAATTGGGGCAACTCTGATGTATTAGTATTACTGGTATCATTTAATTAAGAAATATTGATTAATTTATTTATCTGTTGCATAGGTAAATATTGAATTTACGATTTAGAGCCATTCAACTAATAATTCAAATAACTCTTATATATATTTAAAATTGTTATATATATATATATATATATATATATATATATATATATATATATATATATATATATATATATATATATTTATGTATCATACTCACCCCACTCTACGGATTATTGATGAACTAATTTTGAGCTAGCACCATTTATGTTGATGTTGAAACTAATAAAAACCGTATTAGTAAAACCATCACATTTGTTTCTCCTATTTTTGTTAGAAGGCCAACTAAGGCAAGTTTTTCCTTTCATTTTTTTTTCTAACATGCTTTGGCACAGGTGCATGTGAGAGCTATAAAGAGCCCAGCACTAACAAGCTAGAAAGGAACAATACTAGCGATGCCAGCCTGATCACCGGTTCAACGCGGTCGCTTCGTATAACTCGCAACGTTGACACTATTCCTTTTCAGCTCGCTCCAATGGCGGCTCTCTGTAGTTTTTACTTGCACTTGTGCCAGGGGATACTGGAAGATATTCGATGGCCAATAGTGTATAAATATGTATATAATGATATGGAAACACCCAGTATATGGATTTCCAAAATATCGAAAAACTACCAAATCTCAAAACTGGGCGGGTTCAAAATCTAGAAAATTTATAAATTTGTATAAAAAAAAAATAATTAAAAATCAATTGAATAAAAAAAATCTTCTATTTCTCTTCCTTGGCTGTTGTGTTCCTGCTCCTACTCCGGCTCCTACTGTTAGTTCTTTTGTCTGCCCTGGTTCCTCTGTTCTCCTTTCGTTGTTTTCGTATAATATCTCCTGCTACTCTTATTTTCACTTTAATTAATTCTGGGTTCTGTTAACTGCTACACTTTTTCTTTAAATTTAAATAAAACTTTTCTTTACCTTTATTTTTATATTTTTCTTTATTTAAATCTTCCAATCTTTAACATATAACTTCTTTAACAATATTACCCTTCAATATAACCCAATTTCAACTACTACATTCAATAATCCATCTGATTTTTTTAAAAATTCCTATCTGACAACTAATAAATTTGATGACAATCTATTCTCTTAAAAAAATCAAATTCAACAACAACCTTGATAATTTTACAATAAAATTATTCTAGACTCTAAACCGTCCAGCTTTGCTAACTTCAATTTTGACATTTTAATTTTAAATTTCGTTATCTGGGAATTTCCCTTATCAATAATGATATCTCCACCACACCATTTTGGTAAAAAATAGAGTACCTATGTCCTTGCCTATATTCTAACTTGAGGCTTTTATCACTTATTTAAAAAATCCACTGACTTTTATAGCAAATAAAATTTTTACTACTGGAATATTTCCTAATTCTCTAAAAAATGCAGTTATAAAACCACTTTATAAAGCTGGGGATAAGCTAGAAATGTCAAACTACAGACCCATATCGATCCTGTCCAGTATGAGTAAAATAATAGAAAAATTAATTAAATTCAGATTGTGTAATTTTATCAACAAATACAAATTATTATCTTCTAAACAATATGGGTTTGTGGAGGGGAGGTCTACCGAAGATGCAATTGCTGACATAACATCCAAAATATACAAATCTATAGACACAAAAATGCCTGCAATTTGTATCTTTGTAGATCTCGCCAAAGCATTTGACACGGTGAGTCATCCAGATTTATTAGAAACATTAAATACCTTAGGCATCAGAGGAGTAGCCTATCAACTACTAAAGAGCTACCTAACTGATCGAGAACAGTATGTCAGTATTGGCGACTCTATGAGTGATAAGCAAACAATACAATTTGGCATTCCCCAAGGTACCGTTCTTGGTCCTATTATGTTTAATATATATATATTAATGCCCTTTTTGAACTACCTATACCCGCAGAAATCATAGGTTTCGCCGACGACACGGCCATTTACTACCAAGATACTAATTGGAATACCCTAAAGAAAAAAATAATTAACTCCATACCTATTGTTTTAGATTTTTTTCGTAACAAATTGTTAACAATTAATTTTAATAAAACAACATTTCTTCCATTTACTAGTTACGATTCAAATTTACCTGAATATGATTCAATTAATATAAATTACAACAATGAAAATGTTTGTATAAAAATGTCAAAAACAACTAAATACTTGGGAATTATAATAGATTGTAATTTAAAGTGGAATGCACACATTAGTAGTGTTATAAAGAAAATTAGATTCCATTTAGCAAAATTTAATTTAATTTTTAAAATGTTTTTTGGATATCCCCCACTTAAAGATGCTCTATTATGCATTAATACAGACTTATCTAACCTACGGTATTATCGCTTGGGGAGGTGCGGCAGATATCCATATTAAACATTTACAAATAATACAAAAATGGATTTTAAAAATTATTTATAATAAAAACTATACTTACCCAACAGAACGTTTATTTGTAGAAGCAGAAGTTTTGGATTTAAGACAACTTTTTTACCTACGTGTAGCAATATTTCAGAAGAAGCATATTTTCCTTAGCACTCCGGTACAACATTTATACCCAACGCGTTATAAAAATCATGTGATCACCGTACCTAGAATGGAAAAGACTCTAGGGCAAAGAAGTTTTGTATATCTCGGTCCTAAAATATTTAACGCACTTCCGGTGGAATTTAAAAACCTAAATTCTATAGCTCTTTATAGGTCTAAATTACAACAATGGATATTAACTAAGCAACGACAAAAATTTCATGACTTTATTAATTTAAATATAATTAAAATCTAAAAAGAACTTACCTGCAATTATCCAATTATTTATGTATACAATAATTATTTATAAACTATTCAATGCTGTAGCTAATTTGTCTCTATAATAAATAAAAGAAAAAATAGTAAAAAAAAGAAATGCTATGTAGAATATAATTCTCAAAGTATCCCACGCACAAGGTTCGCCTTTAGTGGAACCACTATTTATTCACATAGACAAAAAAAAATTTTTTTTCTGTTAAATATAAGTTAAAATTGTAATTCGATTTTTAAAGTGAATAAATTTATTATTATTATTATTATTAATAGATAAATAATTATATTGTACATAAACAAACATCTTACTACCCTCGTCATCTCCAAATTGATGCGATTTATCTTTAAAGCAAATTTCAATACCATTATTGGAATAATTGGTTTCTGATGAGGTTTTGTGTAGAAGTGGTGGCGAAAATAATGAATTGTTTATAACAATACAATAATAATTATTGGTGGACAAGTTTAAAATATTTTATTTTTTTAATAAAACTAGACCCAAAATAAAATATACCCAAGGGAATCTTTTATTGCCGTATCTCCTAGATGGATTTTGCTTAACAAAGCAAGCCTGAGTCAATGTTTTTGGTGTATGGGGCTTACCTTCTGTGTCCAGCTAGTGTTTAATGATCTCCCTACTTTTTCTTCTGGTATTAGTTTTCCATTCGTTAAATACCTTTAATAAATATGAATAAAAATAACTTAGTCATCAAAATCTTTAAATTCTCTAAAGATTCGATCACATTTACTAATGTGCTCTTGCATATCTGCATCACATTTATACTTCAAGTTTATCAACTCTTTTAATGAGTAGAATTTGGAACACGTACCTTTTCTGTTAAAAATGTTTTCTAACTTATTTATCATCTCATTTGTGACTTCAATTTCTTTAATATATGCTAAATGGCGAATCTGCTACACTTGGAATTGTAACCATACATGCTTTATCATTCTTTTTGTCCCAACTATCATCTCTATCCGTAGCTGGGACATTCTTCATCATATCACTTAAGTCCAATGCTTTTAATAGAAGTCGAAACTTATCAAATAAATCCACTCCCATTGAGTACAATACCATATTTATTTTCAGAAGCCTTTTCCATTTTTCTTGTTCCTTTTCAAAAATCAATACGTGCATTTACTAGCCTTAACCTTACTTTTCTTTTAACACTCTAATGCTTGCAACTCCAAAGAATTGCAAGTAGTTATTTTTTTTTAGTCGAGTAATTTGTCTCTGAGTCATTTAGGGTTCTAGAAGCCTAAGCAGTAGGCCTATCGTTTGGTACATTACCTTGCGATAAAACTACGCCTATAGCAAAATCACTAGCGTCTGTCGGCTTATTAAAGTTTGGATATTGCAATATGGGGTCGTTTGTTAAAATGTCTTTACATGTTTGGTCTATAAAATCTTTATTATGAATTACCTGAGCGCCTTTTTCAAACATTTTGCTAATGGCTTTGTAATTTTAGCAAAGTCACGAGTTTAAGGAAACTTTTAATGTCTCTCTGAGTTTTGGGAATTGAAAAATTTTTAATAGTCTAAATTTTATTAGTATTTTGTTCAACTCCAGCAGAGTAATTTCATGTCCTAAATACATAACTGATTTTTGAAGGAATTCTGATTTGTCTAGCTGAACTTTTAAATTATGTTGTCTGAATATTAAATTTCTCTGATTATATAATTTTGATAATATTTATACGCCAAATTTGGAACAATTTAATATTTTGTGTCAATTAAGAATTTTCTGGAATTTCGATATACGGTAAATTTGCTTTTAATGCATTAACAAAAAATATATTAGATTGCTGAAAAATAAGAATAAGGGTTAATGTCATGTGGTATAAATTTTAATTATCGTTGATATTATTGTTGATACTGGATTTTTAAAGTTTTGAGAGTTGTATGAATTTTCATATGGTTGATTTTGATAAGAGCAGTTAATATTTTTATTACAAAGTTCTGTTGGAGTAAATTGTTGTTTTGGATGAATTCTAGTATTGCCTGAAGATGGTTCAGGTTTGGAATTTTGAGAATAATTTTGATTATTAATTTGTGGTTGATGAGAATTTAGATTACTAGAATTAGGAGTAATTGTTGAAGGCTCTATAAGTTGGATTTATGGCAGGTGTGATTCTTAAATTAGGTTTACATGATGAAAGATAGTTTCTTCTTCTATATCTAAACTCATCTTTTTCTAAGCTATCAGGTACTCTTAATCTAACGTTTATTTGAATAGGTAATGGTTGTCGTCGAATATATGTTTTTAGTGTTAAATCATCATAATTTGAAAGTCTGATTGCGCGTTCACTATCGTGTAAATTTAAAGATTTAATTTTGAAATATTTTGATATCTCATGCCAAAATTATCGGGACTTTAATTTTTTAAAGGACGCCAATTTATTAAATCTTAAACCAAGCAATGTAACGTTGATCTTCAAAACTTAGGTTTAATGAGTTTTTTAAATCAATCCATGCTTTGAGCTCTGTTCGGGAACCAATTGATTTTTGGGCTCTCCCTGAGATTTTACCAATTATAGCTTCTAATAAAAATGAATTTATAGCAAGATTGTTTCGACTGGCAAAAACTGATATTAAGCTTTCACAATTTTCAATAAAAATACTTAAAATATGAGGATTACCATCGAATGAAGGAATTGAATCTAAATATAATTTAAGCATTTGATAATCTACTGGATTATTTTCTGAACGATTTACATTAAAACTTGTTTAAAATAAATTAACTAAATTGAAAATAGATTAAACTTTATTAATAATAATTATAACTATTATAAGTAAAATTAAAAGGAAATAATAGGAATGAGCACTTACAATATAATGAAGATTTTTCATTCTTCTTATTTAAAGCAGGCGTCCCACGATCAAATAGTTTGTCAAACTTGACTAATCAAACTGAACTGATGACGTAGAATTATGACAGTTTGACGTTGGTTCAAACTTGGTAGTCACACGATCAATCTTTTTGCTTCAAACTTCCTAGATGGAATTTAAAAATTTTGTATTCGAAAGCACATTTCGCACCCATGCTTCAGAAGTGACGTAAGTAAAAAAACTATAATATTGATTTAGAGAGATTTTTAGTTATCGGCCGAACTAATTTTGTTCTCAAAATTACCGGCACTTTTGAATTTAAGTTATTAACTTTTTATAGGTACGTTTAGGAGAATACTTAACATAATTATAGGAAGAATTTGTTATTACTATTTATTAAATATGTTTTTGATCTGAAGTGTCGTTTCTGATTTGCTCATGTAAATACTTTTTTTTTTTAGTTATGTCACTTTGACTGTTTGTTTCTATATTTATAAAAGATTCCAAGAGATTTATTTTGTAAGGCAATGAGATAATGAAAGAGTACCGAATCGGATTTAAACAAAATATTTATTTATCCTATGCATACAAACACAAATTTTATTGAACATTAAACAAAAAAACAAGTAAAAACCAAAAATTTTACAAAACGATTTGGTAATTAAAAGAACAAAAAAAGTTTTAAATATTACAGATTTTCATAAAAATCAGCATAAAATCTTTTAATGTGATTAGCATGTAGAAGTGATAAGATATCTTCTTTTTTGTTTTCTTTAAGATTTAGCTTTGTTTTGTAAACTGACTTTAGGGTGGGAATGTTTGAATTTATTCCAAGGCTCCTTTTTATTATAATATTAATATTCTGATATTCACTAGCTTCGTATGATGTTTTGATAAACAAACTATTCAGGTTATTCCTATTGATTCTCAAAATTTTGACTTCTGTTATTTTAAGTAATCCTAAATTAATTTGTAATTGTTCGTTTAAAGATTTTACATTATAGAAATCTTTATGACATAACTCGTTAACCTGATAGGGTTTGCCATTTTTTTTTGCAGATCGGATCAGTTGTGCATATTGCCCAGGGATGTATATAGGGCCGCCTTTTAGAGCTCTTTTTATCTGTCTCTCTGTTACCGAATGAACACTATCACCTTCGTTCTGGGTATGTCCAGTGATTAGGTACTTGTGTGTGATTGTTTTTATTTGTGGGTATTTTAAAATCGCATAGTAATACAGAGCCACCATAAACTTATTTTTTTGTTGGCCACTGCAGTTGTCAGAATAAAAAACTAGGTCAAAATTTTCTTGCATATTTTGTACCGTCTTTTCTATAAACATCAATACACATCTTTCAATTTCCTCAACACCCCGCTTGCCTTCACCCTCGTGCCATCTATATATTGGCGTGTGGTTTGAGCACGAAGATAATGCGACTCAATTTTAGGGATACACTCGATATGTTTTCGGACACCATCTCTTATTTCGGAATGTAAATTGTGTCCCCTTAAATCTGGCTCAACATCAGTTTCTTTTTTCTTGGCAAGAACAGTTCTTATTGGGCGGTCATTTATGTCAAGAGTCGCCTTGAAAAAAAATGTTTGCCTCTACCAGGATACGACTGTAGTCGCGCGCTGCGTCGCAAATGGCAAAGTTGATAAAGTTTGATACTCTTAACACCTGAGCTAACAGGCCTTACGTCAAATAAATTATCCAATCGATTATGTTTTTAACCAGAATAAAAAGCAAACCTAACGTAATTTTTAAAATTATTTTAATAATAATTGCTAAAGCTAAATTTACAAGTGGTCGTAGGAAAAATAATTAACAAATTATTCAAAAAAATTTCCACGCTAAGACTGCTTCCGGAATTTTTCAGAGAGAATAGTCCTAGAGTGAACAAAAATAAGTTGCCCATTTAACGGATAACATAATATTTTTAACAGATCTACTACCTATCAATAACTTGTGAATATTCTCGTGAATATTCTCGTGAATATTCTCGTGAATATTGTTATGAAAAGAAGTTATTCTATTAATAGAAACTAGGGGTGAATGATTGTAAGTATTCTGGGTATGGGTAGATATAACAGAAACAAGACTTACCTTTAGTTATATATGTGCAAAGAGTGAAAAAATCAATACTCAATAGCAATTTCCTAATTGCATTGGTGCAATGGATGGGAAGCACGTGAAATTTAGGCCGTTAAGGCAACATGGTTCATTCTATAGAAACTACAAGGGGACATACAGCATTGTTTTATTTGCGGTAGTTGATGCAGACTGTCGTTTTTTGATTGTAGACATTGGAAGAAATGGTCGTATAAGTGATGGCGGGGTTTTTTTAAAGAAGTCCTTTAGCAACAGCATTGGAAAATAAGAGCCTGAACTTACCTTCACCTATCTGCTTACCTGAAAGGAACAAGCCAATTTTTTATGTAATATTAGCTGATGATGCATTTTCTTTGAAGAAGAATATAATGAAACCTTTTAAAATTCATGGATTGTCAAATGAAAAAAGAATATATAACTATAGACTCAGTCGTGCCCGAAGAACAGTAGAAAATGCTTTTGGAATAGTATCCAATAGATTTCGTATACTACTTGGCACGATGAATGTTGATGTTTCAAAAGTTGTCACTATAACAAAAGTCTGTTGCATTTTACATAATTATCGGTTGACAACATCTACTTCTTATAACAGTGAAACAGAAAATGAAGATTTAACATGTCCTCTAAGAGACAAGATGGCAATCGTGCAAGAAATGCCCAGGATATTCGTACTAAATTTGTAGAATTTTTTAATTCCAATGGAGCCATTTCTTGGCAACAATCAGCTATTAATAACTTTAAAGGATAATTATTATGGATTATTTTGTATGCTCTGTGCTCTTTGTTTTGTGGTGTTTTAAAATATTTTTCTAAATTACATTTTTAAAAATATATTATTTTTCTTTAAACCTCGTTATTTCATGTAGAGAGGCAGGAAAAAACCGGATTCTTGTTCTGACTTAACAAGGATCGAAGCACGTTTAAGAAAGGGCCTTTAATAAGATAATTATTTTAGAAAAATAAACTATAACTAAAACTTAAATATAAACTCTTGCATTTTTACATTTTATTATTAATCTAAAAAACACAATTCAAATTTAAAATTCACAATTATATCAGTCATCCTCATCATTAAACTGAAACAAAACTTTCACTATGGCATTTTTGCATCTTTTTTGTTGTGTTGTATTACTAATTGCTCTTAACTCGCTGGCAATATATTTTCCAAATATTTCTATATGATCGTCTTGCGTTTCTGTTTTGTTTGACAAATTTGTCTTTTTTCTCTTTCGGCAACAATTAGCAAGAATTAGCAACAATATTATGTTCACTTGTAGATTTTTTGGAGCTTGTTGGAGTCTTAGTGTTGCTATTAAAATTTTCAGGATCACTTTCCTCTTCAAGAACAGACATTGACTAAAACAATAAAATACCTAGAAAACATACAGAGTATTATTTTTAACTTACTTCTTGATCATTGTTGATCTGTATAATCTCATTTTCAGTACATTCGTTGTCTACTTTTAAATTGGAATCACTGGGTGTCGCAACAGTTTGGTCTTGTAAGAATAAAAGATTCTCGAAGCACCACAATGAGATCCGAGCTGCTTCTGCCCCTGATCCAGAGGGTGCATTTCTAATTCTTGCTAATTCTTTGTTGAAGTGCGTCCTCAGGCTATTTAGTTTGGCTTTAATCTCATTTACTGAAATAAATTTAAAATTGTATTATAATATAATAATTTTTATAAACATACATAATTACCTGTTGTGTTCGGTCGGAGGATGCACATCTTTTGGGTAATTTTTTCCAAGATTTGCTGTCGGGCATTTGTATTATGGTACAAAGGATTTTTGACCACATACAATATTTCGTGGCTCCCATAAAAATCAATTAACGTTACTACTTGATCACGTGTAAAAGACATCGCCCGATTTAATGACTTCCTACTGACGTTAACCCTTTCAGTCATGTTGGGTACAATTGTACACATTGAAATTAATGCATCTATAATTTTACAGGAATCTGTAATTAAACCATTGTAATGATATCTATATTCTATAGGTACTATACTTATATGTTTTGTATGTAGATGGCGCAATAGCCCTTTAAAAGTTGAATGAAAATTAATGTCAAAAGTAATGTGGTTGCAGCTGCTTTGTTGGTAATAGGTAAGTATACTTTTATCTTGATATATCAGTTTGAATAAAAGTCAATCGCAGTTTGTATTCTTGTGTAATGTTGAAAATAGTGTTGGTTCTTACTAATTGTAAAAATATTTTACTAAAATTTTACTTTCTCAAATAGATAACTGTCCATCAAATTCGATGGGTACAGTTGTACCCAAAATGACTAAGTGTTATAATTATTTTCAGGGTAAAATGCCTCAAAAAAAAAGTGACGGAGAAGGAACTGCTAGAGGAGTTACAAAAAGGGCTGTCTGACGTAGAAGGTTTTTTTAGTGATGACAGTGACAATGAAGAAGAGATCCAAGTAAGGCAGAGAATTGGACAAATAATAGATGATGTCTCAGAACAACTAAACAAGGGAGACAATGAGGAAGAAATAGAGGATGGTGAAGAACAGGATGAAGAAGAATATAACTATGATGACTTTATTACTCTGAAAAAAAAAAAAAAAAAATGTAAAATGGTTACAGAATGTGCAATATGTAACAAGAGATTTACAAACTAAAATATCCCAGAATTCCAATGAAAACTGTTCTGAGGAATATCCAGTTACATATTTTCTGAGATATTGTCACGTTAAGTGGTTTGTTAGGCAAACCAATTAATCGTGGGGTACGCCACTGCGTATTTCGGACCGCCCAAACGATCTTCCAGTTGAGGAAGATCTTTGCGCCACTCGAAAATACTCACTGGAGAACCTTTCTTATGATTTATTACGCTTGGCTTGGCTTTACGCTACTTGGGAAGGAATAAAAGTCACTGCATAAAAAACTACAAATCTTTAATAAATACAAACTAAATTCCCCTGAACTGTCCAGAAATCCCCAATATAATAATACACCCCAAATATACAATATATATACACTATAAAGACTTTAAAGAACAAACCAGTTACTTTTCTCAGAAATACCTTTTTTATTTTATTTTATTTTTTATTAGATTTATAAAAAACCTTACTACATATTTTAACAGCAAGCTGGAATGTCACGACTTTATTTTTTTATTTTTATTTTTATTGCTGTAATACAGCAGAGTATTACCTACTGCCGATTTTCGTCACAGCCGAAGAACTTATAGCCTCGGTTGTGCCAAAAATGTTGTTATTTTTTGTTTTGTCAATTTGGCTAGCTGACCTCAACATTGTTTTGAAATTGTAGAATCAGCATAACCGAATTGAGTGCATTGTTTATTTTCAACATAAAATAAAGTTTTTAATTACTAGACGAAAAGATTGTTATTGTTTTAAATAACTTTAAATGTAATATTAAACACAAATTGGAATTGAATGGAAATTAAAAAGATTGAAATAAAATTATATTTTTGGAAATGGCTTTATTAAAATTTGAGTTGAAATATATTTTTGGAAAGTACTTTATTTTATCTTTAATAAAAATCTAATTATTTTTAAATGCAATTCGTTACAATATTTTCCTGAAAGTTTATTTGAAGATATAGTTCATACACAAATATGTAAGCTTTGCAAACGGGAACTGAGAAATTTGTACCATGTAACCTGCAAGAAATAAAAGCTTTTTTCGGCCTAAGTATTCTAACAGGATGTATAAAATTTCCAAGACTGCGTATGTATTGGGATAAATCGTTAAAAGTTGATATTTTTACAGAGACAATGACAATTAATCGTTTTTTCAAACTTCGCACCCACATACATTGTGTGGACAATCTGAGTCCTAGACAGGGCAACGACAAACTGTGGAAAGTTCGACCAATTGAATTGAATCAGTCCTAAAGAGATGTAGAGAACTACAGGTAGAAACAAATATTTGCATCGATGAACAAATTATGCCCTTCAAAGGAAGATTGTCTATAAAGCAATATATCAAAAACAAGCCTCATCCATGGGGGGTAAA
Organism: Psylliodes chrysocephalus; assembly: GCA_927349885.1. NCBI lineage: Eukaryota > Metazoa > Arthropoda > Insecta > Coleoptera > Chrysomelidae > Psylliodes > Psylliodes chrysocephalus. The sequence goes on from OV651820.1 coordinate 58,753,131, forward strand.
GCTGTATTTACTAGGTGGTTAAAGTGGACTAACTTACAATTTTCTAATCTATCAAGTTAGTACCACGGAAATAGAGCCTTCCTTTTTGAAATATGGACAGGGTGCAGCAGTCGTATTACATTTATCAAAAGAACTCGAACCTAACAAGCACATATTGTACTATGACAATTATTTTACGAGCTATCATCTTCTACAAATTCTCAATCAAAAATCAATATTTTTTGCTGGAACTGCTAGACTCAATAGGTTTTCTAAACCACCTCTAACTGACGTAAAGGATTTTTCAAAAAAAAAAAAAGAGAGGATCAACGAAACAAATTATCTCTACAGATGGAGTTGTAGTAACCAGATGGTTAGATAACAAGCCAGTGATTATGGTATCCAACTTCGTTGGGATTGGGACAGAAGACCTTGTAAAACGATGGGATAAAAAAACAAAATCGTTCATTGACGTAAATCGACCAGAAGTTATACAAAAGTACAATAAGTCCATGGGTGGCATAGATAAAACAGATGCTCTTATTGCATTCTACAGAACAAAAAGTCGTTGTAGAAAGTGGACTGTTCGACTAATCTTTCATGCAGTTGACATGGCACTAACAAACTCTTGGTTGGAGTATAAAAAAACATGCATACTCTAGGAATTTCTCAAAAAGATATCATGGACCTTCTACATTTTAGGATGAAAGTTGGCAAATCGCTTGTAAAAGCGAATTCTTACAACAACCGAAAACGGGGAAGACCATCAAGCGGTACATCCAGTCCGGTAGTGGCAGCCAAACGTCGAAACATTGACGTTAGGCCTCTTACTGAGGTGCAATATGATAATATTGGACATTATCCAGAGCACCCAGAGTTACCTTTACCTTTAAGATGCAAAAACCCTGGTTGTGGAGGCAAGTCAAGATGGAAGTGCCAGAAGTGCAATGTTCATCTGTGTCTTCAAAAGGAGAGAAATTGCTTTCTTACGTTTCATCATAGATAGTTTTTGTACGTTTGTTAAGTACTTTTGGGTACAAATGTACCCATAATAAATTTGATATATATATCTATATGCTATAATTATTTTAATTAAAAAAAAATAGTTATTTGAACTCATTTATGTACATTTTAAGCAAAAAATAATTTTTCTCTCGCTGAAAAAAAAATTGGTACTGAAAGGGTTAAAACTGTCATCTGTCATGTCATTTCTCTGGTGTCAAAATTGACCAATAGTAAATCAGATTTCATCAAACTGACTGATCGTTTTACCGGCGCCGCTAAAATAAGAAAATTTGATTAAATTCATAATATGACGTCACCAATTCAGTTTGATTAGTCAAGTTTGACAAACTATTTGATTGTGGGAGGCCTACTTTAGGGTGGAATTGATAGTCGAGCCTTGAGGAGTCCTTGACACTTGAGGCCTCCTTAGGAGCAAAATGTATTTTACAGTCGTCGAAGGAACCTTTAAGGATTCCTTAAGGTCAAGGTAGGTCTCAAGCTACCTTAAGACATCTTTCGCCGATTTTAAGGTTAAAATATAGAATTTGTGGTAGTTTTGAGATTGATTTGCGTCATTTTTTTTGAATTTTATAAAAAAAAAATGGAAGATTTTGAAGAGTTTATAGATTATATAGACTTAGTGGAGAATGAAATGGTTCCACATATCAGGATCCCTAAACGTTACATAAGAGACTGGGACAATCCATTTGAGAGGCATTCAGAACGAGGATTTAAGTCTCGCCATAGATTTTCAAGAGATACAGTTTAAAATATTATTTTACCTCTTATTGAAGAAGAATTACAAACTGTAAATAATAGAGGTCTGCCTATATAACCAATGACTCAGTTGTTGCTGAATCTCAGATACTATGCAACTGGAAATGTTCAAGTAATTGTTTAATTTATCTAGCAGGGTTGATTCACATGTTAAGTCTAGGACATTTTTCATCCTTAGTCTCTAGTACCAGAATACCAATTTTTTTATATTTTGTTCTAGGAAAAGTTTCTTGAAGTTTTTTAAATATAAAAAATTATTAAAACTATTCCTGCTTTCCGAAGTCAATTTTTTGTTTCATTTTTTTACTAACAGAAGCTAATATTTACAAAATTAGAAAGTCATAAGTAATTATTGCAATATTTGTAGACTGTATCTGGAGACTTGAGGGGAATTTCACAGGCAGCAGTATGCCAGAGTGTCAAAAGAGTATCCAGAGCCATTGAACGACATACAAGGACTTCATGTAGATTTTCCCCAAACCATGAGCAGACGACAAGGTTATTTCATGAAATTTCAAATTTCCCTGGAATATCTTGTGTTATTGACGGTACCCATGTGCCCATAAAAAATCCTGGAGGTAATATAGGTGAAGCATTTCGCAATAGAAAAAGATTTTTTTCTATAAACGTGCAGGTAAGTAGTCATGAAGTATACTGTAACATTTCTTTAGGATATCTTAAATAGTATACCATATAATGATGACTGTTAATAGTTATTATTAATAATAATACACAAGCAAAAAGTAACAACAGCTTCTATTTGTCAGTGTATTCATTCCATAATAAAATTATACATTGCAATATAAATAACATTATTTTTAGGTAGCATATGGCCGACACATGGAAATAATGGATATTGTTGCAAGATATCCAGGATCCATGAATGACAACACAATCTTTGAACGGAGTGGACTTAGAGTTAAATATGAAAACAATGAAATACCTGGTAGGTATTTAAAATAACTATGTATTTACTAGAAATAATGATGATATTATTCTATCCTGTGGTAATAAGCTCTGTCCATTCCTTTAAATTATTACTACTTTATTATAGGAAAAATTCTTGGAGATAATGGGTATGCCTGCAGAAACTATCTTTTGACACCCGTTTTAAACCCTGCTACACATGCTGAAAGGAATTACAATTTTGCCCATAAGTCTATTTGAAATATAATTGAAAGGTGTTTCGGAATTTGGAAAAGACGGTTTTTATGCAGTTACTATTATTTGTGCATCGGCAGTATTGCATAATTTAAGAAGGCGACAAGATGATCTTGATGATGATGATGGAGATGATGATGAGGATAATGAAAATCAAATAGAAATAGTTGTTGAAGATAATAACGCCAATGCTTTTGCTCTTCGAAGAGCATTTATAATTACACATTTTAATTATTAGTTGTTAAGATTCATTTTGTAATGTAATAAAATAAATTGAAACCACTTTTCTTATTTATTCAATATTAATAAAAATAAAACAAACAATACATTAAAAAATAGTAAAAATAAAAAAATACAAAACTTGAAAAATCAACAAAACTCAAAAATTAACAATAAAATGTATTTCAGAAAAACAGATTACTGCAATCTCAGTAATCTGTTTTTTTTTCAGTAAGCTTTCTCTAAATTAGCCACCTGCATTTTTATTTTATGCAGCTCTTCCTGCTGCTTTATTGATTTCTTTATTTTTTGAACCCGCAAAGTACCTTCTTCATTTAAACTTTCCGGGAGGGTGGCTCGTTTTTTTCCTAAAAAAAAAAAAATGATCACTAAATACTATCACAGTCAAATATTCATAAAATCTAAAACTGAATCTTAATTTCAATATCAGTCTGTAAACAATCTAAAAATAATAGCCATTACAGATACCTAAATGTAAAAATATGTTCATGTCAGTTTACCTTTTTCTTCTAAATTTTCACTTTTCTCCTGGAACATTTTTGATGTCAAAATTGGCACCCGATACTAATATTTGTAGATGTTGTTGGTGTACCTATAACAAAATTTATTCAATTTGAGGCTTTATTCTACAAAGATATCTTTGCATTTTCCTTCCTAATACACTTGGAATAGAGAAAAAAAATTGGAAAAATGATCAATTATTTATGAGCCTAATAATTAGAAATATTGAAAAAAAAATGGTTGGGGTCTGTGCCACAGACGCTCCACAACAGAGTAGCTGATTTTAATTAAATTATAATGAAGAGTCTACCCAACCCAAAAATAGTTTAAAATAAATTTCATGGTATGTTCAAACCTAAGAGTTAATGTTTAGGGACTGAAAGTGCATTTTAGTTGGAAAATGTCAAGGTTAGTATGCATCCAATATTTTATTTTGAGGTGAAAACTAATTTTAAATACTTACAAACATCAATGCCATCACTATCGAACATATTTTTGACCTCCAAATTAATTGTTGGCACAACACTCCTGTCCAACTCATTTAGAGAGTTGTCATCTTCTTTGGGAGGTGTTCCGCCTCCTGTTTTTAAACTTTTATTTTTAAAATCTGAATCGCTCTTTCTGGTTCTAAAAAATATATAGTAAGTATAGGTAAAAATGTACAATTTTTACTGTATTCAGTTTTTCCAGTCTGATATTACTTACCTTTGTTTTAAGTTGTCCCACAGCTTTCTAAATTGCTTTGAGGTCCTTCTACTAAAATTAGAATTATACAGGGTGTCCCAAAATTTCGTGTACATAGATCTACTGTATGTTGGTGAGATCAAAATAAGTCGATTGAGCCAAAATTACCTATATGAGTGATTCTCTGGCATTTTTGAATTTCAAGTCCCGGGCGAGCTATTATTTCAAATTACAAGTTATCATTAAAAATAATTTATTAATTTAAACTATACCATCTTTCCAAATGAGGTTCGATGAACATATGACGATCCTTGCATAAAAAATGCTCCTAATATAAAGAAGAATAGGCCAAACGTCATTACCGTCCCCTGTCCCTACCTACTTATTCATTGTTATTTTCTGCAATATTATGACAATAAACATTTTTCAGACATGATTTTTTGCTTCTTTAAACTTGTAAATAGTATGAACATTGTATTAAATGTCGAAATTTGTTATCATCGTACGATAGTAATTGGCTATTAAATATTAAAAGTGTGTCCAGATTTTTGCACATCATTACCGTCCCGTCTTCTTCTAATACGACTGTCAGCCACCAAATCGCGTCCCGCCAGAATTTAACATGTTTTTAAGATGTACCTTATCGCTTTTTAGTTGATCATTGACAGTCGAAGTGTATACACGTGCGTTGTTGTTGTGCAGTGAGCATCTAAGAAAGGTAAGAAAACCACAATTTTTCATTTTTGTATAATTACCGTCCCTATTCCTAAATCAAAGTTTAGTTAGATTAAACCGGTTTACTAATTTGTATAAGATGGTAAAAATAGTCCAAATTACTCCCGTGAACTTTGTAAATGCCAGAACATAACCTCATTTTAATTGGCGCGAAATAACATGTTGAAACGTCATTACCGTCTCCGTCATTACCGTCCCTTTGGAAGATTTTTGTGCCTAGGGACGGTAATGATTCAAAGGGACGGTAATGATCGCATGATAATTTTCTATGACTTTTTAGGGCATAATGGATGATGATGAGCTAAACAAACTAAAATCAAAATTGAAAAATATGAAAGAAGAAGCTCAGAAAAAAAGTGAGTTAACTAAAAAACAAAAATATGAATTGAAGAAAAAAGTACAAAGAGAAAGTTACGATATAAAAAAAGTAGAAACCAAGGAGTTGATATCAAAGGAAGGACCGTCCCAAGATAATAGTAACAGTAGGGAGGTTCTACCATCGGTTTTGCCAAAGAAAAATGCTTTTAAAATAAAAGTAGGGCCATGTACTGCTAAAGAGAGCCAATCTACTAGCGCCACCACACGTGTTGATAAGAATTGCGCCAAAAAAGTACAAGAAAAAAAAAAAGGACAAGGTAAATAATGAAGAGCAACGGAAAAAAGCACGAGAAAAAAAGAGGAGGCAGAGGGAAAAAAGGAGACAAAACATAGAAGCGTATAAAAAATACACAGATAGAGAGAAAGAAAGAAATAGAAAAAGGAAAGAAGAAGGAAAGTTAACACCTATAATAAAAAAGAATACACGAGAAAAGAAACGACAAAGAAAAAAATGGGCAGAAAATTCCAGGGCATATAGAATAAAGAAAAAACAACACACTAAGTTAGAAAAATTTATGGACGAACAAACTCCACCCTCAAGCCCATCAACATCACCTCTGCCAGAAGTAGCTAATAATAAGAGAAAAAGGACCTCGACTAAGACTTATAGGGAACAGAAAAAAACGATTTTAGACTTACAAAAATCTTTGAAAACTTCAAGGCAATGCGCTGAGCGTTACAAAAACGGTATAATAGGTTATTGAAGAAAAAATGCAAACAATCAGGTTCCCTTACACCTGATACTAAGGTAAAAACAATTCTAAGACAACCAACTAATGAAATAAAAAAGAAATTACTCTTTGGTGAATGTTTGGTAAAAGAAATCAAGACAAAGGCGAAACATTCCAATGAAGTGGAAAAAATATATTGGGAGCTTGTATCTCATCTCCTATTTATAAAAAATATCATGTTCAATCTGAAGCAGCGTCTATTGTGTCTCGTCACATTTTTAAGATACACGTTAAATCTCAAATTAAACATGATAAAAAAAGGCAGATTCGAACCCAACAAATGATTAGTTTGAGGCGACAAATTGAGAACTTTTTTCTTGAAGATGAAATTACTATCCCAGCCCAATTTAGTTTTCTTGAAAATTTTAAGTGACTAACCCTCAGTCCATAAATGTTTTTTTACTCAAATACCATGAAAGATACATGTTTTTTGCAAGAGAGAAAAAAATGCTACAAATAAATTTAGGGAACATTGGCGGCCCTGAAAAAAAATACGATGTCATTTATGGTAGGATTAGGGTGGCTTTTACCCTTCCATAATTTCAGTTGGTATAATTTTTACTTTGAACAATGGCTCTTCAATTAAAATAGCTACACACCAAATTTTATAAAAATCGAACGCAGCGTTTTTGTGTTATTAAAAAAAATTGAAAATTTTCTTCCAACTTTGAAGCTTCCTCACAGGCAAACGATGGACTTTATGATATAGGTAATTTTGGCTCAATCGACTTATTTTGATCTCACCAACACACAGTAGATCTATGTACACGGAATTGAGTAATTCCCAGGCCTTCATTTTCGCCATCAAATTACTAGAATATGTTTTTTTATTCTCTATCACGCTGCCATATTTTTGAACTAAAGAGCACAAGTACACCTTCTCTTCGCTATGGTAAGGTGCCCGATTTTCTTTTTCCAACATTCTAAATTTTAAAATTACTACAAATAAAATAAATTTATGGAACACGTGATCTGTGTACATGTACAACGTGCAATACACAACCTCACTTTTCTGTGCTTTTTATGTCAAAAGCACGTCAAAAGAAGTAAAATGCGACGTTGTCAGATGTTAGTCTTCCTCAAGTATTCCTCCCTTGAGGAAGTGTTTATAAAACAGAAAAATTGAGGCCGCCTCAAGAAACTCTCACATAAGGAGGGCCTCAAGGCTCGACTATAAATTCCACCCTTATCTCCTAAGGGTTTGGACGATATGTGTTCCTCTCTTAGGTGTAGAATTCGTTTTCGTCTTCTTCATGGTACTCTCTTTAATGTTCGATCAACTGCAACTGACCCGATGTTCTTTCGAATACAAAGCATAAAAATCCGATATACTTTCGAATTTATAGCTTACAATATCACAAAGTTCGTTATTTTGGTTAATCTTTGTTGCGAAAAATTGTCTGTGCGATATGTTCAATTTCCAAAATATCCTACTGACTCGTAAATTAAGTGAGAGCACTTCAAAAATGACTTATTATAAAAACGAAAATTTTTATGAAATCTTTATTAAACAAAGCTAATTTTGGTGAATCGTAATTTAGAAATTCCTATTGTGGTTGAAATTTCTTCAAACTAAATATTGTTTTCAATGTATATACATACTAATCAAATTGCTCACTTGGAGTTTTAAGTTTTCCATAAATAGCAAGGTTATTATCGAACGCTTTGAAATAAGTGAGTAAATGATGAATGTCTAATATAGTAATGTCTTGAGAAAATTAAGTACAAGTGTCACATTTATGTATGTTGAGAGCCTTTTTAAATAAATAACCACATACGCAATTAAAAGAATTTTGAATTAATAACGGTTCTTGTCTATAATCTGTGTCAACAGAAATGACTCTGGTATCAGGTTGACCTGGTGGATACATATTTTTTGTTTTTAAATATTTTGGTCTGAAATTAAATAACAGTTGATCCATATTAGTGGTGTAATTAAATTGAATAGGTGTAGGATTAACTGTGTTGCCACCTTGTTGTCAGATCGTACCAAAAAAGTTTTCAAGACAATCCTGATTTAGTCTTCTAGTTTTTATGTATTTAAAATCAGCCAGTAACAACTTATTGCAGAGCTTTTGTATTGCATTTATGGTAATAATCCAGCATTTGTGGGATTTCGATTTTATTTTAGTTTCTATTTCATCCAAAAATGATAAATGTTCATCGGAAGCTATATCAAATGTGTCAATAAATATTATTGTGTGTCCACACCTGCCTGTGGAAGAATTCCTAAACGAACTTAATTATTCATTGCACTGCTGACAGTGTTACTCAAAACTTGTGTGGCTAATTTTACCTCATTTTGTCAAAATTATTTGGATATATGTGACTGTCAGTTAATTTGGGTGCACAATATTTTTATCATAATTATAAAAACCTTCTATGAAGCTCCAAGACGTCTTCATGTTATTAAAAGAAAATTAATTTGTTTCTAGTCGTCTTAATTAGATGACAAGGATCAAATATAAAAAAAGGTTGTTTTCACCGAGTTGAAAATGTGGATAGGATTTAGTAACGCTTAAGAGTCTGCTTAATTTTATAAAATTAGATCCCATATCTTGTCGCTAGACATATAATCCACATTCAAATAATTTTTAAATACAATTTTTCACAACTGGGAGTAATTTAGTCCCCTTTAATTCGGAATCCACAAAAAAGTAAACCAATGGCACTTTCCAATTAAAATACAATCCTCTCGCAAGCTAAAAATCCCCTATGTCATACAGACCAATAATGTCATCCTTGGAAATATCAAAAACAAACGAGATTTTATAGATATTTCATCTATACAGATACTACAATTTTTATCCTGACCGGACATTGCTCCTACTTTTATTTTTAAGATCTCGAACACTTCATCATTGTTTAAACCAGCTTTTGATACTAAATATTTTGTCATTCTTTGTAAGTTTCGTTTAGATGACATATACAGTAACTTAGGAGATGTGAGTTGGTATTCGTCTAACATGAATTCTCCGTCTCTAATACTTCTGATGTTATTTTCTACGAGTTGTGTCGTTTCTTCTTCTGCCATTTCTCGATTCATAATGTTTGTTTTTTGTAGGTTTTCTCCTATTTTTCGTAATTTGTCTTCGTCCGTGATGTATAAAATGTTTTCGTCGATTATTTGTGGAATGTCGTTGTTGTTTTTAGCTAATTTTCTGCTTTTCATAAGTTTCCAAATATTTTTGTTCTCCCTTTCAGATTTCCTAATCTTATTATGCCAGTATTCTTCCTCGATAGAATTCAGACAGGCTTGAATTTCCTGGTTTTTCTCGTATATTTGCCCGAGGATTTCTATGTCTCTGTTTCTCTGGTACCTTCTCCTAAGTTTGTTTCTCTCTTTTATCATAATTTTCGTGTATTCCGGGATAATTATTCCTCTATTGTTTGTCTTAATTTCGGGTATGTTATTTTGTGTTGCTTCTTGTATTATTGTGGTAATTTCTTCGACTTTTTGATCGATTTCGGGTGTATTTTCGAAATTTCGTTTTATTTTTAGGTTTTTGTTGATTTCATCCTTGAATTTTTCCCAGTCAGCTTTTTTATAATCAATTTTTTTTTCTTTGGTATTGGAATTTTTCTAGTTGTCTTGGCTGAAACCGGGAAGTGGTCTGAGCTTAATTCGGTTAACGTTTCTACTTCTTTCAATAATATGTTTTTAGTAATGAAAATGTCTAAAGTTGAGTCATATCCTCTATTGTTAAGTCTGGTAGGTTTGTCCGGGGCGTATATTTGATAATTCCCTTCATCGCATAGTTCTAGTAGCTGTTTTCCCGCTAGATTTTCGGTTGGGCACCACATGCCTCATGCTTGCAGTTTAGATCTCCCGCGATTATTACTTGTTCGTTCGAGTCTAGTATTTCTTCTAGTTCTTCTGTTTCCAGATTTCTGTTTGTCCTGTATATTGAAAAGATTGATGTTTTGTGGATCTTTACTCCCACACATTCAATGTTTTCTAAGTTATTTCGATTTGTAGTTCAATGTCATTTTTCTAGTATAGAGCAACGCCTGTACCTTCCGGTTTTCTCTCTTGAATGCTTTTGTATCCAAAAATTGGTGTCGGTATTGTTTTGTCGTTTATAAGTGTTTCTGATATGCAGACTATGTCGGGATTTTCTCTATTAATGAGTTCTTTTAGCTCTCTGGTCCTTTTACGCAAACTGTATACGTTTGCTTGCATGATTTTTAGGTTTTCTGAGGGGTCTATTTTTGGTAGAGCTCCTCATACTTCATAATAATCTGGGCGTGGTCCGCGAAGGAGGTAGCCTGCATCAGTTCTTTTTTCATTTCTTTTAGTAGATGTATTATTTTTCCCAAATTGCATATTTTATTAATTTCTCTTAATTCTTGAGCTATTTGTGCCATTTCATTCATTTCTTGGCTTTTTCCTTCATATACTGGTCTATTTTGATGATTTTCTTGTCTTGGTCCCGCCGTTACCTGGCTGTACGGTTTTTCGGAGGATATTATTTTGTTGACTGCCTTGTGGGGTTTCTTTGTATTTTTATTTTTCATTTCGTCTGATTTTTCTAGGTGCTCAAGGTACACCGGGCATTGTGAAAAGTTTGCTGTGTGGTTTCCACAACAATTTATACACTTGACGTCATTTTTGATGTTTCTGGGTAGTCGACAGTTTGGTGTTAAGTGTTTGCCTGCGCATTTTACGCAGTTTGGTTGTTTGTGACAGTTGGCTTGACTGTGCCCAAACTGTTGGCACCTATAGCATTGTGTTATTTTATTCTTTTTTGCGTAAGTTTCCCACTTTACTCGTGTGTTTTGTACATGCCTTATTTTGTAAACATCCCTTAAGTTGGTTTCCTTTTTTACGCAAAGCTGGTATGAATGGCTTTCGACATTTTCAGATCTCGACCTTAGATTTATTATACTGACTACTTCGACGCCTTCGAACTCGAGTTCTTCTTTAAGATCCTCCAAGTCTAAGCCTGGTGCGGCTTTTAAAACTATTTTCTTAATTTTGTCTTCCCTTCGGGTGAATGTATGAAAATCGACTTTTTCTTTTTCGAGTTTATTTATGACCATTTGCCTGTGCTCTTCACTGTTCGTATAAACTTTTGTCTGTTTATTCGTAAATTGGCATGAGAATTCTGTAGAATTTAGAATATTTCTTAAATTAGAAATAAATTCTTTATAGTTTCCAACTTCTTGTGTTACGACGATTGGAGGTATCGTTTTTTTTTTTGTTTCTACTTGAGTTTTTGTTTTAGCTGCATCTTTATTTACATTTTCGTTTTCCTCTAATTTTTCCAGAATTCCGAAACGATTGAAAGTCGGTACTGGAAAAATTGTGCCTTACATCTCCTCGTTATGTTTCGACCTTTTGTTGAGAGGTGGGAAACCATTTGATGTTGTTGCCTCCATATCTATTACGGGTTTGTGCGTGAAAGTTCGCTTTCCTGATTTACTCTCGTATGAGAATTTTTTCTCGGTTACGGTTCCCATCCGAGCCCGGGAGTCCTTACTCAATTCAGAGCCAATCCGTCAGCTAAAATGGACACTTTCACCTTTCTTGAAATATTTCAACACTTTTAACACTAATTTTTGCTTGTGATTTTATGCTTATGATAATTCGAATATATTAAATATTGATTTACATCCACGTTTTTATACAAAATCATATTTAGCTTTTTCATCACTTAATAGAGTCTTATATTTAGAAATATTACACTGTAAAGCCGATTATGATATTAAATTCTGCTTCTTTTAGACAGGCTCCGCACATCAAAAAACGTGAAACATGAAACATGAAACGTGAAATACGAAACATGAAACAATAAATTGCGAAACACGAAACCATTTCATTTGTACACACTCATCAAAGAAACAAAAATTAATTTGTTTCAACAATGAAAAGTGACGATGACGAGGTCGTTGCTGTAGTGGCAACTCTTTTATTACTGTCGAAAAAAAAAACAAAAAAAAAACGACGTTACTGGGTGTATCCATATAATTGGACGGCGTTATGCAGAAAACTACAAACCCACAATATACCAGATATTAGGTTGAGTGCGGATTTGGGTAACGTACTGCATTCTGTAAGAACCTATCAAGCCTCAGTTAATTATACATCCTATAAAACTATAAAGTGCTAGCCCATATCCTATAGCTTTCTTAAACAAACAAAAACTTTAGAGCTGATTATCTCAGTTTGTCACTATTAAGGGTTGGTAGCTTTCTGCTTAACGCCGTCCAATTATAATATCAAATATAGTACATATTTGGTTGCAAAGGAATTAAACAATCATCCTGCCAAATTACAATCATTCTATAAAATGAGTATACAAACATTTACAACATTATATCTTATTGTGGGTCCTAGTTTAAAGAAAAAAGATACTAACTTTAGAATGTGCCTCAGTGTTGAAGAAAAAATACTGATAAACTAAGGTAAGTTATAATTAATTTTTATTCATGAACACTATTTATAGCATCAGATACAAGAGAAGCATGTGATGAAAGACTGTTTGATATATATATTTCTTGCTTGATTGTTGGCTTCATTAAATTATGATGCGCAGATACTGAAGAATAGTTGGATATAGCTGGAGAATATATTGGAATAGGTATACATTGTTCATTTATAATTTCATCATAAAGACCCAAAATTCTTTGTTTGTACCGCCTTTTTTGAGCATAATTCAACTTTTTCATATCAGGCAACAAACTCTTTAAGAAAAAGGGATTGCTCTTCCTGATCAGTTGATTCATTTATTTTTCTTCTGTATTTGGCACTCAGATCACTTAAACATTGCCCTGCAGCATTTTCCCAACTTTCAGTACTTGGCTGTTTTGTATTTTTTTTTTGTTGATGATACTTGCAAAATTCTTCTGTAGCGTCATCCGTAGATTTAGAAGGAAGTTGTATATCTATTTCATTTGCTGCTGAACTTTGAGCTCTTTCTTGAATCGTCGGTGTTATTTTTATACCTTCTTCTTCGTCTTGGGCGTTTTGTGTATCGTTTGAATTGTGCATACCGTCGTCGTCGTTTGTGGCTAGTTCACTATCATTAACATCTGAATAACTTTCAGTTTCGAATCTTTCGTCATCGGATTCAGCATTTTCCGTTTGACATCGAAATCAGGTAAATGGAATCAAAACTTTCATTAAAATTCTCAAAAAAGTCACCCTCAGCATTCTCCATCTTTTTTACATTCAGCAGCTGAAACAATTACTATGAGAATAATAAAAATTATACTTTTATTGTACAGGTTATTTTCTTATATTTAGTGCATCTTCTAAAGGTTTTTTTTTAGATAAGAAACTTAAATATAGTTTTGGTGTATTTAGGATTTTTCCTATATCAAAAAATAAAGCTTTAGGGGCGGGAGTGAATGTAAGGAGACACACACACACACACACACACACACACACACACACACACACACACTATCTATAATTCATTAAATATACACAAAATTAATTGGATCAACAAAGTTATCTAGCTATACACAAACGGTTTTTTTAGGTATCTTGCCACTGGTGCTGCTTTTCGAGTTCTGTCATTTCACTTCATGAGAGGAGAGACGACGCACATAGGAGTATTTCGTTAAGAAAACCGGACAAAAATACCTAATGCATTTTTATGCTATGAATTTGATTAAAACACAATGTATGATCATAATTAAGTATGTATTTAAAATTTTAATAGAGCACAGATGTTTCAGATTTTTTTTACGTACTAGGACTCTTCGTCTTTATCTTCTTCATCGTCTGTATTTTCGTCGCAATCTTTTTCATAAGGTACAAGCAGGGTGCTTGCAATCATCAGATTAATGGCATAGTTTTTGTGCTACCTTAGTCTATTATTGCTCAAATATGGGTCCGAACTTAGTAACAGTCTATGCAATACGTCTCTATTACAATCCACTCGAGAGAATGTTCGTGCAAAATTCAGTCTATATTGTCGGATGTGCTTGTTGCAGGCCTCAGCTGCCTCCTTCGATAACTGGCCAATAGGTAGGATTGCATGTGATATGACTTCCGCTCATTGACGTCGATGTTGTTGCCACTCGAAATCACTTCTAAGATGTCTTTAAATCGTTGTATTAAATTCACACTGACTCTGCTTTGGGAACATCAACCAGGAGTCCCATTTCTTCTTTGAAGGCTTTTTAAATTTTTTCTTTTGTTTCCTTGACAACTTTTTTTTCTTCTGCAGAACGCGCTTGCCACTTTTTCAGTGGTATTTTGTAGGATAAATGTAGTAACGATTCGAAAAAACGTATTCTAGCATGCAGAATCGAGAGTCCAAACTTCAGCGTTTCTACATTGACATCTTTTTTAATTAATTTATTAAAATCTTTTGATGTCTGTCCGCAAATATAGCATCTCATGGTGGATGCAGTATCAGTCGCAACATTGCAGATTTTACCATCTATCATTGTAAATGTTGGGTCCTTCTTGTTGATTTTGGCAATCAACTCCAACACTCTCGTCAGGGGAGGACGTTTTAGTCAAATCAAAATTCACCTTTAGTTTTAACTGTATTTATTTTCACTATAAAGTATCTTTCGGTCGTATATCACAATTATTAACAACAATTTTAACACTTAAAGTTAGATGAGGCAGTAAATTGTGGTAACCGAACTAAATTAGAAGAGATGAGTGGCATGGACATGGACGTCCACTCACCCAGAACGATTACATTGCAATAATTATTAATTTGACCCTTTTATTCTAACTTCCGGCTCTCACCAACAAAAGGAAGTTCCCCTCTTACCTGATTACGCGCAATATTTAAATAATTATACCTAATTGGCTATTGCACCTGATCCATT